>JAOTOL010001609.1:675000-790000 GCA_034440575.1 Imbricaverruca yamaguchii | reverse complement strand
CCCAGACTGGTGCGATGTACCTCCCAGACTAGTGAGGTGTACCTCCCAGACTGGTGCGATGTACCTCCCAGACTAGTGAGGTGTACCTCCCAGACTGGTGCGATGTACCTCCCAGACTGGCGAGGTGTACCTCCCAGACTGGTGAGGTGTACCTCCCAGACTGGTGCGATGTACCTCCCAGACTGGTGCGATGTACCTCCCAGACTGGTGAGGTGTACCTCTCAGACTGGTGCGATGTGATGTACCTCCCAGAGCGGTGTGGTGTATCCTCACACTGTGCTGCGGTGTACCGCCATATAGCGCGGTATAGCTCCCGGACTGTGACAGGTTCTCTTTCTCAGGTTGGTGCGGCGGCGGGCCTCCCAGACTGGCACAGTGCAGAGGCAGACTGGTGGCGTGCGCCGCGACGGGCCATCATATGCCGGTCGGAACACAGCGCACCCGTACCCAGCTTCCGCCGTCGGTAAGCTGCTCGTCCTCGCAGGGCTGTCTCTCCGCTACTGCACGGTGCGCACCTGATCCCGCGTGCTCCGGTACTGCACGGTGCACACCTGATCCCGCGTGCTCCGCTACTGCACGGTGCACACCTGATCCCGCGTGCACACCTGATCCCGCGTGCTCGGTACTGCACGGTGCACACCTGATCCCGCGTGCTCCGGTACTGCACGGTGCACACCTGATCCCCGTGCGTACCACCCTGATCCCGCGTGCTCCGGTACTGCACGGTGCACACCTGATCCCGCGTGCTCCGCTACTGCACGGTACACACCTGATCCCGCGTGCTCCGGTACTGCACGGTGCACACCTGATCCCGTGCACACCTGATCCCGCGTGCTCCGGTACTGCACGGTGCACACCTGATCCCGCGTGCTCCGCTACTGCACGGTGCACACCTGATCCCGCGTGCTCCGGTACTGCACGGTGCACCCGCTCCGCTGCACGGTGCACACCTGATCCCGCGTGCTCCGTACTGCACGGTGCACACCTGATCCCGCGTGCTCCGGTACTGCACGGTGCACACCTGATCCCGCGTGCTCCGGTACTGCACGGTGCACACCTGATCCCGCGTGCTCCGCTACTGCACGGTGCACACCTGATCCCGCGTGCTCCGGTACTGCACGGTGCACACCTGATCCCGCGTGCTCCGGTACTGCACGGTGCACACCTGATCCCGCGTGCTCCGGTACTGCACGGTGCACCCCTGATCCCGCGTGCTCCGCTACTGCACGGTACACACCTGATCCCGCGTGCTCCGGTACTGCACGGTGCACACCTGATCCCGCGTGCTCCGGTACTGCACGGTGCACACCTGATCCCGCGTGCCCCACGGTGCACACCTGATCCCGCGTGCTCAGGTACTCCACGGTGCACACCTGATCCAGCGTGCTCCGGTACTCCACGGTGCACACCTGATCCAGCGTGCTCCGGTACTCCACGGTGCACACCTGATCCAGCGTGCTCCGGTACTGCACGGTGCACACCTGATCCCGCGTGCTCCGGTACTGCACGGTGCACCCCTGGTACTGCGTGTTCCGCTACTCCACGGTGCACACCTGACCCTGCGTGCTCCGGTACTGTATGATGTACCCCTTGTCCAGCGTGCTCCGGTACTGCATGGTTCAGCGCTTATCCAGCGTGATGCGCTACTGCATGGTGCGCCCCTTATCCAGCGTGCTCTGGTACTGCAAGATGCACCCGTGACCTCGCATGCTCCGGAACAACACTTCGGTGGATGTCTTAGCCTATGGGCGGGTGGGTACCTTCAGCAGAGCTCCGGTTACGGGCCGCCGGCCGTGCATTGGTAGTTTAGGATATTCCAGGTCAGCAGTGCTGCTGTTTGCAGGCTATTCCAGGCCATGCAGTGCCGGCGCTGAAACCTTGCCGGGAGAACACGGGGAACCAGGAGGGCACGTTCTGACGGCGGAAGTGGCCGTACCCACTGCACGGCTCCCGGGCAGAGATCGGTGTCTGGATTCTCATCCAGTTCGGTCATGTTTGCGACACGAGCTGGTCGATTACTATCATAGGTTATGATGTGCTTACTTGGGTTGGATTATCATTTGCACATGATTGGCTGGACTCGATCCCTTCACGCCGTAGCGGCATTTCCGTGTCGCATCAGCGTTGATGGCCGGTCCGGCGACTGAGAGCGGTGCCCAAGATGTTGCCGCGTCTCGGCCGGCCGGCGTGCGGCATTTCCCGTGCTGTGGCGGCTGGCACGTGCAGAGCGGGACGGCGCCGGGCGTCACCTCCGCCGGCCGCCGTGACGCCGTCTCGCCGTGCAGACTGGCCTCCCGCGGGGGCCTCGTCTGACCCGTCTCGACACGTTCCGCTCCAGATCCGCCGCGAATGTCCGGCATCCGGCTCAGACGTCTCCCGGCTCTGCGTGTGTCTGCTCAGGCGGCTGGGGGTCTGTCCAGACAGCGTGATCCGTTCACCCATGGGCTGCTACGTCCGTCCAGACATCCAGACAACACGTCCGGTTGATCCAGACAACAAATGTTCGGTCTGATCCGTCCGTTCAGACAGCACGTCCGGTTCTATATCCGGACTGATCCGTCCGTCCAGACAGCACGTACGGTTCTATATCCGGAGTGTTCCGTCCGTTCAGACAGCACGTCCGGTTCTGTATCCGGACTGATCCGTCCGTTCAGACAGCACGTCCGGTTCTATATCCGGACTGATCCGTCCGTTCAGACAACGCGTCCGCTTCATGTCTGGGCTGTTGTGTGCCACAGGCTCGACTGTGTCCAGTCAGGCGCATGTTGTGTCGTTTGAATTGGCGTTCCGACGAGCCGTGAGGTGGCTTTCCGACAGGGACAAGTGGTGAGCCATCGCTGTCTACTGTTGGTGGTTGTCAGTAACGGCGGGTAGTCGCCGAGTCACCAGACGGCAGGTGGTCGCCGAGTCGCCAGATGGTATGCGGTCTCCGAGTAACTAGACGGTAGACGGTCGTCGTGTAACCAGACAGTAGCCGGTCGCCGAGTAGCCGTACTGTAGGCGGTCGCCGAGTAACCAGATGGTAGGCGGTCGCCGAGTTGCCAGACGGTAGCCGGCCGCCGAGTCGCCAGGTGGCACGCACAGAGTCGCTGATCACAGCTGTCGGGTTGAGCTTACTGGTTCACTGGTGGCTACTGTCTGGTCAGGACACAGCGGCCGTGGTCCGCGTATGTCCGCTGTCGGGTCAGCGGCCGGCCGTGGGGTCACCTGCGGCGGCTGTCTGGTGTCGTGGGTGGGGTGGTGTGGGGTGGGGGGTGAGCGGGCGGCTATGAAGTCACTTGAGACGGATGTCGGGTGAGTGGGCGGCCGTGGGGTCACCTGAGGCGGCTGTCTGATGGGGTGGGGGTGGTGATGGGGGAGTGAGCGGGCGGTCGGCGCGTGTCGGCCGTACGTTGCGACCGACACGGAAGCGGCGGCCGCGGCTGTCGGGTGCTGGCTGGCGGCCAGCCGGTCCGGTCCGTACCCGGTGCGTCCGCCGGCCGCCGCCGCCGCCGCCGCCGCGCCGCCGTCCAGCTGACAGTCGACCTGTAGCTGCCGCGGTGGCCGCCGCTGCCGCACGAGACGCGCCAGGGTCTCGCCGGCGGGTCTCTCTCTCTGTGTGTGTGGTGCACCCCGGGCCCGTCCGGGCCGACGTAGCGAGACTGAGCGGCCCCGACGGCTGCCGGCCGGCGCGGTCGTCGGCAGCGACACAGCTGTCACGAGACAGTGCCAATAGTGACAATAGAGTTGTGCGGCCGTCACCGGCAACAGTGTGGCTGATGTCAGCGACTGTACAGCTGTGCATCTGTCATTAGTAGCGGTGCAGATGCCGTCATAGACTGTACATCTGTACAGAAGTCATTGACTACAGCTGTACGGAAGTCGTCAGTGACTGTACAATTGCACGGAAGTCGTCAGTGACTGTACAATTGCACGGAAGTCGTCAGTGACTGTACAATTGTACGGAAGTCGTCAGCGACTGTACAATTGTACGGAAGTCGCCAGTGACTGTAGAGCTGTACAGAAGTCTTCAGTGACTGTATAGTTGTACGGAAGTCGCCAGTGACCGAAGCCTACGGCTCACCACCGGGCCGTGACTACACGGCGCGCGAGACTCGGTCGAGATACCCGCCCTCTGGGCTGACAACGCGGGGCGATGCTCATCAGGTAAGCCGGCCTGACAGCCGGTCTGATTGCTGACGCCGGGACACCACCCGGTGGTGACAGCCCGTCAGTGATAAATTATTCGTGAAATACGGTGAAATATACCACCTACTGAACGCTCAACCAACATCCATCTCCAAGAAGTATCGGCATCCTGCTCCTTGGAACCTACACCATCACCTCGAAGTACCTACACCATCACCTCGAATTTGAGTCTGAGGCATCAAAAACATTTTTATTGACACTAATTCCATGGCAGCTTTCGACATCCTACTGTGCTCGTTTCGACATCTCACACCTAACGAAAAAAACATTATTTCAACCCTGCAGCGCGTGGTGTCGTACCGGTGCGTGGCCTCCTTGGACATTGGCGGTCACTTCCTGGTGACCCGACGGTCGCCGGTCACGACGGATACGTGCCGCCGACCGGCCTGACACGGCTCATTTCCAGCGTGGTTGCGACGCTCGGTCTGGGCGGCGCCTTCATACTGAACATCGAGTACATGTAATGCCACGGCATTCTCTGTTTTAAAACCGTGGAGCGGACGCTCGACGTTCGTCAAGATGCTGGCTCGCTACTAGGTGCTGGTCCACTACCGGACGTTTGCCAGTGTGCTGATCATCCATTACAGGACCTTTGTCTAGGTGCTGGTCCGCTACCAGACCTTTGTCTAGGTGCTGGTCCGCTACCAGACCTTTGTCTAGGTGCTGGTCCGCTACTGGACCTTTGTCTAGGTGCTGGTCCGCTACTAGACCTTTGTCTAGGTTCTGGTCCGCTACTGGACCTTTGTCTAGGTGCTGGTCCGCTACTAAACCTTTGTCTAGGTGCTGGTCCGCCACTAAACCTTTGTCTAGGTGCTGGTCCGCTACTAAACCTTTGTCTAGGTGCTGGTCCGCCACTAAACCTTTGTCTAGGTGCTGGTCTGCTACGAAACCTTTGTCTAGGTGCTGATCCGCTACTGGACCTTCGTCTAGGTGCTGGTCCGCTACCAGACCTTTGTCTAGGTGCTGATCCGCTACTAGACGCCTGTCAGGGTGCTGGTCCAGTACTGAACGTGCTTCTAGGTGTTGCTCCGGCAGTCGAAGTTTGCCTGGATGTTTTCTTTTCTCGACACTGGACGCTTGCCATTTTAGCTCGTACGGTATTGTACATTACGGGATATAAGAAATCCATAACCGACATGTTTACTACGAGGAGACAAGCTTAACTTGATTTTAAGGTGATCTTTACACCTGCCTGGATCGAAATCTCTGGATAACTTTTGTCGAGAACGGGTACATGTCTTGAAGCAATGCTTGTCGCCTGGTTCAATCTACTGAGAAGAGCCCCGAGGGCGTGTGGCCCGACCTCACGACTCCGACATCTCGTTCGGCCGAGCGGATCGGCCCGTTTGACCGCCCGACCAGCCATCACGGACGAGAGCCGCTAAGGAGACTGGAGGCAGTGTCGGGCGGCTGTGGTGCCCACGTGCGGTTGTCGACTGAGCTATCCGTGCGAAAGACAAGTCGGCTTGTGCCATTGGCGTCGGAAATACCCTGGCAGCCAGACTGCGCGTCGTGACACTTGATATCCTGCAAAAGTATACTGTTCCACACCACACCTAGTTGCCGTTGTCGCAAATAGCTTGACGGTCAGTCTGGTTGTCCTGGCTCTTGAATACCCTGCATGAGTATACTGTGCCGCACGGCAGCCAGGTGCGCAGCTCAGAGTACTCATGAGGCGGTCTCGCGGCACGGTCCCGCCCGACACTTACTCCAATGTTCGGCAGAGCGAACGGGTCTAGGTCGGATGTCGTGCAGGCAGCCACGAAGTGCGTTGTGCGTGTTTTGAAAGTTGTGCGTTGTGTGTGGTTTGAACGCAGCGGCAGTTCCAGCGAAGAACGTCAACGAGCTCGACCATCTCAGCCCGACACAGGCAAGTAAGCTGTGGCTGCTACAGGCGCGGCAGGCTACTACGAGTGTATTTTTGGTGGCAGAGAGGCGGTCGTGCACAATTCCCAGTCTCATTTCTAAGCAGAACGGTGCGGCGATATAGGAGTTTTATCTACACCTTTAGACAGGAACATTTTGTATTATGTTATCTACATGGGCATTTACCACAGAGCCGCACATCCTCTTAATGAGATGTGTAGTACCTTTCAGATGAATTAGAAGTGCAATTTGGAAATTTCCTCCTCTCGACACAACCAACATCACTTACAACGCCCACATCACATAGGCATACATGTACCTTTGGCACATTGCCTCCATTTCTACCTGCGAAGCCGCTCATGTCATGTCAAAATAGGACACCGCATCTCAAACGCCAAATTACCCATTGCTGGGTTCATGCGAAGATCAGTGCTCAGTCCCATTCTCCATATTTTTTGTCTGAATTCTGTCAGCACCTCACAAATGTTATGCATTGCTTTTTGACAACAATCAACGACACACTATCAACAACTCCAACTAAGCCACACACTCATATCCTTTGCTGTCACCTCTAAGTTCTTAGACATCACAAGATAATCCCACGACGTATCCTTTGCCCGCACATATTAAACACCAAAAAGAAGACGTGCATTGAAAAAGTTAGCCTCTTACGAGCAGGATTTCTGAAAGAAGTTTGAGATCCGACAAAGGCACGTCAACGACGATATGCAAATAAATAATTCTGCCAATCATGGAACATGCATCCTAACTGCTAGAAAACGATGCCCTGTGAAATCTCGTAATCCTCGACATAATTAAATACCAATGTCTCAAAATTGTGACGGGAGCATGCATCACATCACCAATGCAAGCAATTCGCATTTACAGCCACCTCCCACAACTACAGCGCCGACGTACAGAAACACTCCTCAGATGTCACTATAAAGCAGAACTCACTAGTGACCACCTATGTATGCATGCACTCAAATTACGCACCAGTCACAAATGTCACCTTGCAGACACAAATGTCAAATACATGCAAACGTTTTGCACATTCCTCTTCTCAATATACGAGTACGCCCACTGCCGCCTGCCACAGCCTTACGGAAATTCAAAGCACCCACGGCACTTTCTCATAGATTAGACAGAGTACACATATACAGACACTGAAATTCAGCAACTTTTCCGGCAATTCACATCACAATACCCAAATTACAACATAATCTACACTGACTGCTCCAAAACACACACATACACCATAGCAGCCTGGCATGGTGGCGGTACTGTGCCCCGATACAACATCGCCGCGAGTCATCCAATGCGACCGTCTGCCTGATTCAACATCCCGCATGCACCGCAGTACTATACGCATTTTATGCGACATACTCCACTATTTCCAACACTAACATGAACCACACTATCATCGCCACGGCCGCAAAATAAGCCTTACAAAGCATTGCACCATACTCTACGGCTGAACATCCCATCATACTATCAATACCTCGCATACACAATAAGTTAGCCTCCAACCAACAACCACTTTTACGTTGAATACCGAGCCACACCAACATACCAGAGAACGAAATCGCCGACAGAGAGGCCAACGTAGCTAGGACACTACAGCAAACAACACAATGCCCGTACTCGCAACCAGACTAATACTCCACCATGTACCGGGCTATCAACACTCGCATCCCAGAAGCATGGGCTAACTCACAAGCACCCCTCCATGAAATACACCCCCAAAATGAACACTGAAACACCATCAACCAGCACAGCAGACACAAAGAACGCATACTCACACGCCTACACATTGGACACACCAGACTCATGCATCCGTACCTCACACTAATACAACCACGCCCACAATGCACCACATTCCATCACCCACTTACCGTGAAACACATACTCATATGTTGCACCAAGTACAAAGCAAGACAACACATCACAAACTGCTGCACCACAAACAGCGTCCCACTATACATCTCCATTCTTCTCAACAACGACCATCCAACATCACACGAACATCTCTTCCACTTTCGCTCAACTATGCGCATTGCTCATGACTTGTGATAAGAAACATAAAAGGGAACGAGCCAAAGAAAACCGTTAAATCGACAAACAAAAGAAGACTAAAAGAATTGGAGGGGAAAACAAAAACAAACAACTTGAGAGCATCCTGAACGCGTCCATGTCACACATTATGGGAAGCCGGCTGAGGCTAGCGCTTCGGCCCAGTTAACAAACTGTCTGGCTGTGTAATATGCATAGGCTGAGGCTGTGGCTGAAGAAACACGAGCTGGATCGCAAAAATCCGTAATACGACCCCGACAGCCACAACGTTCCTCGAATGTCTCCAGCTGACAAATTTAAGCTTTATCTGCCTGTCAGGTAGCCTGACCCGCAGACACAGCTGTGCTGCGGTGCAGTATAACCACGCACTGTCGCATCGGGGGAATGCCGGTCTGCCAAGCTATTTTTGGCTCGAATGTAATTGGCAGTCGGCGGCCGGACAGGTGTAACTGATTGTGATGATATATGGTCCGGCGATTGCAGTTGCTTATGGGCAGTCTTTGACGGTAGCATCCGGCTGTAGTAGTCTGCACTGTTTGTAGTGGAGTAGTAGTTGGCCATCATAGTCTGATCCGGCGGGTGTAGCTGGTTAGGTAGTCCGTGGTCCGGCGGGTGTAGCTGGTCAGGCAGTCTGTGGTCCGGCGGGTGTAGCTGGTCAGGTAGTCTGTGGTCCGGCGGGTGTAGCTGGCCAGGTAGTATGTGGTCCGGCGGGTGTAGCTGGCCAGGTAGCCTGTGGTCCGGCGGGTGTAGCTGGCCAGGTAGTCTGTGGTCCGGCGGGTGTAGCTGGTCAGGTAGTCTGTGATCAGGCGGGTGCAGCTGGTCAGGTAGTCCGTGGTCCGGCGGGTGTAGCTGGTCAGGTAGTCTGTGGTCCGGCGGGTGTAGCTGGCCAGGTAGTATGTGGTCCGGCGGGTGTAGCTGGCCAGGTAGCCTGTGGTCCGGCGGGTGTAGCTGGCCAGGTAGTCTGTGGTCCGGCGGGTGTAGCTGGTCAGGTAGTCTGTGATCAGGCGGGTGCAGCTGGTCAGGTAGTCTGTGGTCCAGCGGGTGTAGCTGGTAAGGTAGTCTGTGGTCCGGCGGGTGTAGCTGGTCAGGTAGTCTGTGGTCCGGCGGGTGTAGCTGGTCAGGCAGTCTGTGGTCCGGCGGGTGTAGCTGGTCAGGTAGTCTGTGGTCCGGCGGGTGTAGCTGGTCAGGTAGTCCGTGGTCCGGCGGGTGTAGCTGGTCAGGGTAGTCTGTGGTCCGTGCCTGATGGGACGGTGTTGGTGGGGTGGTGGTGGTGTGGACAGACGGCCACTACCTGCGCTCGTGGCGGCCAGGAACAGCCGTTCTGACTCACGGCTCCGGCGATTATTATTGCCCTCTCGGCCAGCCCGCCAGCCGCCACTGTTAAGCAGACGATGGCTCGGGGCCCGGCTGCCGCCCGGAACAGCCTTGTATACACCGGCTGGTGCCTGACACCGCAGCTGTGTATACACCGGCTGATGCCTGACAGCTATGTATACACCGGCTGGTGCCTGACACCGCAGCTGTGTATACACCGGCGGGTGCCTGACACCGCAGCTGTGTATACACCGGCTGATGCCTGACAGCTATGTATACACCGGCTGGTGCCTGACACCGCAGCTGTGTATGCACCGGCTGGTGCCTGACACCACAGCTGTGTATACACCGGCTGGTGCCTGACACCGCAGCTGTGTATACACCGGCTGGTGTCTTACACCGCAGCTGTGTATACACCGGCTGGTGCCTGACACCGCAGCTGTGTATACACCGGCTGGTGCCTGATACCGCAGCTGTGTATACACCGGCTGGTGCCTGACACCGCAGCTGTGTATACACCGGCTGGTGTCTGACACCGCAGCTGTGTATACACCGGCTGGTGCCTGACACCGCAGCTGTGTATACACCGGCTGGTGCCTGACACCGCAGCTGTGTATACACCGGCTGGTGTCTTACACCGCAGCTGTGTATACACCGGCTGGTGTCTTACACCGCAGCTGTGTATACACCGGCTGGTGCCTGACACCGCAGCTGTGTATACACCGGCTGGTGCCTGACACCGCAGCTGTGTATACACCGGCTGGTGCCTGACACCGCAGCTGTGTATACACCGGCTGGTGCCTGACACCGCAGCTGTGTATACACCGGCTGGTGCCTGACACCGCAGCTGTGTATACACCGGCTGGTGCCTGACACCGCAGCTGTGTATACACCGGCTGGTGCCTGACACCGCAGCTGTGTATACACCGGCTGGTGCCTGACACCGCAGCTGTGTATACACCGGCTGGTGCCTGACACCGCAGCTGTGTATACACCGGCTGGTGCCTGACACCGCAGCTGTGTATACACCGGCTGGTGCCTGACACCGCAGCTGTGTATACACCGGCTGGTGCCTGACACCGCAGCTGTGTATACACCGGCTGGTGCCTGACACCGCAGCTGTGTATACACCGGCTGGTGCCTGACACCGCAGCTGTGTATACACCGGCTGGTGCCTGACACCGCAGCTGTGTATACACCGGCTGATGCCTGACAGCTATGTATACACCGGCTGGTGCCTGACACCGCAGCTGTGTATACACCGGCTGGTGCCTGACACCGCAGCTGTGTATACACCGGCTGGTGCCTGACACCGCAGCTGTGTATACACCGGCTGATGCCTGACAGCTATGTATACACCGGCTGGTGCCTGACACCGCAGCTGTGTATGCACCGGCTGGTGCCTGACACCACAGCTGTGTATACACCGGCTGGTGCCTGACACCGCAGCTGTGTATACACCGGCTGGTGCCTGACACCGCAGCTGTGTATACACCGGCTGGTGCCTGACACCGCAGCTGTGTATACACCGGCTGGTGCCTGACACCGCAGCTGTGTATACACCGGCTGGTGCCTGACACCGCAGCTGTGTATACACCGGCTGCTGTCTGACACCGCAGCTGTGTATACACCGGCTGGTGCCTGACACAGCAGCTGTGTATACACCGGCTGGTGCCTGACACCGCAGCTGTGTATACACCGGCTGGTGTCTTACACCGCAGCTGTGTATACACCGGCTGGTGTCTGACACCGCAGCTGTGTATACACCGGCTGGTGCCTGACACCGCAGCTGTGTATACACCGGCTGGTGCCTGACACCGCAGCTGTGTATACACCGGCTGGTGCCTGACACCGCAGCTGTGTATACACCGGCTGGCTACACCGCAGCTTGTATACACCGGCTGATGTCTGACACCCAGCTGTGTATACACCGGCTGGTGCCTGACACCGCAGCTGTGTATACACCGGCTGGTGCCTGACACCGCAGCTGTGTATACACCGGCTGGTGCCTGACACCGCAGCTGTGTATACACCGGCTGGTGCCTGACACCGCAGCTGTGTATACACCGGCTGGTGCCTGACACCGCAGCTGTGTATACACCGGCTGGTGCCTGACACTGCAGCTGTGTATACACCGGCTGGTGCCTGACACCGCAGCTGTGTATACACCGGCTGGTGCCTGACACCGCAGCTGTGTATACACCGGCTGATGCCTGACAGCTATGTATACACCGGCTGGTGCCTGACACCGCAGCTGTGTATACACCGGCTGGTGCCTGACACCGCAGCTGTGTATACACCGGCTGATGCCTGACAGCTATGTATACACCGGCTGGTGCCTGACACCGCA
The DNA here is from genome assembly GCA_034440575.1 of Imbricaverruca yamaguchii. Lineage (NCBI taxonomy): Eukaryota > Metazoa > Arthropoda > Thecostraca > Neoverrucidae > Imbricaverruca > Imbricaverruca yamaguchii. Next base: position 778,209 of record JAOTOL010001609.1, on the reverse strand, counting down.
GCTGTGTATACACCGGCTGGTGTCTTACACCGCAGCTGTGTATGCACCGGCAGGTGCCTGACACCGCAGCTGTGTATGCACCGGCTGGTGCCTGACACCACAGCTGTGTATACACCGGCTGGTGTCTTAGACCGCAGCTGTGTATACACCGGCTGGTGCCTGACATCGCAGCTGTGTATACACCGGCTGGTGCCTGATACCGCAGCTGTGTATACACCGGCTGGTGCCTGACACCGCAGCTGTGTATACACCGGCTGCTGTCTGACACCGCATCTGTGTATACACCGGCTGGTGCCTGACACCGCAGCTGTGTATACACCGGCTGGTGCCTGACACCGCAGCTGTGTATACACCGGCTGGTGTCTTACACCGCAGCTGTGTATACACCGGCTGGTGTCTTACACCGCAGCTGTGTATACACCGGCTGGTGCCTGACACCGCAGCTGTGTATACACCGGCTGCTGTCTGACACCGCAGCTGTGTATACACCGGCTGGTGCCTGACACAGCAGCTGTGTATACACCGGCTGGTGCCTGACACCGCAGCTGTGTATACACCGGCTGGTGCCTGACACCGCAGCTGTGTATACACCGGCTGGTGCCTGACACCGCAGCTGTGTATACACCGGCTGGTGCCTGACACCGCAGCTGTGTATACACCGGCTGGTGCCTGTCACCGCAGCTGTGTATACACCGGCTGGTGCCTGACACCGCAGCTGTGTATACACCGGCTGGTGTCTGACACCGCAGCTGTGTATACACCGGCTGGTGCCTGACACCGCAGCTGTGTATACACCGGCTGGTGCCTGACACCGCAGCTGTGTATACACCGGCTGATGTCTGACACCGCAGCTGTGTATACACCGGCTGGTGCCTGACACCGCAGCTGTGTATACACTGGCTGGTGCCTGACACCACAGCTATGCATACACCGGCTGGTGCCTGACACCGCAGCTGTGTATACGCCGGCTGGTGCCTGACACCGTAGCTGTGTATACACCGGCTGGTGCCTGACACCGCAGCTGTGTATACGCCGGCTGGTGCCTGACACCGCAGCTGTGTATACACCGGCTGATGTCTGACACCGCAGCTGTGTATACACCGGCTGGTGCCTGACACCGCAGCTGTGTATACACCGGCTGGTGCCTGACACCGCAGCTGTGTATACACCGGGTGGTGCCCGACACCGCAGCTGTGTCTACACCGGCTGGTGCCTGACACCGCAGCTGTGTATACACCGGCTGGTGCCTGACACCGCAGCTGTGTATACACCGGCTGGTGCCTGACACCGCAGCTGCGTATACACCGGCTGGTGCCTGACACCGCAGCTGTGTATACACCGGCTGGTGCCCGACACCGCAGCTGTGTATACACCGGCTGGTGCCTGACACCGCAGCTGTGTATACACCGGCTAGTGCCTGACACCGCAGCTGTGTATACACCGGCTGGTGCCTGACACCGCAGCTGTGTATACACCGGCTGGTGCCCGACACCGCAGCTGTGTATACACCGGCTGGTGCCTGACACCGCAGCTGTGTATACACCGGCTGGTGCCTGACACCGCAGCTGTGTATACACCGGCTGGTGCCTGACACCGCAGCTGTGTATACACCGGCTGGTGTCTGACACCGCAGCTGTGTATACACCGGCTGGTGCCTGACACCGCAGCTGTGTATACACCGGCTGGTGTCTGACACCGCAGCTGTGTATACACCGGCTGATGCCTCACAGCTATGTATACACCGGCTGGTGCCTGACACCGCAGCTGTGTATGCACCGGCTGGTGCCTGACACCACAGCTGTGTATACACCGGCTAGTGCCTGACACCGCAGCTGTGTATACACCGGCTGGTGTCTTACACCGCAGCTGTTTATACACCGGCTGGTGCCTGACACCGCAGCTGTGTATACACCGGCTGGTGCCTGATACCGCAGCTGTGTATACACCGGCTGGTGCCTGACACCGCAGCTGTGTATACACCGGCTGCTGTCTGACACCGCAGCTGTGTATACACCGGCTGGTGCCTGACACAGCAGCTGTGTATACACCGGCTGGTCCCTGACACCGCAGCTGTGTATACACCGGCTGGTGCCTGACACCGCAGCTGTGTATACACCGGCTGGTGCCTGACACCGCAGCTGTGTATACACCGGCTGATGTCTGACACCGCAGCTGTGTATACACCGGCTGGTGCCTGACACCGCAGCTGTGTATACGCCGGCTGGTGCCTGACACCGCAGCTGTGTATACACCGGCTGATGTCTGACACCGCAGCTGTGTATACACCGGCTGATGTCTGACACCGCAGCTGTGTATACACCGGCTGGTGCCTGACACCGCAGCTGTGTATACGCCGGCTGGTGCCTGACACCGCAGCTGTGTATACACCGGCTGATGTCTGACACCGCAGCTGTGTATACACCGGCTGGTGCCTGACACCGCAGCTGTGTATACACCGGCTGGTGCCTGACACCGCAGCTGTGTATACACCGGCTGGTGCCCGACACCGCAGCTGTGTCTACACCGGCTGGTGCCTGACACCGCAGCTGTGTATACACCGGCTGGTGCCTGACACCGCAGCTGTGTATACACCGGCTGGTGCCTGACACCGCAGCTGCGTATACACCGGCTGGTGCCTGACACCGCAGCTGTGTATACACCGGCTGGTGCCCGACACCGCAGCTGTGTATACACCGGCTGGTGCCTGACACCGCAGCTGTGTATACACCGGCTGGTGCCTGACACCGCAGCTGTGTATACACCGGCTGGTGCCCGACACCGCAGCTGTGTATACACCGGCTGGTGCCTGACACCGCAGCTGTGTATACACCGGCTGGTGCCTGACACCGCAGCTGTGTATACATCGGCTGGTGCCTGACACCGCAGCTGTGTATACACCGGCTGGTGCCTGACACCGCAGCTGTGTATACACCGGCTGGTGTCTGACACCGCAGCTGTGTATACACCGGCTGGTGCCTGACACCGCAGCTGTGTATACACCGGCTGGTGTCTGACACCGCAGCTGTGTATACACCGGCTGATGCCTGACAGCTATGTATACACCGGCTGGTGCCTGACACCGCAGCTGTGTATGCACCGGCTGGTGCCTGACACCACAGCTGTGTATACACCGGCTAGTGCCTGACACCGCAGCTGTGTATACACCGGCTGGTGTCTTACACCGCAGCTGTGTATACACCGGCTGGTGCCTGACACCGCAGCTGTGTATACACCGGCTGGTGCCTGATACCGCAGCTGTGTATACACCGGCTGGTGCCTGACACCGCAGCTGTGTATACACCGGCTGCTGTCTGACACCGCAGCTGTGTATACACCGGCTGGTGCCTGACACAGCAGCTGTGTATACACCGGCTGGTGCCTGACACCGCAGCTGTGTATACACCGGCTGGTGCCTGACACCGCAGCTGTGTATACACCGGCTGGTGCCTGACACCGCAGCTGTGTATACACCGGCTGATGTCTGACACCGCAGCTGTGTATACACCGGCTGGTGCCTGACACCGCAGCTGTGTATACACCGGCTGGTGCCTGACACCGCAGCTGTGTATACACCGGCTGGTGCCTGACACCGCAGCTGTGTATACACCGGCTGATGTCTGACACCGCAGCTGTGTATACACCGGCTGGTGCCTGACACCGCAGCTGTGTATACGCCGGCTGGTGCCTGACACCGCAGCTGTGTATACACCGGCTGATGTCTGACACCGCAGCTGTGTATACACCGGCTGGTGCCTGACACCGCAGCTGTGTATACACCGGCTGGTGCCTGACACCGCAGCTGTGTATACACCGGCTGGTGCCCGACACCGCAGCTGTGTCTACACCGGCTGGTGCCTGACACCGCAGCTGCGTATACACCGGCTGGTGCCTGACACCGCAGCTGTGTATACACCGGCTGGTGCCCGACACCGCAGCTGTGTATACACGGGCTGGTGCCTGACACCGCAGCTGTGTATACACCGGCTGGTGCCCGACACCGCAGCTGTGTATACACCGGCTGGTGCCTGACACCGCAGCTGTGTATACACCGGCTGGTGCCTGACACCGCAGCTGTGTATACATCGGCTGGTGTCTGACACCGCAGCTGTGTATACACCGGCTGGTGCCTGACACCGCAGCTGTGTATACACCGGCTGGTGTCTGACACCGCAGCTGTGTATACACCGGCTGGTGCCTGACACCGCAGCTGTGTATACACCGGCTGGTGTCTGACACCGCAGCTGTGTATACACCGGCTGATGCCTGACAGCTATGTATACACCGGCTGGTGCCTGACACCGCAGCTGTGTATGCACCGGCTGGTGCCTGACACCACAGCTGTGTATACACCGGCTAGTGCCTGACACCGCAGCTGTGTATACACCGGCTGGTGTCTTACACCGCAGCTGTGTATACACCGGCTGGTGCCTGACACCGCAGCTGTGTATACACCGGCTGGTGCCTGATACCGCAGCTGTGTATACACCGGCTGGTGCCTGACACCGCAGCTGTGTATACACCGGCTGCTGTCTGACACCGCAGCTGTGTATACACCGGCTGGTGCCTGACACAGCAGCTGTGTATACACCGGCTGGTCCCTGACACCGCAGCTGTGTATACACCGGCTGGTGCCTGACACCGCAGCTGTGTATACACCGGCTGGTGCCTGACACCGCAGCTGTGTATACACCGGCTGATGTCTGACACCGCAGCTGTGTATACACCGGCTGGTGCCTGACACCGCAGCTGTGTATACGGTATACACCGGCTGGTGCCTGACACCGCAGCTGTGTATACACCGGCTGGTGCCTGACACCGCAGCTGTGTATACACCGGCTGATGTCTGACACCGCAGCTGTGTATACACCGGCTGGTGCCTGACACCGCAGCTGTGTATACGCCGGCTGGTGCCTGACACCGCAGCTGTGTATACACCGGCTGATGTCTGACACCGCAGCTGTGTATACACCGGCTGGTGCCTGACACCGCAGCTGTGTATACACCGGCTGGTGCCTGACACCGCAGCTGTGTATACACCGGCTGGTGCCGACACCGCAGCTGTGTCTACACCGGCTGGTGCCTGACACCGCAGCTGTGTATACACCGGCTGGTGCCTGACACCGCAGCTGTGTATACACCGGCTGGTGCCTGACACCGCAGCTGTGTATACACCGGCTGGTGCCTGACACCGCAGCTGTGTATACACCGGCTGGTGCCTGACACCGCAGCTGTGTATACACCGGCTGGTGCCTGACACGCAGCTGTGTATACACCGGCTGGTGCCTGACACCGCAGCTGTGTATACACCGGCTGGTGCCTGACACCGCAGCTGTGTATACACCGGCTGGTGCCTGACACCGCAGCTGTGTATACACCGGCTGGTGCCTGACACCCAGCTGTGTATACACCGGCTGGTGCCTGAACCGCAGCTTGTATACACCGGCTGGTGCTGACACCGCAGCTGTGTATACACCGGCTGGTGCCTGACACCGCAGCTGTGTATACACGGCTGGTGCCTGACACCGCACTGTTATACACCGGCTGGTGCCTGACACCGCAGCTGTGTATACACCGGCTGGTGCCTGACACCGCAGCTGTGTATACACCGGCTGGTGCCTGACACCGCAGCTGTGTATACACCGGCTGGTGTCTGACACCGCACTGTGTATACACCGGCTGGTGCCTGACACCGCAGCTGTGTATACACCGGCTGGTGCTGACACCGCAGCTGTGTATACACCGGCTGGTGCCTGACACCAGCTAGGCACGGCTGGTGCCTGACACCGCAGCTGTGTATACACCGGCTGGTGCCTGACACAGTGTTATACACCGGCTGGTGCCTGACACCGCAGCTGTGTATACACCGGCTGGTGCCTGACACCGCAGCTGTGTATACACCGGCTGGTGCCTGACACCGCAGCTGTGTATACACCGGCTGGTGCCTACACCGCAGCTGTGTATACACCGGCTGGTGCCTGACACCGCAGCTGTGTATACACCGGCTGGTGCCTGACACCGCAGCTGTGTATACACGGCTGGTGCCTGACACCGCAGCTGTGTATACACCGGCTGTGCCTGACACCGCAGCTGTGTATACACCGGCTGGTGCCTGACACCGCAGCTGTGTATACACCGGCTGGTGCCTGACACCGCAGCTGTGTATACACCGGCTGGTGCCTGACACCGCAGCTGTGTATACACCGGCTGGTGCCTGACACCGCAGCTGTGTATACACCGGCTGGTGCCTGACACCGCAGCTGTGTATACACCGGCTGGTGCCTGACACCGCAGCTGTGTATACACCGGCTGGTGCCTGACACCGCAGCTGTGTATACACCGGCTGGTGCCTGACACCGCAGCTGTGTATACACCGGCTGGTGTCGACACCGCAGCTGTGTATACACCGGCTGGTGCCTGACACCGCAGCTGTGTATACACCGGCTGGTGTCTGACACCGCAGCTGTGTATACACCGGCTGGTGCCTGACACCGCAGCTGTGTATACACCGGCTGGTGCCTGACACCGCAGCTGGTATACACCGGCTGGTGCCTGACACCGCAGCTGTTATACACCGGCTGGTGCCTACACCGCAGCTGTGTATACACCGGCTGGTGCCTGACACCGCAGCTGTGTATACACCGGCTGGTGCCTGACACCGCAGCTGTGTATACACCGGCTGGTGCCTGACACCGCAGCTGTGTATACACCGGCTGGTGCCTGACACCGCAGCTGTGTATACACCGGCTGGTGCCTGACACCGCAGCTGTGTATACACCGGCTGGTGCCTGACACCGCAGCTGTGTATACACCGGCTGGTGCCTGACACCGCAGCTGTGTATACACCGGCTGGTGCCCGACACCGCAGCTGTGTATACACCGGCTGGTGCCTGACACCGCAGCTGTGTATACACCGGCTGGTGCCTGACACCGCAGCTGTGTATACACCGGCTGGTGCCTGACACCGCAGCTGTGTATACATCGGCTGGTGTCTGACACCGCAGCTGTGTATACACCGGCTGGTGCCTGACACCGCAGCTGTGTATACACCGGCTGGTGTCTGACACCGCAGCTGTGTATACACCGGCTGGTGCCTGAGATGAGGAAAATCGTATAATCTGAGTCCCATTGAAAGTCAAGTTATCTTACGACGAAGAGAGGAATTCTCGAAACCACTTGAAGTTTTTAATGTTGACTGAAGAAGGCAACATTTTCATGGTCGGTGCAACCGTTGAATTTGCGGGCGAAATCAGCCATGAAACTAATTAACATAGCATATAAACTTCGTGAAATATTAATTGAAAAAAACTGTCGTCATAGTTTTGATCCAAAACGCTAAAGCTAAGGCGCAAACATATATAAAGACAGGATGAGAACTAGTCTGCTTCTGGCAAACATCACCGCCGTAGGCATAGATTGCCCTTTGCAACTAAAATCGCAAGAGAAAAGGCTCCTAAAAGGCAACATTAAGGTAGTACAATTCTTCAATGGACCTCTTAATCCGAACATTATGCCAAATGAAACGAACATAATTAACGGAACAAATTGGATTCTGAAGCGCGTATAATATAGATTCAGGAAATATATATTCCTCCAGAAGAAGTCCACGTGAATGCATGTTGGCTTTGCAAGCAATTCTGATCTTCCTTGGGATTCGGCTTTGAAGCCGGTCGCGGGGCGCGCTGGCAGCCTGGCAAATGCAATGCAATGCAATGCATTTCAGATCCTCCCGAGAAGGTTTTTTTAAATCATTTTCCGTTGCAGTAGTGCACTAATGTGCGGCACAAACCATCATATCGAGCAGACACGATAACTAGTGGTATTGCAGTGTTGAGGTAAGAGATGTTCTGGAGGCCGGAAGTTGGGGCTCTAACGTTCACAGCATGACCGAAAGCCCCTGTCTGAAAACACTGTACCCACCTGGGTTCATCACATCTGAAGGCAGATTGCTCCGCGTCCGGCAGGCTCTCGGTATGAAGGAGCGGCGCGCGAATTCTGTGCGGTATCGTGGCACCTGGAGCTCACCGTTAGCCGCGGTCCTGGCGCTCCGTTGCGACACAGTTGAGCAACAGTTCAGTTTACCGCGAATAAGTTCTGAGCCAGGAACTCATTCATCATTTTGCAAACTGACTGAGTCTTGCTCGGATATGAAATCATCCAATTTGAGGTTTCTTAGTTCTTTCAACGTTGGCGACACATGATCCCGGTAGTGCAAGCCGGCGACAATCCTTGCACCGAAGTTGATGCATTTTTTAATGCGCTGTTTCTCGACTCTGCTACAGCCTCCCAGACAGACACACAGTAGCTTATGTGAGGGAACGCGAGTGCTTCCATTAGCGCCTGTATCGTAATGTGAGAAAGCTTATTACGAATTCTAGCGAGTCCAATATGCATACGGTTACAGCGGACGAGTAGCCTAGGGGTAAGTTGCTCGTCTCACAATCGAAAGGTTGTAGGTTCGAGTCTCACCTGCCACTACTCTTCGCCCGCGACCAATCGGTGTGAGACATTGGCGACATTGCATGACTCAACGGTCGACGTGTCGTAAAAAGCAATAACCAATAACCCATGCGTGCGGATCGTAAAACACCGATGCTGCTGTACCGGCCCTTCACTCGATGTGAGCTGGACTACGCACGCCATGTGCATGTCGGCGCCTGCACTTCCAATAAGGTTGTCCTTGGCACGGTACACCATGCGGCAATGCGCATAATTTTCGGAGCATTCCGAACTTCACCAACCATTAGCTTGCTGGCGAGAAGCCAGCGAACCACCACTGGCGTTAAGCCGGGAAATGCTTGGCATGTGGTACGCCCGCAGGTTGCGTCAGTTCCCCGCCCACCGCACGTACCAAGCGCGATGGTGTTCTCGCGTCACATGCTGGCACTCTTCCGTAGTGGGCAACGTGAGGTGGTCCTGCCTTCCTGTGCACATATACGTACGCTCCTTCAGGAGAACAGAACGGGTGTGTCGAGTGGATGCAGCAGCTATCGATACCCCCATGGAATCCGGTGTCTCCTGCGGTTGACATGGTACCCGCAGCGATGCGTGAGGGCGACGGTTCACCCAACCTGTTTCGGATGAAAACTTTGGAGCATGTGGAAACGTATGGAGAATGCACACGTATTTTTACAGGTGGGTCGAAGGGTGACTGGAGTAGTACCTGCGTTTGTGTGCGGTTCCCCTCTCAGATGTCTTACTTCCGACAGGCGTAGGCCTCCGTGCCCGTCGGAGCCTGTTGCAATCATCAAAACGCTTTCTTACGTTAATCAACATCTCGCTTTGGCGGGATGTTGATTGCCATTTTATCCGACTCCCTTAGCAGCATGTCGGCAGCCTGGCTGGTTTTACCCCTATGACTCATTACTCCTTGATATTCTGACTCGTCTGACCGCTATCCATTGTGATGATATACGGTTGTACTGGATCCCCAGCCATGTGGGAGTATCTGGAAATTAACGTGCGGATTCTGCAGCGAAATACAAGCACGTGTTTTTGCACTGCAAGCCAGGGACCATCTCCCCGGAATGCCATCATATATGATGACCAAGCGGCAAAGGAGCTGAAGTGCACAAGCCAACAATAGACTGCACGCGATACAGCCTCACCTTGGAGACTGGCCATCGTGCTACCACAGATCCAGAAGTGACGAGGTGACTTGCAGACTCCGTCTTGGCCACACACATGCTACTCACCAGTACCTTCTTTGCGGCGACGGGAGACCACAGTGTCCCCGCTGTTTAGGCAAACTGACCGTGCGTCATGTACTTTTCTCGTGCCAACACTTTTCAACAGAACGACAGTTGTGCTATGGAAGCAATACACGGTTCACGGCATATCGCGATGTCCTGGCTGATGACTTAGACATAGTTCACAAATTCCAAGCGATCGCGACCTTTGAGATCGGGAACACATTCCAAGCGATCGCGTTCCGGGCCCTCTCCTGAGCCCGGTGACACCGTCTGCAGTGTCCACATCATTAACTGAAACTGTGAATTATGTGCGCCAGATGATCACACTTTAGTCGAAGCGCCCATAAACTAAAATTACGAACTAACTAACTGCGATTAATGAGACACGTCTAGAAGCAAATATCCAGTCACTCTGCTCGTGAAGTTCAGCCAGTAATTTTCCAGCAGCTTGAGTTGATCATTCCACATAATCAGGGTGAAGCAGGAGCCGAGTAAGACATTTCTGCCCAACCGGTGGCCGCACAGTGCGGAATTTGCCCGTCGGCCTCCAAACCATGCTGCATTTCATGGCGAGCCAAACAGACAGACAGACTTTATTGACGTCATTCACAATTGACTCGTAACTATTATGACATCGCGTGAAATGGATAAAACAACATAGCACAAAGAGGTCAAACTCACAGAATACAAATAAAAATAAAATACAGCAAGTGGAGCAGTCGATCAGTCCAGCACGGGCGGCACGTCAAACAGGTACTGCCGTAGATGGCGACCAAAGGTCGACACGGGAAGTCGCGTCAGCTCAGGTGGCAGTGAATTGTACATATGTGGCGCTCTGGAGTTAAAACGTCTCCTCATCTCGGTGCGGGACCGGGGGGACATGCAAGTTATGGTCTTGACGGGTTGTCCGGTCACGAATCTCCGCCATGGATCGTGAGCCAGTGACTGGCTCACCATGAAGACACACCTTGTGTGTGAGGCGAAGGGTGTGATATTTGCCCAGGTTCTCCGCTCTGAGCCAGCCCAGCCTTCTTAGTAGATCCGAAACGTCAAACTTTTTGCGGCCCAAAATGACCTTTTCCGAGTAGTTTATAATTTGTTTAATGCAAGATAGGTTCTTCTTTGATCTCCGTTACCATACACAGAAATACAATAGTGGATCTGCGAGAAGACCAGAGCATTGACCAGCGCGGAGATGACGGCAGGTGGGAGGTGCCCTCTCAAATGCGACAGACTACCCAGAGCTCCAAAACAACGACGAGTCAATTCTGACACGTGCGAGTCCCAGCTGAGCGAGCGATCGAAAATAAGACCGATATTTTTGCATTCCGAAATGGTGGGTAGATCGTGATCGTCGCGATCGAGCCAATAAAAGTCACACATGTCGACCGCTCATGGGAAGCATAAGATGCATATAATCTCATACATTGGCACTTTGCTGGATAGCACGTGACATCCCGTCGTTTCACGTGAAGCTGACCAGGGGCAACTGACTGATTTTCCAGTTTTCGGAGGTTTGTTGAAAAGAGTCGAGCCCAGTCACTTAAAAAAAACAAATACGTATGACTGGGCGACGTGTCTCATTTCCACCTCGGCGGAGTGTCATTTCCCAAATCCGGGCCGCAAAATGTCCAGGACATTCACCTCTCGGCGACAAAATGCGCTGTCTGGCGCATGATCAGCCGCTAAGGACGTCATCATTCAACCCTTCTGGGCTGGAGCGCCAAGACAAAATAACAGCAGTCATCACCAAAGGGTGTGCTATGCGGATGTTTTTGGTCTCTTCTGGAGCCAGCTTGGGGAAAGACAACGGATCACATCTGGGTGTTGCATGGTTCCAGCAGGACAGGGCGGCACCGCAAGCCTCAAAGGTCAAGGCTCTCTGGTGCCCGGATAGCATCCCGCAGGCCGCGGCAATACGATCAGTGGCTATGTGGGCTGATGTGGTGATGTATGTTTTCACGCTTGGGTGTAGCAGTTCGTAATGTCGTTCGTAATGCAGCAAACATGATTTGGTTTCGCTGCTCCTGCCCAGCAGTGCACAGGGATGTATCAACGAATGGGGGCAGTCAAGAGCGTTGGAAAACTGGTGCTGGTGGGAAACGGGGGTTGAAGGGGCTTAGCAAAGGCCCGGGGAAGTAGCGAGCAGCTTTTCCAGCATACTTCGTCGCAGCGAAATATTCTTCACCCACGTCTGGTGATATATGTTATGCTTTCTAGCCGAGAGCCGTGGTTACTTGCGGATTTCTTATCTCGTTTAGTTTGTATGTTGGTGTACTTCTTTTGCCGTCGGTAATACGAGAACTTAGTCACACGACCGTCATTGGCATCGATTGCGTTTGAGTTCCTACTGCGCATCCTGTGCGCGAGTCGTTCTGGCGTGTTCTGTAAATCCTGGACCTTGTGAAGAGGGTACGAGTCTTATCAAGTGAATGAAGTGAGATGATCCCAACATATGGTCAGTGCTGCCAGAAACTTTTTGAATGTATAGGCAACAACGAACGGCATCTGCTCGTCGAGATGTCCGCGTCATTTTTCCACAGGTGTAATATAAATATTTCCTGGATGCCAAGGAAGCGTGCAATATGGGTCGATGAGGACTCCCAGGGGTCGAATGTGATGTCAGTTTGCTAGATGGTGCCAAATGGATGCCAGATGCCGGGGAAATTGCACCTCGTAGTCGTCATTCAACATATTTCCACATTGCGTTCGCAATGCAGCTGAAAGTTGATGTATTTATTATTCTATGACAATATTAACTTCTTAGGACATAAGTTTCAAGTAACGAGTTTACCTTGTGAAGCTTTAATAAGGCACATCTGTTGGACAGAGTTGCAACATGGGACACCATCCTCGTTTCGGTTTTCTGCGGTTTGTCGGCCGCCCGTGAGGGCCGTCTCGCTATCCCTGTCCGGCCCCAAATTAACAACGGCGCACCAACTCAACAGTCGCCAGACTGGCGTGTGTAGCCCGGTCATCGAGGGCTCGACACGGGCACGAGCTGAGCATCGTGCCGAGTGCAGCCCGTGTGTCGGACACGTCCCTCTCCGTTCTGCTCCGGTCTCCCCGATCTCCGTACAGCCGGAGGCCTTCCCGACAAAGTCACCCTACCTCCGTCCGGACATAGTCAGCCGACCTAGTAATCCGACCTGATATAGTCCCTCGACCTTCATCCTGACGTAGTCACCCGACCTCCGTCCTGACATAGTCACTCGACCTTCGTCCTGACATAGTCACCCGACCTCCGTCCTAACATAGTCACCCGACCTGACATAGTAACCCGACCTCCGTCCTAACATAGTCACCCGTCCTGACATAGTAACCCGACCTTCATCCTGACGTAGTCACCACACCTCCGTCCTGACATAGTCACTCAACTTTCGTCCTGACATAATCACCCGACCTCCGTCCTGACATAGTCAACCGTCCTGACATAGTCACACCTCATGACATAGTCACCCGTCCTGACATAGTCACCCGTCCTGACATAGTCACCCGTACTGATATAGTTACACGTCCTGATATAGTCACCCGTCCTGACAGAGTTACACCTGACATAGTTACACGTCCTGACATAGTCATCCGTCCTGACATAGTCACCCGTCCTGACATAGTCACCCGCCCTGACATAGTCACCCGTCCTCACATAGTCACCCGTCCTGACATAGTCACACCTCATGACATAGTCACCCGTCCTGACATAGTCACCCGTCCTGACATAGTCACCCGTACTGATATAGTTACACGTCCTGATATAGTCGCCCGTCCTGACATAGTCACCCGTCCTGACATAGTCACACCTCATGACATAGTCACCCGTCCTGACATAGTCACCCGTCCTGACATAGTCACCCGTCCTGACATAGTCACCCGTCCTGACATCCACCTCAGCTGCCGCCGTTTGAGAGCTCTGTTTTCGTCACGCGCCGTCGTCTGGCCTAACGAAGCGAGTCTGTTGGGCTCAGGACTCCGACCGTTGGATTGTTGTTGCACCGCCGCCGGTCTGTGGATGGCTCTGTACGGCGGCATCCACCTCAGCACACCCACTGAGCCGTCACGTCCGGCGGAGTCCGCAGCGACCCTGTACCAACAGGTGCGCTCTCTGTCCAGTCGGCCGGCAGGTGGATGGAAGCATGCAACATGCATGGGCACTACGCTTCATATTTAACATAAACAAATTAATCCGAGTTGTTGCTGAGGTGGCTTTAGGGACCAGGGTTCTATTGCTAAGCAGAGCTTGTTGCGTGAACCCTGGCCCCACCACCCGATCCATGAACTCCAGTTCAACGGCAGAATTTAGACCGAAAGTTTAACGTGCCGCCAATGCACCGACACGGCCGCTCGGTAGCTCGTCCCCGGCCTTATCGGGTCAGCTGCCAACTGACACTCCCGGCCGGGGGCTAAACGCGAGCGCGCGAAGCGACTCGAAACCTGTGTTGCCCGGACAATGCAGACCAGTGCAAGCCAACACTCTAACCAACTGAGCTACCGGGGCGGCTAAAGATTTCAGATAAAGATTTCAGCATTTCAGATACGTTGCTCGAAGTCAGCTTGTGGTGTCCGTCACCGCTGCAAGCTACTTCCACCACGGCGTTGTCACACTGGATACAGTACGACCACCACGCCCATACTGGGCTTAGCGTACAACAGCAGATGTCTTGATTTTCAACGCCAAGCATTTCGCACGCCCCCCGAAACCGACTGCATTATGCGGCGCACACTGGATATTCTGCACCCAAATGCAAGTCCCTCAATAATTATGATGGAATATCTCCGCACGTATATGTAGTGCATTCTTTCGATGCACCTCCATATGCTCACAGCTACCCAATGTTCAACTTCCAAGGCGATTTGCGGTGCACATTTAACGCCAGTATTGCACTAGTCTCGGCCACTATTGACCCGTGAAAACTAAATGTCCGTCGTGTCTCTCCAATGAGTTTCATATAATTATTGCAAACACCATGTGGGTAACTGGGCCGGCGGCTCCCAGCACCAATGGACAGCATGGCTTACACACATTAATTTGTTCCTTTGCGTGGGACATAATGAGAGCCTACACTGACTTTCAGCCTGCGACGAAGCCGGGATATTGTCCAGATACGTGGAGGAGAGGGTGTTCATCTGAAGAGAGCTACTCCCTGTTTAGGAGCCCACTTTCCCGAAACCTCTGATTTCGGACACTTTGTTTTCAAAGAGACCCCTACGTATATATATATATATATATATATATATATATATATATATATATATATATATATATATATATATATATACATATATGTGTGTGTATTATATGTATGTGATAGTCATGTGACATTTTGTGATGTCTTTTTGCTGAATCGGTCGGTAGCTTTGACCTTGGCCAATGGCTGCCGTTTCCAGGCTGTTGGCTGGGCCCATCGATTGTGGGCGGTGGGCGGGACCGATTGTGTGGTCGCTCTGCCGTAAGTGGGGTGGCCGCTAACGGTGGGTAAACTTTCCCGTTTCAACTCCACGACTGTCAGTTCGCCAAGTCTCGCCGTCGTGATCGTCCGATTTTCCCCAGAGTTGTACCTCGCGTTTGCCCACTTCTGAATGTCCACTGCAACAGATGACTGTGCCAGTGCTTCGCAAGCTGTGGGCAGCTGTACATGGACATATACGGATGCAATACGTACATGTGGTATTGTGAACAGTGGAACTGGTTGGACGTAGCCTGGCATAATTCACTCCACTTCAGTATGGGCTGCAACTTCAGCCTCCCGTCATGCTCAATATCCATACGGAGCAAAGCAACTAGCGTGAAGTTCTGCTCTTGAACCCAGCGACCTCACTTCCCCTCCATTAATCTTGATCCGCCCGACTTGGATTACCCGTGATGCAAACTTTGCCAATTCACAGAACACCCAATCCCCGACGTAAATGTGGCTCATGTCGCCTAATTGAATCTTAAGGTAACTGGTGATAGGAAGTGCTGACCTATATGTGTTTTCAACGATTGTGAAGTGCCTAGATTCATCGCACAGGCTACTTTTTATCCCGATTTCCTTCAGATGAAAGGAATATATGTGGAAACAGCAGGGTTAGGCCTCTCCTCTCTGTCTATCACCATCCAACGGCGACGCTTCTCCACTGCGCAGATCTACCATCGTACCTTTTCAATAGTGTCGCATTTTTACAGGAAAAGTGGACCGGCCGAGCGTTGTCAAAAGGGGCGTCCTTTTTGCTTGTTAGCTACTTTAGCTGAAGTCAGTGATTTGTCCGAGATCACCAGATGAAAGAATGAAGCAAGGAAACAAAGGGAATTGCCATATCAAAAGATGAAGCGGACTACTCCGTATTTTACACCTGTGTGTACTTGGGGCTGGCTTTCAGCACGTCGCTTGGTTTAGTGGGACGTGGTGACCGAACTGCCGGCTGGTTGATGGTGTGTGGTGTGACCGTCGGGGTCAGCGGGGTCTGGTCACTAAATGTGGCAGAGGTGCGGAGCAAAGTGAGGTGGCACTTCAGCCTAAGGTAAACATGCCCCGCCCATTACTCATATTTGCTGCTGGCCCATCGTTTCAGCTCAGGGAGACGAATACAGTATTGTGAGGTAGGATTTCTGACTCTGAACCCAGTCGACATATATGCATGGGCACAGGAGAATGGGGAGGTATATTGGTGCCAGTTCCCCACCCCCACCCCCAACGCCAAATTGTCCCCTATCTTAACCATTAGCCCTAGGACATTGACTGAAAAGTCGGCATAAAATTCGGTTGCCTCATTGTTTGGGTCGCTCCTATGCACATGGATAGAAGCGTTACCATAGACGAACTTGTGGAATACGCTTGGCTAGTGAGGTGGTTGAAGTTGTTTTCCATGTGATATCGATGAATGCTGAACGCTGTCTACTATGTAGGATGAAACTCATTTTGAATGATATGAATAGTAATTATTTAGGCAATATCATTCAAGGAGTTGATATATATATATATATATATATATATATATATATATATATATATATATATATATATATATATATATACGTATATATGCGAATTGTGTCTAGTGCTTCAAGGGCAATCCGAGTCGGCGGTTGTGTGTTTCCAGGCGTCCAGGTCAGTGTTGTTGAGGTCAGGCTGCACTTGGCACACTCCTATATAAGCGGTACACACACACGTGAGTATGTGCGTATCTGGCGTCACGTGACGTATCTCGGAGACCCTGCGTTTGAGTATGTGTGTATCACGCGTCATGTGACGTATCTCGGAGACCCTGCGTTTGAGTATGTGCGTATCTGGCGTCATGTGACGTATCTCGGAGACCCTGCGTTTGAGTATGTGTGTATCACGCGCCATGTGACGCATCTCGGAGACCCTGCGTTTGAGTATGTGTATCACGCGCCATGTGACGCATCACTTTTTGTATGTGTGTATCACGCGCCATGTGACGCATCTCGGAGACCCTGCGTTTGAGTATGTGTGTATCACGCGCCATGTGACGCATCTCGGAGACCCTGCGTTTGAGTATGTGTGTATCACGCGCCATGTGACGCATCTCGACCTGCGTTTGAGTATGGTATCACGCGCCATGTACGCATCTCGGAGACCCTGCGTTTGAGTATGTGTGTATCACGCGCCATGTGACGCATCTCGAGACCCTGCGTTTGAGTATGTGTGTATCACGCGCCATGTGACGCATCTCGGAGACCCTGCGTTTGAGTATGTGTGCTATCACGCGCGATGTGACGCATCTCGGAGACCCTGCGTTTGAGTATGTGTGTATCACGCGCCATGTGACGTATCTCGGAGACCCTGCGTTTGAGTATGTGTGTATCACGCGCCATGTGACGTATCTCGGAGACCCTGCGTTTGAGTATGTGTGTATCACGCGCCATGTGACGCATCTCGGAGACCCTGCGTTTGAGTATGTGTGTATCACGCGCCATGTGACGCATCTCGGAGACCCTGCGTTTGAGTATGTGTGTATCACGCGCCATGTGACGCATCTCGGAGACCCTGCGTTTGAGTATGTGTGTATCACGCGCCATGTGACGCATCTCGAGACCCTGGGTTTGAGTATGTGTGTATCACGCGCCATGTGACGCATCTCGGAGACCCTGCGTTTGAGTATGTGTGTATCACGCGCCATGTGACGCATCTCGGAGACCCTGCGTTTGAGTATGTGCGTATCACGCGCCATGTGACGCATCTCGGAGACCCTGCGTTTGAGTATGTGTGTATCACGCGCCATGTGACGCATCTCGGAGACCCTGCGTTTGAGTATGTGTGTATCACGCGCCATGTGACGCATCTCGGAGACCCTGCGTTTGAGTATGTGTGTATCACGCGCCATGTGACGCATCTCGGAGACCCTGCGTTTGAGTATGTGCGTATCTGGCGCCATGTGACGCATCTCGGAGACCCTGCGTTTGAGTATGTGTGTATCACGCGCCATGTGACGCATCTCGGAGACCCTGCGTTTGAGTATGTGTGTATCACGCGCCATGTGATTTATCACGCGCCATGTGACGCATCTCGGAGACCCTGCGTTTGAGTATGTGTGTATCACGCGCCATGTGACGCATCTCGGAGACCCTGCGTTTGAGTATGTGTGTATCACGCGCCATGTGACGCATCTCGGAGACCCTGCGTTTGAGTATGTGCGTATCACGCGCCATGTGACGCATCTCGGAGACCCTGCGTTTGAGTATGTGCGTATCACGCGCCATGTGACGCATCTCGGAGACCCTGCGTTTGAGTATGTGCGTATCACGCGCCATGTGACGCATCTCGGAGACCCTGCGTTTGAGTATGTGCGTATCACGCGCCATGTGACGCATCTCGGAGACCCTGCGTTTGTACGGCGCGTTGCAGTTCAGGTGTCGTGGGTGTGGCGCCACTTAAGACAGGGTTTCCAGACTCAAACAGGTGCCCGTCGACCATCGTGATGACTCATTTTGCGAGTTGCCAACCTGAGGCACGGCTGACACTCTGCCCTAGTTGTCAGCCTCAGGTAAGGCTGACACTCTGCCCTAGTTGTCAGCCTCAGGTACGCCCGACACACTGCCCTAGTTGTCAGCCTCAGGTACGGCTGATACACTGCCCTAGTTGCCAATCCCAAATGCCACCGACATACTGACTAAGTTTCCAATCCCAGGTACTGCCGTCAGACTACCCAAGATAAATAGAACAACATGGTATTGTGGGATGTCTGCAAACCAGATATAGTTCTCATCTTAACCTTCCAAACACAAATATGGTTCGCTAGGGTATTCAACCAGGTTATACGTAGATAATGCTTTCTGGCAAATGATAAGTTTGTCTTATATACATTGTTATGTGACTATATATATATATATATATATATATATATATATATATATATATATATATATATATATATATATATATATATATATATATATCATTATATGTTTATATATATATATATGCATTGTATTCTTATAGTTGTATTATTGTATTATTTCGCGTGATCACGTCTTCCACTCTAGGTCGTCGGAACCAAAGCCTTGGTCGAATCAGAAAGAACCAGGAAGCATATATAAACAAGTGACATCTAACGTATGTTATATAGCTTATGGCGTCAATTATGTAAGAGTAAAACGACGATGCATGAACTTGCCTACCAGGAAAGATATGTTAATGAGAAAAAAACATATGACATCACTATAGGTAAGATTAAAAATGCACTTCATACACAGACTGACCTACCTGGAAAATGTGTTCTGTTGTTTTTCTAAGAAAAATGCATAAGTATTCGACCGAAATGACCGAAACGTCCCAACATTTAGACTCAGACCATGCGACTCCAAGATCAGAACCGATTTCGCAATATTCTGGGACATCTCCCAAGGTTATGGCAGCACTGATTCCGATCGATGTCGGTTCAATTTTACTGCCGTAGCTGTCTTGCCGGCAAATGATGGCCAGCCGTTGGCACTGCCAGCGACAAACAAACTCACTTCGAAGGTCAAAGTCCTGGAATCGCAAAAACGGGGCTGCGCATCGAACGGCCGGGCTGGGTTTCCCGATCGTCGGTTTCTGTCGAATCAAGACTCCATCCGCTCCTGCGACCGGGCCGAGCCGACTGGCTGGTGCGACGTCTCTGTTGTGGCCAGCGTCTGATATGACGTCTCTGTCGTGGCCAGCGTCTGATATGACGTTGTCTGGTGTGACGTTTGATGTGGCGTCTGGTGTGACGTTGTCTGTGGTGACGTCTGGTGCGACGTCTCTGTCGTGGTCAGCGTCTGATATCACGTTGTCTGGTGTGACGTTTGATGTGGCGTCTGGTGTGACGTTGTCTGTGGTGACGTCTGGTGCGACGTCTCTGTCGTGGTCAGCGTCTGATATCACGTTGTCTGGTGTGACGTTTGATGTGGCGTCTGGTGTGACGTTGTCTGTGGTGACGTCTGGTGCGACGTCTCTGTCGTGGCCAGCGTCTGATATCACGTTGTCTGGTGTGACGTTTGATGTGGCGTCTGGTGTGACGTTGTCTGTGGTGACGTTGTCTGGTGCGACGTCTCTGTCGTGGCCAGCGTCTGATATGACGTTGTCTGGTGTGACGTTTGATGTGGCGTCTGGTGTGACGTTGTCTGTGGTGACGTCTGGTGCGACGTCTGTCGCCGCGTGTGGTGACGTTGTCTGGTGCGACGTCTCTGTCGTGGCCAGCGTCTGGTATGACGTTGTCTGGTGCGACGTCCCTGTCGTGGCCAGCGTCTGATATGACGTTGTCTGGTGTGACGTCTCTGTCAGGACCAGCGTCTGATATGACGTTGTCTGGTGCGACGTCCCTGTCGTGGCCAACGTCTGATATGACGTTGTCTGGTGTGACGTCTGGTGTGGCGTCTGGTGTGACGTTGTCTGGTGTGACATTGTCTGGTGTGACGTCTGGTGTGACGTCTGGCGTGACATTGTATGGTGTGACGTTATCTGGTGTTACATTTGCTGAGACATCTGGTGCGACGTCTCGTGTGACGTCTGGAGTGACGTTGTCTGGTGTGACGTTGTCTGGTGTGACGTCTGGTGTGACGTTGTCTGGTGTGACGTTGTCTGGTGTGACGTCTGGTGTGACGTCTGGTGTGACGTTGTCTGGTGTGACGTTGTCTGGTGTGACGTCTGGCGTGACGTTGTCTGGTGTGACGTTGTCTGGTGTGACGTCTGGCGTGACGTTGTCTGGTGTGACGTTGTCTGGTGTCACGTTGTCTGGTGTGACGTTGTATGGTGTGACGTCTGGTGTGACGTTGTCTGGTGTGACGTTGTCTGGTGTGATGTTGTCTGGTGTAACGTTGTCTGGTGCGACGTCTCGTGTGACGTCTGGAGTGACGTTGTATGGTGTGACGTTATCTGGTGTGACATTTGCTGAGACGTCTGGTGCGACGTCTTGTGTGACGTCTGGAGTGACGTTGTCTGGTGTGACGTTGTCTGATGTGACGTCTGGTGTGACGTCTGGTGTGACGTTGTCTGGAGTGACGTTGTATGGTGTGGCGTTGTCTGTGGTGACGTTGTCTGGTGTGACGTTATCTGGTGTGACGTTGTCTGGGGTGACGTTATCTGGTGTGACGTTGTCTGGGGTGACGTTGTCTGGCGTGACGTTGTCTGGTGTGACGTTGTCTGGTGTGACGTTATCTGGTGTGACGTTGTCTGGTGTGACGTTGTCTGGTGTGACGTTGTCTGGTGTGACGTCTGGTGTGACGTTGTCGGGTGTGACGGTGTCTGGTGTGACGTTGTCTGGGGTGACGTTGTCTGGTGTGACGTTGTCTGGTGTGACGTTGTCTGGTGTGACGTTGTCTGGTGTGACGTTGTCTGGTGTGACGTTGTCTGGTGTGACGTTGTCTGGGGTGACGTTGTCTGGGGTGACGTTGTCTGGTGTGACGTTGTCTGGGGTGACGTTGTCTGGTGTGACGTTGTCTGGGGTGACGTTGTCTGGTGTGACGTTGTCTGGTGTGACGTTGTCTGGGGTGACGTTGTCTGGTGTGACGTTGTCTGGTGTGACGTTGTCTGGGGTGACGTTGTCTGGTGTGACGTTGTCTGGTGTGCCGTTGTCTGGTGTGACGTTGTCTGGTGTGACGTTGTCTGATGTGACGTCTGGCGTGACATTGTATGGTGTGACGTTGTCTGGTGTGACGTTGTCTGGTGTGACGTTGTCTGGTGTGACGTTGTCTGGTGTGACGTTGTCTGGTGTTGTCGGTGACGTTGTCTGGTGTGACGTTGTCTGGTGTGACGTTGTCTGGTGTGACGTTGTCTGGTGTGACGTTGTCTGGTGTGACGTTGTCTGGTGTGACGTTGTCTGGTGTGACGTTGTCTGGCGTGACGCGGCTCCGCCGACCGCCGGCCATTGTCGGCGGCTGGCCGGCCGCCAGCGTCGCGCTCCCGGAAGCGGTGGCTGGTCCGACGGACAGACGTGCCGCTCTGTGCTGACGTCACACAGCCGTGCTCCAAATGCGCGGCTCGTAAACGTAACCTGTTGGGCGCAGCCCGGCACCGCTGACATGTCGAACTGACTACGCACGCGGCGGCTGATTCATACGACCGATTTCCTGTGAATTGGGCAATCATCTCGGAGGTGATGATACCACCCGTGGTCGTTGTGACGTCGGCAAACCGGAGAGGACGTGGCAGCGCGGTAGGCTGTTCAGTGGGTACGGCGGTGAGGACGTGGCAGCGCGGTGGGCTGTTCAGTGGGTACGGCGGTGGGGACGTGATAGGAGGACGTTCAGTGGGTACGGCGGTGGGGACGTGGCAGCGCGGTAGGGTGTTCAGTGGGTACGGCGGTGAGGACGTGGCAGCGCGGTAGGCTGTTCAGTGGGTACGGCGGTGGGGACGTGGCAGCGGGGTAGGTTGTTCAGTGGGTACGGCGGTGGGGACGTGGCAGCGCGGTAGGCTGTTCAGTGGGTACGGCGGTGAGGACGTGGTAGCGGGGTAGGCTGTTCAGTGGGTACGGCGGTGGGGACGTGGCAGCGGGGTAGGCTGTTCAGTGGGTACGGCGGTGGGGACGTGGCAGCGGGGTAGGCTGTTCAGTGGGTACGGCGGTGGGGACGTGGCAGCGGGGTAGGTTGTTCAGTGGGTACGGCGGTGGGGACGTGGCAGCGGGGTAGGTTGTTCAGTGGGTACGGTAGTGGGGACGTGGCAGCGGGGTAGGGTGTTCAGTGGGTACGGCGGTGGGGACGTGGCAGCGCGGTAGGCTGTTCAGTGGGTACGGCGGTGGGGACGTGGCAGCGGGGTAGGCTGTTCAGTGGGTACGGCGGTGGGGACGTGGCAGCGGGGTAGGCTGTTCAGTGGGTACGGCGGTGGGGACGAGGCAGCGGGGTAGGCTGTTCAGTGGTACGGCGGTGGGGACGTGGCAGCGGGGTAGGTTGTTCAGTGGGTACGGCGGTGGGGACGTGGCAGCGCGGTAGGCTGTTCAGTGGGTACGGCGGTGGGGACGAGGCAGCGCGGTAGGCTGTTCAGTGGGTACGGCGGTGGGGACGTGATAGGAGGACGTTCAGTGGGTACGGCGGTGGGGACGTGGTAGCGCGGTAGGGTGTTCAGTGGGTACGGCGGTGGGGACGTGGCAGCGCGGTAGGCTGTTCAGTGGGTACGGCGGTGGGGACGTGGTAGGAGGACGTTCAGTGGGTACGGCGGTGGGGACGTGGCAGCGGGGTAGGGTGTTCAGTGGGTACGGCGGTGGGGACGTGGCAGCGCGGTAGGGTGTTCAGTGGGTACGGCGGTGAGGACGTGGCAGCGGGGTAGGTTGTTCAGTGGGTACGGTAGTGGGGACGTGGCAGCGGGGTAGGGTGTTCAGTGGGTACGGCGGTGGGGACGTGGCAGCGGGGTAGGTTGTTCAGTGGGTACGGTGGTGGGGACGTGGCAGCGCGGTAGGGTGTTCAGTGGGTACGGCGGTGGGGACGTGGCAGCGGGGTAGGTTGTTCAGTGGGTACGGTGGTGGGGACGAGGCAGCGGGGTAGGGTGTTCAGTGGGTACGGCGGTGGGGACGTGGCAGCGGTGTAGGTTGTTCGGTGGGTACGGCGGTGGGGACGTGGCAGCGGGGTAGGTTGTTCAGTGGGTACGGCGGTGGGGACGTGGCAGCGGTGTAGGTTGTTCGGTGGGTACGGCGGTGGGGACGTGGCAGCGGGGTAGGTTGTTCAGTGGGTACGGCGGTGGGGACGTGGTAGGAGGATGTTCAGTGGGTACGGCGGTGCGGGACGTGGCAGCGGGGTAGGTTGTTCAGTGGGTACGGCGGTGGGGACGAGGCAGCGCGGTAGGCTGTTCAGTGGGTACGGCGGTGGGGACGAGGCAGCGCGGTAGGTTGTTCAGTGGGTACGGCGGTGGGGACGTGGCAGCGGGGTAGGTTGTTCAGTGGGTACGGTGGTGGGGACGTGGCAGCGCGGTAGGCTGTTCAGTGGGTACGGCGGTGATGGTTGGGCGAAGCCACAGTCGCCGGCCGACCCGCCGACCCGCCGACCATCCAACCAACCAAATGTGATGTGCACTGGCAGCAGGGGCAGCTCCAGATGCGAGGGCAGTCTGGCGGGAGGGTGTGGCGTCATTAGCAGTGCCAGTGAAACATTATTCGTGAAACAGAGTGGAATATGCCACTTTCTGAGCGCCGAATAGACATTCTTTTGAGGGGAGTATCCACATCTTGCATGTTGATGTGTGTGCTTATGAAGTCTCTGTGACTCATTCATAAAATTATTGTGTATCATGCTCATGCTTAACATTAGGCACTGATACACAAGCATCTCGCAACACAATTACAGCTACATGAAAAAATGTATGATGAAGTCTGCTAAGCAATGCCATCTGCTGATCATGGTATCGCAATCGTTATCGTTGGTATAGGCATCCCTATATTAGCTCTTCCACAAATTAAGCGAAATACATGCACCGATGAGTTCACCATTAGCTTTGTGAAGGCCATCTGAATGACGACATTCGAATACGGCTGGTGCGTCGGCGCTGAGTGGGTGGGTGATGAGATTCGGATTCGGTTGGCACGTAAGCGGTGGGTGGGTGGCGAGATTCGGATACGATTGGTGCGTCGGCGGTGGACTGAGAAGGTCTGACTGATCGAGAATTTCGCCGACGATCTTGCATGGGGACGAGTAGTCTAGGGGTAAGTTGCTCGCCTCGCAATCGAAAGATTGTGGGTTAGAGTCTGACCTGTCGCTACTCTTCACCCGCGACCAATCGGCGTGAGAGATTGGCGACGCTACATGACTCAACGGTCGATGTGTCGCAAAACCAATAACCAACCAACCAGCCGACGATCTTGCAGAGGCCCGCCTGCTTCTCGCGGAACGCGCGGAGGTGTCACACGGAGCCCTCAGATGCCGTGTGGCGTCTGGGGGCTCCTTCGGCTGTGTCGGCCTGAACCACAGGGCGTCTGGGGGCTCCTTCGGCTGTGTCGGCCTGAACCACAGGGCGTCTGGGGGCTCCATCGGCTGTGTCGGCCTGAACCACACGGCGTCTGGGGGCTCCGTCGGTTTTGTCGGTTGTGTCATCGCCTACCAGGTTGTGAGTCATTGATGCTTCGCGCCGTAGCCTGTGAATATTTGCCTGGTTTCCGCAGCCGTTTGACGTTCGCCGACCGGCGACTTCTCATGTCCCGGCCAAGAGCGGCAGTCACGGTCGCTCCCGCCCGTCAACTCTCGCCGCCGGCTCGTGTTGTCGGTGGGCGGCTTTCCGTTGCGAGTGGGCGCGCCGGGTCCGGCGGCGTTCTCCGTGCCCGGCTGGCTGGCTGAGACCTGGTGCTAGCGGCCGAGCTCAGCCGCCGCCAGCCAGGTCAGGGGTGCAGCAGATGGCGGCCCAAACACCGTCGTGGCAGCCGGCCAGGCCGACACACTCGCACGGCGCCGCCGGAGGAAATGCGAGGTGCTGCCGCACCGGACGAGCCCGATATTTCGGCCGCCGCTGCGGGCGGAGGAGCGCCGGGCGTGTAGAGCGGTCGTGCAGAGCGGTCGTGTAGAGCGGTCGTGCAGAGCGAGCGTGCCGAGTGCCAAATCGGCGGATGGATCAACATTGCTTCCCCGCATTGACAGTTATTGTGTGGGTGTGGTGTGGATCTGGCTACAGGTGGCGGCACCAATGCCATGGCGATGGGTTTTGCCAGCCGCACGAGCCGCAGCCGAAACACAGAAAAGCGGCGATCTCGCACCAGCGACCGACTGCAGTGTTAGTCATACAATATGATGAAGTGATCCGGCGGTATTCAGACGTGGTGCTCCGGGACTCAGTGTGGGCTCCTGGGGCGGACAACCGTGCGCTACATACGGCTGGCAGGGCTGCCTCACAACTGGTGTTGGCTCGTGCTCTCCCTGCTGACGACAGCCGGCCAGCTTCTGCCGCTGTTCCACCGCTCGCCGCTTTTTCCGCAGCTGACTGCCAGAGGGCTAGCGATAAATCGTGCTCGCCGTTTGTGCCACGAGATCTGCCTGGGCTAATGGGGACAATAAACCATGCCACATGAAGGTGGCCACAACTCAGCTCCGTTCGGTACCACTACGACGTCTGAGAGCGCCGCCACGACATCCGCGCACCTTGGCACCATCCGGGATAACCAAGACGTCTGAGAACGCCACCACGACATCCGGGCACCTTAGCACCATCCGGTACCACCAAGACGTCTGAGAGCGCCACCACGACATCCTGGCACCTTAGCTCCGTTCGGTACCACTACGACATTTGAGAGCGTCGCCACGACATCCGGGCACCTTAGCACCATCCGGTACCACCAAGACGTCTGAGAGCGCCACCACGACATCCGGGCACCTTAGCACCATCCGGGACAACGAAGACGTCTGAGTGCGCCACCACGACATCCGCGCACCCCCCAGCGACTGGTCACGGTGCACGTTGTGCCCTGTGTTCCCGACTGCACGTCACAACTTACCACTCTCCGATCTGCTCGTCACTCCGATCCCACGCGTCCCTTGTGATGTAGCAGCAGCTCCTCTCGTTTGTTTGTTCATTTGCTTACGTTCAAAATATGACATACATTGGAGATGTTGACGTACGCAATTGGGACAG
Source organism: Imbricaverruca yamaguchii (assembly GCA_034440575.1). Lineage (NCBI taxonomy): Eukaryota > Metazoa > Arthropoda > Thecostraca > Neoverrucidae > Imbricaverruca > Imbricaverruca yamaguchii. The sequence goes on along the minus strand of JAOTOL010001609.1, from coordinate 751,523 downwards.
CAGGCCAAGTAGGCCTTGAGCTGGATGCTTGCTGCGAGCAGTACAAATTGCTTTACACATCATAATCGTATACATTGTTACCATCGTCACTCAAACGTCAATACGAAGATTCTTCTCATCTGCATCTACCACCGACTCCATCTGCCCAACGACCCTCCAGATTTCAATGTTGCTTTTAGCATGGTTTTGTTTCAGTCCCGGCTAGTTTAAGGGTGCTTTAGGCTCAAGAAAGACCAACAATTGGAAACACGATGCAACTACGAATTCATCCAACTTATTCGTTAAAACCTGTTTCAAAAATGTGTATTGGATACATATTTTTCTGGAAGGACTTCTCTATCTATTGGATGTTGATGAAGAGGGTAGGATGTTGGAGGAAGAAGCTTTGTTGAGTATAAATAGAGTAATAAATTGTTTGCGAGTTGTGTCACATAATTTGACCTTAGTGTGGGGCATACTCATTAATTTTGAAGTTAATGGGCCATGTCGTGGAGATGCATTTACCACCAACATTCTTTCAGGCTACTCAGAAGTGGCTTAGGGTGGCTCGTTTGAACTTGGTGAAACTCGTCTTGTTTTATTTCACCTCAACTAAATTAATCATTGATTTTGTTGTTTTTATCACCGATATGTTTGAGAAGAGGCATCTTCTATCCTGTCCAACGGTAAGCGCTGAGGCGCGCTGGAAATTCTTTACTGTCGAGTTTTGGCGTATATCGACGATTAAATGTGTTATATTCGACCTTTGAAATTATGGATATGTTGGATTATGTTGGCCCGGAGGAATGATTTTGCGAAATGAGAATGGTTGATGAATTTTCCGGCTTATTCTCAATGCTTCTCATCAAAATTTTACGCTTTGTTTTTCCGAAGAATGTATGAATGATGATTTAGTGGTCACTTTTCCTACCATGTTTTGTAATCTTCTAAACGAAGTGCACCAGATATGGTTATTTCGTCGCCGATACCAATAGTTAAATATAGGTGGCGTATGAGTGGTGCGTAAATTGGAAAAGACACCTGGAAAACTTCATACCTCATGACTTCACCGATCGCTGCGTACATTGCTGAATACCAACACCACTACACCTGCCCTACTTTGCTTTGTAAATCATTCTTCGCCAGATGTCCGTTATTTTTTGTTGTGAAGGTGACAAACGTTGCCGTGAAAAGGTTACGCTTTGCTAAATACTGCATTTGGTTTTGATTCTGTTTGGAATATGTGTGTTCCGATAGTGCTTTGGTGGTATGTGTGTTCCGATGTTTAGTTGGTTATTCAGGTTTTAGGGCGCCTCGACGAAATTTAATATAACGATATTTGCTGGATGATATATGTGCTACAACAGTGGCTAGATGATTTCTGTTCCGATAATGGTTGGATTTTATGTGTGTTCCAATAACGATTGGATGGTATGTGTGTTCCAGTAGTGGTTGGATGGTATATGTGTTCCAGTAGTGGTTGCGTGTTGCTATAGTTGTTGGATGGCATGTGTGTTCCCATGGTGGTTGGATTGTATGTGTGTTGAGATAGTTGTTGGATGGCACATGTGTTCCAATAGTGGTTGAACAATGTTTGGTTCGATAGTGGATGGATGGTTTGATCGCAAGTTAATGTTGTTAAACGTTGGCATTTAGAGAGACGGCAGCATTCGGATGGAAACAGAGCACTTTCGATGGGCGATATTTTCCACCCATTTACACAAAGCAATCGGCACTGTTATCCCAGTTCTCTAGTGACGTCATCATCGACCGGCCCTCCCCTCCACGTGTTGAGGCACCCCGCCCGCCCTGCTGAGTCCCCGCGCTACCTACCTACCGCCCCTCCTCCCCACACGGCCGGCCGTCCGGCAGGAGGGGGCGGGGCCACTGCGTGCCGGCCCGCCGCGCCGATCAAAGCCCGCCGCCGCCGGCCAGTCGACGAGTGGAGCCCGCGCTGGGCGGCCGGCCGCGTGACGACCGGTGACGTCACTGCCTCGAGTGTGACGCGCCGCTTCGGCTGTGACGCGCCGCCCCGGTCAGGTGAGAGACGGCGCGCGGCCGCGCGGCGCCGTGGACGTCCCGTGCTCCTGGCGGCGTCGGTCCAACTGTCCGGGACGGGTTTACGGTGTTTGGCTGGGACGGCGGTGGGTTGTGCGGGGACGGGCGGTATGCCGTGGCCCCGCGCCTCTGGAGCCGCTGCGGTGGCGCCCGGTGGCCGGCGCTGGTGATCGTGACCAGGGTGTCGGGCAGCAGGGGCGGCGGCGGTGACCGTGACCAGGGTGTCGGCCAGCAGCGGCGGCGGCGGTGGTCAGACCCAGCGGCGGCGGACCGGACCGGCCGTCGCCGGCGGCGCCGCGTCGTCGCTGCCGTCGGGTCAAATCGATACGGTCGGCGGTCGCAGTCCGACGCCGCGTCGGACGGCGGGCCCACCTGACGGCGCCAGGCACCTCTCGGTCGGCAGGCCCCGTCACCCAGCCGGCAGGCCCCGCCACCCAGCCGGCGACCGGCAGGCCCCGCCACCCGGCCGGCAGACCCCACCACCCGGCCGGCAGGCCCCGCCACCCCTTCAGCAGACCCCGCCACCCGACCGGCAGACCCCGCCACCCCTTCAGCAGACCCCGCCACCCGGCCGGCAGGCCCCGCCACCCGGCCGGCAGGCCCCGCCACCCGGCCGGCAGGTTTTGGTATCTTTTCGGCAAATTCCGGAACTTCCCGTCAGTAATATCTACTAAATCGTGACGTCTTGCCGATATCAGAAACGAGTATTCAGTTGGAATTCCTCATGGTATAATAGTAGTAATCGTAACAGTCGTGGTATCGGATGTTTGAATCTCCGGAGTTGGATGCAATTTACAATTCAAAACATTTAGCGGCAGACAGCGACAACACTATCTGGTGTGTCGTGAGAATATTACATGACTTGATGTTATTCAGTGGAATATGTCGGGACAAGATTTGGGCTGATTGCATTTCTGTCGTGAGGCGGTTGGGGAACGAACTCGCGTAGTTCAGCGGTTCGCTCTGTCTGCTGCGGACAGTCGGACCTGGTCTGCAAAACTGGCTGGTCTCGATGTTGTCACTGACAGTTGCTGGTAGGTGTTGAGGCGGCCAGAGTGCACCATGTTTAGCCACGACTGGCTGGTCTTGATGTCACTGGTGGCAGATTCAGCCGGCTGGTCTGGAGGTGGTCAGAGTGGACCTTGCATAGCCACGACTGGCTGGTCTTGATGTCACTGGTGGTAGATTCAGCCGGCTGGTCTGGAGGTGGTCAGAGTGGACCTTGCATAGCCACGACTGGCTGGTCTTGATGTCACTGGCGGCAGATTCAGCCGGCTGGTCTGGAGGTGGTCAGAGTGGACCCTGTTTAGCCACGACTGGCTGGTCTTGATGTCACTGGTGGCAGATTCAGCCGGCTGGTCTGCAGGTGGTCAGAGTGGACCTTGCATAGCCACGACTGGCTGCTGCGTCCTAGTGCCTAGATACAAGGAGCGTTGGCCGTAATCCTTGTGAGAGGGCGCCATATAAACTCCAGCTGAAGAAAACTGACAATTTGTTTAAGACATCGAAAGCTCGATGGATTTGAAAAACTGCAGATCTATGAACTGTGCACTTAGCTGATCTTATTAAAATGTGCTTAATCTTCGAGATGATGTCCAGTTGTTTCCAGATGAATATATTGTTCAGTTTGATATGCTTTGGAAGTACGGTTAAAATCCCCACCCACCCCACACACACACGCCCTGGATCCAGTAGTTTGTGTCGTGTTTGTTTGCGATAGTTCCGCTATGAACCAACACATTATGTCACATGTCAGCACAGGCTAGGCTGCCTCTATATGGTGGCATCGGCTGGGCAGCCTGTATATGGCGGCACCGGGTGGACTGTCTGTATATGACGGCATTGGCTGGGGTTCCTCCATATGGCGGCACCGGCTGGGCTGCCTGTATATGGCGGCATCGGGTGGACTGTCTGTATATGGCGGCATCGGCTAGGCTGCCTGTGTATGGCGGCACCGGCTGGGCTGCCTGTATATGACGGCACCGGCTGGGCTTCCTCCATATGGCGGTACCGACTGGGCTGCCTGTATATGGCGGCACCGGCTGGGCTTCCTCCATATGGCGGTACCGACTGGGCTGCCTGTATATGGCGGCACCGGCTGGGCTTCCTCCATATGGCGGTACCGACTGGGCTGCCTGTATATGGCGGCACCGGCTGGGCTGCCTCCATATGGCGGCACCGACTGGGCTGCCTGTATATGGCGGCACCGGCTGGGCTGCCTCTATATGGCGGCACCGGCTGGGTTGCCTGTATATGGCGGGACCGGCTGGGCTGCCTGTATATGGCGGCAACGGCCGGTCTGCCTGTATATGGCAGCACCGGCTGGGCTGCCTGTATATGGCGGCACCGGCTGGCCTTTATGCGGCACCGGCTGGGCTGCCTCATATGGCGGTACCGACTGGGCTGCCTGTATATGGCGGTACCGGCTGGGCTTCCTCCATATGGCGGTACCGACTGGGCTGCCTGTATATGGCGGCACCGGCTGGGCTTCCTCCATATGGCAGCACCGGCTGGGCTGCCTGTATATGGCAGCTTTCTGCCTCGCTCTGGCGCCGATCCGTCGCCTCGCTAACGATATCAGTTTCGCTGGTGCAGCAACCTTCTTCGCCTTGCCGACGCACCAACAGCCGTTTAGATTTGTTTGCTATCAGGGACACACCCAAGGTTCCGGAGACCACGGCCCCCACTATTGGGACTTGAAGAGCAGCTATGTTGATGCAGCGCTCCTCCAGGATGCTCGAGTGTGCACCCCCTCCACCGTCCTCCCTTGATTTTTCAACCGAAGTCGCCTCTCTGAGTGGGAAAGGCACCTCTGCACGGACATTCGAATACACCCGTGGGACATTTTCACCATCATTGCATCCCCCGGGGAACTAGTGCCTCTCAAGATGTTTCCGAGCTCAGATATGTGCTCTTCAGAATTACGTCCCCTGAACGAAATCATAGATATATCAGTGGATAGCGATCAGTGCGAAATCCCCAAATCTCCGCGCGGCTCAAACAGCAATCACTCGTAATTAGATTTCGTCCGGCGCACTCCCGCGGGCTTAGAAGTTGATCGTAGAGCATTTATTGTGATCATTTTTCATCCTTCATGGTACATCAATGCACCCCCACCCCCACCCCACCTGGAAGGTGTAAGGCTGCACAGTTGTCACTGATTATTGGTCTGCGTATGATGCCGACTGGGCTAGTGTTGGACTGGTGGCGCTGTGTTCCCTCGCTAACGGCATCAGTCCCGCTGGTGCAACAGCCGTATTCGCCCTGCCGGCGCTGGTCGTGGTCGCGCTGCGTGCTGATCAGCCGGCGCTCCCGACTGCCGCGGCTGGGCCGGGCATGCCGCACTGTCCACGGAGCGCAGCCCGTGTCCTGCCCTGCCCTGATTAGCCGGTGCCCTGTCCTGATTAGCCGGCGTTTCCAGCTGCCGCGGCTGGGCCGGACAGGCTGCGCTGCCCTGATCAGCCGGCGCGACAGAGCCGACGCACCAGCCGCTGTGACGTCGGCAGTGACGTCAGTGGAGCGGCGCTGACGTCACTGCCGACACCGGCAGGCGTGGCCGCCGTCACCACCTCAGCTCGTCCGCAGCGAACAGCTGTCTGTTCTCGGCTGTGCGAAGAGAAGCTGTACATACAGGTGTTGCGATTGTCGTGTGCGACGCTCAGGTGCAGTGCGACACTTCCACGTTGAACCGACTGCCGACCTGCGTCGTCATCGATGGACACTGGGGTTCCCGAAAGTACTGGTGTGACACTGACCGATCTGAATCGATGTGGCGCGGCAGACAGAGCCTCCAGTACACTGAGGGTCCGTGAAAGACTGGTGTGAAACTGACCGATCTGAATCGATGTAGCACGGCAGACAGAGCCTCCAGTCCACTGAGGGTCCATGAAGGACTGGTGTGACACTGACCGATCTGAATCGATGTGGCGCGGCAGACAGAGCCTCCAGTACACTGAGGGTCCGTGAAGGACTGGTGTGATACTGACCGATCTGAATCGATGTGGCGCGGCAGACAGAGCCTCCAGTACACTGAGGGTCCGTGAAGGACTGGTGTGATACTGACCGATCTGAATCGATGTGGCGCGGCAGACAGAGCCTCCAGTACACTGAGGGTCCGTGAAGGACTGGTGTGATACTGACCGATCTGAATCGATGTGGTGCGGCAGACAGAGCCTCCAGTCCACTGAGGGTCCGTGAAGGACTGGTGTGAAACTGACCGATCTGAATCGATGTGGCGCGGCAGACAGAGCCTCCAGTACACTGAAGGTCCGTGAAGGAAAACTGAAACTGACCGATCTGAATCGACTGGTTATTTGGGCTTACGGGCACATCGACTGCATTGTTCATACAGCTGACCGATCCGAATCAACCATGTCAGGCAGACAGAGCCTCCAGGCCACTCCCGCGGCCATCGGTCACTTGGCATGTCTCGCGTGCCTTTCGCATGCCACCGGCACACTGTCGCCTGGCCGGCGTCCTTTCTCGCATGATGGCGCCCAGCCATGCCATCCGGCCTGAAACCGAGGGCTTTCGAATGCTACGTAGCTGAAGGAAACTCCAGCCTGGCAGTGTATCATTGAAGACAAGAACTATGACGATCGAACAACCCGTCTCACAATCTAAAGATTGTGGGTTTGAGTCTCACCTGTCACTACTCTTCGTCCGCGACCAATCAGCGTGAGAGATTGGCGACGCTACATGACTCAACGGTCGATGCGTCACAAAGCCAATAATCAACCAGCAAGGGAGAAAAATGGTAAAATCGCGATATTTTTTATCGAACCACGACGTCCTGATGGCCCAGCAGCATGTTGTGATGATTATCGAGGTTGTTCTGAAATGGAAATACGGGACGGTTATTTCTGATCAGCAAAACACTCTTGCCCTAATCCCTCCTCTTTTGTTTTTTCGTCCCAAAACCCCCCCCTGGATATTTCATAACCAAAATTTCCAAAAAAATAAAATATTTGTGGGGGGGGGGGAGGGCTTGGCCGGAAGGGGAAAAATAAAAAGTGAAGTGCCCCCCTATTTTCTTTTTTTATCCTCGCCCTTTTTCCCGCCCTTCTTTCCCCCCCCCACAAGAGGGAACCGCCACAGGGGGGGGGGGGGCGGGGGCGCCCTTCAACTTTGCATTAGAAGGATGTTTTTTTTCTTTGGATATTTGGAAAAAAAAAATTGCTGAAAAGAACATTTCACGTGATCTGACCTGTCTCGATGTTCTCACGCTAGTCTAATATATTGTAGTTGCCGATTAGAAAGTAAGTGCCGAGCACGGGGAAGGACGTGTATTGGCAGTGTCCGGCGACCCAGCCACGAGCACCGGCCACGCGTCCCCTCGACCAACTGCCGGCAGTCACCCCCGCGCGCCGCCGACCTAGCCGCCCCAACCACAGACCGCGCTGCAGAAACCGCCGACGGCCGTGACCACGTGACAGTGACCACGTGACCACGTGACGCGCCGAGTGCCACGTGACACCGGCGCCACCGGCGCCGGCGGCCCTGCGTGGCGCAGGGCCAGCTACAGCACCAGCTCACTACACCTCCACCTGATTATCAATAATCATCATCGTCGTCCGGTATACACGATTCACTTGGTACACCGCAGCCATACAATTCGACTGGCGCCCGCCTCACACGCATACTTCGCCGGGGCGCGGCTCGCCAATCCCGCGCGTCCTCAGTGACCACACATTCAGCGCTCGGGTGGTCATACACCGCATCGTCCTCAAAATCCTCCGCCCTGCCCGCGCCGTCTGCGAGGTCTGCACTCAATTCTGCCGCCGCCCACGCATCCGGCGGTGCCGGTGGCGGCCGCTCCGCCTCCGGTTCTACCGCCCCACCCGCACTGGGCGACACCTTACGCGGCTGCTCCATCACCTCCTCCGGTGGGGCAAAGTCCCCAGACTCGCTCGCGCTCCCGTCTGGTCCGGCGTCCTCACTCCCGAATCGCCGCCGGACACACCGCACGTGCCACGGGGTACCGTCGACCTCCACCAGCGGTGTCGGGAGCAGCCGCGTCACCACACCTCGCCGCGACACATCCGTGCACCGCGTCGGCTGACCTCGGCGTCGTATCCACACGGTGTCACCGACTTGGAACATCGCGCGCGCACGCTCAGAGCCGTCGTGCGCCACGGGCATCGTCCGGCTGGGCCCCTGCACATCGGCGGCCACCGGCAAGTCCCGGCCAGCGCGCTTGAAGAGCCCGGCCGCCGGAGCGCTGGAGGGTCGTACACCGTCGCGAGGCGTAGCATTGTAACGGTGTACCGCTTCACCGATGGTGCAGTCCTGGCGGGCTGCCATCACCTTAATTGTCCGATGATGGCGCTCGACAATGCCGTTACCTCCCGCCTCGTGCACGGCCCGAAAGCGCAGCCGGACCCCCAGCGCGCCGCGAACGCAGCCATCCGACGACCCCGGAATTCTGTCGCGTTGTCCAACAGCAACTCAGCCGGCGCGCCCTGTTCCAGGAAGATGGTTTCCAGCTGGCCCGTGACCTCGGCTGCGTCGGAACGGCGCAGCAGCCGCCACATCCCGTACCGGGAAGGACCACAGTCGATCACCGTCAGGTACGACCGGCCCCGGTAGTGGGTAACGTCGATGGCTAGGCGTTCCCACGTCAGCGGCACGCTCAGTGACCCGCGCCGCCAGCGCGCAGGTGCCGGGTCGATGGACTGGCACACATCGCACTGCTGGATCACCGCTCGCACCGCTGACCGGGTGGCACGCGCGTCCTCGCTCCGACGCACATACCAGAGCGTCCGGCGGACCCCCTGGTGCCCGGTGTTCTCGTGCACCTCACGTATCCGGGCGGGGTCGGCGTCTGGTCGCGGGGCCACGGCTGCCGCGACGGCGCCTGGTGGCGCGTCAGTTGATGAGTCCGGCAGTCGAAGCCACTCTTTTGGCACACGGGTGAGTGCGTCCGCCGGGTTGTCCGCGGATTTTACCAGGCGGACCGTCATCTTCAGGCGAAACTCCTCCACTAGCTGTCGAATGACGTCGATCCTCCGGCGGATAAGCATCTCCCCGTGCGCCTTAGTCCGCAGGCGAGAGCGGCCGCTCAGGGCGTCATCGATCCACTTGTGAACCGTGGCCGAGTCGGTACGAAGGTCGATGGTGGTAATCCCCACGCAACCGCCATGTTGACACCGCTGAGCGCCGCGTCCAGCTCGGCCATGTTGATGTGCATGGCCGCCTTCGACTCCGGCCGTAGCCAGCTCGCGTCCTCCACGGCGCCACTGACCGGATCCTCCAGGATGACCCCGGCAGCAAGGGAACTGGCGTCCGTCCACACCACCAACTTGTCCCCCTTCAACTGCCAGGGGCCTCGTGCCGGGTCGGCCCCCTTACCCGCACCGCGACACAGTCGACCTGCTCGCGCAGCCCGGCGTCCATTGTCGGGTCGTCCCAGCCTGTCGTCAGGGCGTTGACGCGCCGCTTTAACCACGCGGCCGCCGGACGCAGCCACCCCACCACCGGCAGGTGGGACACCAGGTGGCCGCACCACGCGAACAACGCTCGACGTGTCAGCACCTCCGGGGGCGCGGCCACCGGGTTGTCGCGGCGCCAGCACAGTTCTCCGTCTTCCGCGCGCACCCGCAGCCCGAGCAGTCGCGCTCCCTCGGCCGCCCGCTCCGGCGGCTTACAGACCAGACCGTACCGGGCGAAGTGCTCCACGACGTGGTCTGCGCTGACAATGTCCTCGTCTACCAGTAGATCGTCCACGTAGGGCAGCACCCCCCGGTTCACCGCGGCATCCTGGAGCAGGACGGCCCGCACCACGGCCTTCATGACGAGCGGCGCGACGTTCAGCCCAAAGCCGACGCGAGTCAGGCAATACCTCTGGCCTCGCACCTCCACCGTCTGATACGGCCACAGCCGCCGGTCCAACCGGAGCTGAAGGTACGCCTTCCGCAGGTCCACCACCGCGACGTGAGCGCCGTGCCGTCGCCAGCGGCGAAGCTGGGCAGCACAAACGTCCGCGTCCGCGGTGTGTGCGGTAATGTGGCCATTCAACTCACGGTAGTCCAAGACGGGGCGCACCTTGTCCCGATTCGGCTGCCGGACCGCCATCAGAGGGAGCAGGCCACGGGCCGGGCCATCCACTCGCTCGTCATACGGCTGCAGCCACCCTCCCGGATCCACAGCTCCAATTCAGCGTCGTACGCCGGCCGAACCGCCGGCGGTACCGCATACTCCGCGACTCGGTTCCGCAGGCTCTCGGGACCGTTCCCGTCTGCCCACACCCATGCCACGGTCCATTCGCCCGTCCGCGCGGCGAATCGCGCCGTGAAGTCCGCTGCATCCACGGCCAAGTCCCGACGGTCGACCTCAACTGCCGCCGCACAGACCCGCACGTCTGTCGGTGTCCGCAGGCTGATGCCACCCAGGGCCGTGATGCCCGACATCCCCAGAACCATGTCCACACCCAGCGGGCGGTCTGGCACAACCAGCGCCGCGAGCATCACTCGCCTGCCCTGGTATTCCACCTTGACCGTGACCGACCCACTGCACCGTAACGTTCCCCCGTTCACGGTTCTCATTTCCACCGTCCGTGGCGTCCACCGCCGACAGCAACCTCGGTACACGAGCGTGTCAGTGCATCCGGAGTCCACCAACACGCGTCGCTCGCTGCCGTCCACTTGCATCCGGGCGACCGGAAGTGCGCGATCTACTGATCCGGAGACGGCGCTCGCGCTGACGCGTCCCCCCGATGCGTTTGGGCAGGCTGCGGCGAGATGACCCTCCTCCCGCATGTCCAGCAGCGTCGCGGTAGTCGTGGCCGCCGCGCTTCCTGACGAGACGGCGGGGCGCGGGCCGCGACGCTGCTGCCGCAGCCAGCACCTCGTGATGGTCATCGCTCAGGATGTCCCGGGCCAAGCGGACGAGACTCGGCAGCGCCATCCGCTGTGCTCGCGTACCTGCCTTTAGCTGGCTCCGTATCGGTGCTGGCAGCCCCGATATGAATTTGGCATCCAGGATGGACTCGGGGAGCCTCTCGTCCGAGACCAGCGCTATGAGGCGGCGCAGGTCCGCCAAGTAGGCGTCCACGGACTCCCCTGGTCGCAGTTCTCGGTCCTGGAAGGCGGCGTACGCGGCGTGCCGGTTTAACGCGAACGCGTCGTATAACGCGTCGCGGACAGCCGCCATGGAGTCCTGCGCCTTGTCGGGTAACTGCTCCCAGACAGCGAAGGCTGCCCCAGTCAGCCGTTCCGGGATGACGTCCACGAAGTTGACGCCGCGTCGTCGGCACAGTTTCTCTGCCCGCGTAAACCACTCGGCCACATTCACTGTCCCGCTGAACTCCGGGTATGTGGCGCGTGTCGAAATTACGCGGGCCTGCCACACCCAGGGTCCCCGACACCTCCGCGAAGTTCACCAATCCACTTCCCCCCCCCCCCCCCCCCCCCCCCGCCCCTCCCCCTCCCCCCCCGTCCCGGCCTCGTTTTTGCGACGTAAGGCCCGAAAATGGCTTGTAGTTGCCGATTAGAAAGTAAGCGCCAAACGGGGGGGGGGGGGTGTTTGGGCGGTGTCCGGCCCCACCCCCGAGCACCGGCCACGCGTCCCCTCGACCAACTGCCGCAGTCACCCCCGCGCGCCGCCGACCTAGCCGCCCCAACCACAGACCGCGCTGCAGAAACCGCCGACGGCCGTGACCACGTCGACAGTGACCACGTGACCACGTGACGCGCCGGGGGGCCTGGGACCGCCGCCCCCCCCGCCGGGGGGGGCTAGCGTGGCGCAGGGCCAGCTACAGCACCAGCTCACTACATATATATTAGCATATATATCGTCTAATGTATATCAGGCGATATCTATATTGGAAATCCATAGTCATAATAATGTCTGGTCCTGGTACCTGCATGCTGCCTCCGGCCATGTCTCTTGGCCTGACACCTGTGTCCTGGCTCCTGTGTGCTGGCTCCGGCCATGGTTCTCGTCCTGGCTCCTGTGTGCTGGCTCCTGTGTGCTGTCCCCGGCCATGTCTCTTGGCCTGACACCTGTGTGCTGGCTCCTGTGTGCTGACTCAGGCCATGGTTCTCGTCCTGACTCCTGTGTGCTGGCTCCTGTGTGCTGGCTCCGGCCATGGTTCTCGTCCTGGCTCCTGTGTGCTGGCTCCTGTGTCCTGGGTCCTGTGTGCTGTCTCCGGCCATGTCTCTTGGCCTCACACCTGTGTTCTGTCTCCTGTGTGCTGTCTCCGGCCATGCTTCTTGTCCTGGCTCCTGTGTGGGGGCTCCGTCCATGCCTCTTGCCCTGACACCTGTGTGCGGAGGAAATGCTCGCGTGACTCGGCCACCGGTGGCAATCCGATAAATTGACCCCCACGTCTCCCCCATCCCCACCGATCGATCGTCCGGCTCGTGTCCGGTACACCGCGGACAGTAGGTGGACCTTGGGATTGCGCCTGCGGCAGTCGGCAGGTCAGACGTGACGTCACGTCGGCTGTGACACAAGGAAGTCGGCAGGTCAGCCGGTAGGTCAGACGTGACGTCACGTCGGCTGTGACGTAAGGAGGCCGGCAGGTCAGACGGTAGGTCAGACGTGACGTCACGTCGACTGTGACGTAAGGAGGTTGGCAGGAGGGCGACACGATGTTTGAGCTCCGGGTGGCACGTACGGTGGTAATGGTACCGACACGGGCAGGTGCGGTGACCTCTTATGCCGCGCGCCAGGTATGGACGATGGTGATCGTACTGGCGCCGGTAGGTGCGGTGTCTTTCTATACTACGCACCAGCCAATTCCACCCACACGTCGGTCAGTCAAAGCGAACAAGCCAGTCGAGCCATGTGAAATTGTTTTTGTTCGAGTCGGTATTTCAATGCCGTTGGTATAAACGTTTAAATGAAAGCAATATGAATCTGACAAGAATGGTGCATAAACATCCAACATGATGCGTAGTTAGGACAGCCATAGCGGAATTCCCATAACCTGCCTGATTTGTTGCCATTGATAGAAGGCCATTTGGTTTGTCTTTTTACATTTTTGCCCTTTTATGCTGCTCTGTTATACCTTTTTATGCTGTTCTGCTTAACTTTTTGTTGTTGATGGTTTGCTATGCCTGTAGCGCTGGTTGGCACACTTCATTAATTGAATAAAAAGGTGCACATGAAGTACGACTGTTTATTAATTCGCGTCTACCAGGCAGTGACACGCACTACCATAGGGAACATGTTCCATGTCATTAAGGTCGTATCATGATGATCCAGAGTTCAGCGCCCTCTGTATATGCCAGCACGCAGGCGTATTTTCTTGTTGATAAATCGACCCTTCTCACACACTGGTGCTTTTTATAGAGGGCATAATTATTCGGAGTATCGAAGAGAAAAGGTGTCCGTTTTTGCAACACTGTTCATCAGCACGTCGTCCGTCGCCGCTGCATATCCGAGCATGACGTGGCAATCACGCACCACCAGCAGAGGTACACAGCGAGGCCTCATTCGGCCGGCCGTGCTTATGGACCTCAGTGATGAACCAACAAAGGTGCTAATCGTACCACGCTATGCATTCTCGCGAGCTGGTCCAACACTGACCTTCGTTGTCATGGCATGTCTCGAGACTGAACGCGATGTTTTCTGGTTAGATTTCGTCAGTAAGGAAGCGCGATGCAGGCTCACTTGAGCGGGATGCAGGCTCCATTTCTACCATTGAAGTATGTTTTTTTTAGCGTATAGTTATTGAGAAGTAGATCTGTTCTGAGATATATGGGGCCGCGGCACCTCTGTCGGTATGGTGTTGGACTCTTTATCGCAAGATCGTGGGTTCGAGTCCCGCAAACCGGCGGGATCGCGGAGGCCACCCGCGACCAATCGGCGTAAGAGGTTCGCGAGTCTATATGACATAGCAGTTGAAGGTGTCGTAAAAGGAGCCAAATTTCTTTTTGTGTTCTGAAATATCACAAGCTGCTCGGATTTATTTTGGGTGGACTCTGTTTTATTCTGTTGATGGTCCGTGTTTGGGTAGCAGGGGTGGCTATTGCGGCCGCCGATCCTTCGCAGCTGGCATTTATCATCTATCCCGGGTGGGAAATGGCTAGTCCTTGCTTTTTTCACCGGGTCTCGAGTTCAGTCCCGGGGCAGGGGACACTTTTATATGTGCCTTCGGCAATGCAATCTGGAAAGTGCATCACGCTGGAGATCACGCCTGCGTTGCATACATGCTTGTAGGCGCGCGGCTGCTTGAGGCAAAACGTGGCATTATTCGCTGACTGGTGAACATTAATATTTTTATCACTTCTCGTTCGTCCAATGTCCCTATGGGCGCCTTACATTTATTATGGTGACGTGTCAACGCATCCCACTATGCAATGGAACACGTAACCAGTCGTGTAGTAAGCCTCGATCGGCCAATGGTCAACAAGGCGACACACTGGCATAGTACGTTCGACGATAATTCGGCAGGCTTAGGATAATCTGGCCATTAAACATGAACTCTATGCGGTCGAACGACACGCTGATGCTTTGTATGAGCTTAACCCGCATGCTGGTGTCAAGTTTGTGAATAGAATGGACACGATACAACGCGTGACTATTGAACTTTGACTTTGACATGGCTATTGAGCTCTGACTTGCTCTGAAAGACCACTGGTCGATGAAAAACATGGTGCGCTGCACAGTTTAATCGGTATCATGGTACACAACGCGCTGGTTGCCACGCAGCTCGACCTTAGCAAGGGAAATGGCGATGGGCGGTAATTTCCACCCCGCTGGGAAGCTGGTGAAATGTCTTCAATAGGCAAGGTAAAGAGTGTAAACAGGGTAATGCCATTGGCTGAACAGGAACTGATATATTGGCGGCGAATGCGAGTGGCTGATGCAGTAGGGAACCCTCATGGGAGAGGGAACTTATGATCCGTCTATAGTAGAGGTGGGAACAGGGTAGTGTCATTGTCCGAACAGTAGCTCGTATGTTGATGCCGGCTGGAAGATGATGGGGCAGAAGAGGAGCCTCATGAGGAGACGAAAATACTTCCTGTCTATAGTAGAGGAGCATGATGGGAGGGGAAGTATTCCCCTACATGGTAGAGAATCCTAATGGGGAGAGGGGAATTATTATCCTCCTCCATAGTAGAGGATTTTCATGGAGAGGGAAAATTGTTCCTCCTTCTGTAGTAGATAGTCCTCATGACAAGGGAAAGGCATTTCTCCTTCCGTAGGCAATCCACAGGTGGAGGGGAAGTTGTTCCTCCTTCGGTAGTAGAGAATCCTCATGGGGAGGGGAAGATGTTTCTTCCGTAGTAGAGGATCCCCGTGGGAAGATTAATTATTCCCCCTTCATAGTAGAGGGCTACGTGGGGAGACGTTCCTCCTTCCGCAGTAGAGGACCCCCACGGAGGGGTAAGTTATGTCCCGTCTTAACTTCACGCCACCCTTTTCTCCCCCATTGAGAGCTGCTGGGTGCCAAAAAGAGTCTAATGATGACATTATCTGATTGAGTACGATTTCTGTATTTTCGACACATTTCAGAAGCTGCCGTGTCGTATGAGGTGCTATAGACGCTGCTCATGATGTGGTGACAGCGTATACATTATTGGATTTAGCAGGTGAAGCTCTGGATGAACCAATCTGCCAGCTGTGGCACTCCACGACAGGTCGACCAGGAAATGGCTGAAATGACACCGGCATCTCTCAGACTTCGGCGAAAATTGGCTTCTAGGGTATTTAGGTACCACGAACCGGTCTGGGCAATTTGTAAGCCGATCCGACCAACCGTTTCCGAGTTACAGCCTCGGGGAAGTTCGGGATGCCACAGGAAGTGGTTCTCTTGAACGACACACATCTCTTTCACCGTCAGACATGAATTCATTTTTGGATGCATATTTAAGATCGCAAGGAATGTATTAGTTGGTGAATATGTGATGTTGAGAAAATAACACCATGATCTTTTATTTCGTGACCCCTTGCCGGTTGAAGCCGACATATTTGAATCTTCAGAAGTAAAGACACAGAAATTGTGTCGCAAATCCCATAATAAAAATGCCGGTTTTGTCTATGAACACCATGTCTAGGGCAGCGAAGTACTCACCCTCCGTGCTGCACCTGGCCACCGCTACCTGCTGCAATGTAGCGGTGGCCAGAAAGGTGTCCAGCAGAGTAGAAAATCATTGCTGATCTAAGGTCAATCTGCGGGGACGAGTAGTCTAGGGGTAAGTTGCTCGTCTCACAATCGAAATGTCGTGGGTTCGAGTCTCGCCTGTCGCTACTCTTCGTCCGAGACCAATCGGCGTGAGAGATTGGCGACGCTAAATGACTGAACCGTCGGTGTGTCGTAAAACCAAATAACCAACCAAAGTCAACCTGCGACCGTGACAGGTATGGGCATTTGATATTTGACAATGAGGTTTTTGATAAGTGCCAGGTGATTACAGACCGAGGGAAGAAGATAGCCTTAACCTTCACGATTGAGGTTACCAAGGTTTCAAGGTGGCCAAGAGACCTTCAGTCGTGCGGTAGCAAAGAAAAGCTGGACACGTCCTTATACTAAGTAGATTTTGGCAATGACTGACGCATTCGGCGAGCTGATAAAAAGCTTTTCACTCATGTGTTCTTTTTGTCAGCTCCCCGAATGTGGCGGAAGTGACTGCGAAAACTGAAATTCCGGTTCTTTATGGTACTCTTCCTCAAGGAGCGCAAATCGTTTTACGTGTTTCGCCTGCAGATATGTTTTCAATCTGTCGGTCAGCTGTTTGTCACGAAAACGCGGACGGCAAGTGCAAATCACCAATGAATATGATGGCTGTGGCACACCTTGATCTGACGCTATTTAGGCTTGATACGAGGTCAGGGAGCATGCTTATTATTTGGATGTCGAGGCATTATTTGTATCCGCTTTGGTGCACTTGCAGTTCCCGCTGATTTCCGATGGTCAGCTTGTCACATTTAGGAGCTGTACTAGCTAATGCAAACGTGCTCTTATCGCATGTCTGCATTGCATCTCGTGGCAAGCCACCAGCAAAACTGCAGCACACATGCATTTGCTCAACTACAACGGCTTGCACGATGAGCTCAGAGTGTTATGTGCGATAGTGGTGACGGCGTGATTAACAACGGGGCCAGGCGGCGGCAGCGGCAGAGCAAACAATGGCGGCATCAGAGCCGAGCGTGGCAGCGGTGGCTGCAGGGGCGGCGACAGCAGCCGGCTTTACCGTGAAGTATTTTCTTGCCGTGGAAGTGATATTGATAGGCAAAAGCCATATCTATGTTCTCTGTTTTGCTAGACAGTTTGTGTATCTTTGTTTCTGAGTATTTAAATGGCAGCTTCAATCGACGGGGGCTCGCGGAATGTCGCGGCATGTGTTTTCGCGATAATTTTTCATCGCTCGTTTTTCGTAGATACTATCACGAATGCATTCCCTGCACTTCTACGATCCAAGAAATGTATAAGAAAGTGAATTGATGTCTCACGTGTAGAAGATGCGTACCGTTGGAGAGAACCACTTTTCGTGACCTCTCAAAAGTTCCTGAGGCTATAGTTCTACATCCATTGGTCGGACCGGCCTCGACGTTGCACAGGCGGGTTCCCAGCACCTGCTTTTTCCACAAGCCAATCTTAATGAAAATCTAAAAGGTGGAGGTGAAAGTCACTGGTCAATCGGCCGTGGAATGCCCAAGCTGCTAACATCACTAAATTATATGCTTCTTCATAGTTACAATTTTATCTGTCAACTAGCTCTTTCCCATGACAACCATTTTGAGCCGAGGACTTTATCGTGTGACACAGGCGTGCTTACATTGGTTCATGCCAACCAGCTGCTGCGGTATGCCCACCAACATCTTCGATCGCAATGGCTGGTTCGAATAAGTGTAGCAATTTCCGATTCAAATGACAACCCTACGTCTCTCGCATGGCTTATCACATGGCCTCTCACATTCGCGATCCAGTTCGAATTTTGCTGGGATTTGCCGCTTGCTTATCGGCCCACCGAGCTACCCGCGTGCTTTCGACGTCTCGCAATGTCCTGCCTCACTGTGTGCTGCGGTACAGTATCGAGTCGTTGGTGCACGGCGGCACAGCATTCAACGCCAGCGCGTACGGCGGCGCAGTATGATGCCGGCTGACGTGCTGTAATACCAATTCATCTGATGATGAGCGCACCGAATGCGGTACGTGCAAGATATTTGTGATTGACGCATTTCAGTGCGGATAAATGGTCATGCGCCTGAATCACTAAGTGACGCGTTCTCGATCGACTAGCCACCTGTCCGGCCGTGGACACTGCCCGCGTGCCGCTGCGCCTGCCCCCAGAGGTAGGCCGTTGGTGCAGGCGTCGGCGGCGGCGACCCACGCGGGTCTCTGCTGACCGGGCCGTCGGTCGCCATGACGACGCGGTGACCTGCCCGCCCGGGCTGTGCGCCGTGACACTGACGTGGCGGCCGGTACTGATTGTGCCGGTCCGCTCTCAAGTGCCGCCGTTTAAACGGTCCGCCCAGTTATTGATCCGGGCGGCGGCGCGTTTCCGGAGCTCGCCCGCCGGCTGCCGCGGAGTGCGTTTTGCTTCGGGGGAGTTGGAATTGGTCATATGGAGCTCAGTCTTACTGCAGACTGCGGATGGTGTGATGACCTACGTCGTGCATTGACATACCTTGTACCGTTTGTACTTGTGAGAACAACGTGAACGGTTCTTGGGCAGCTGATTGGACTCGATGTAATATATGTGGAATTATGGGGAAATATGGGGAATCGTCCTCCTGGTGCAGTCAGCTGTCTAAGCTTCCTCATCTGGTAATGCAAGCAATGTAGCTACACTCCGTTAAGTGTCAATTAATACTCCCTCGGCAACATTTTCTATCGCTATCATGTGGATGCATACAGGTGTTTTAGCAGAAATCCCACTAAATATGCTGTAAATGATACATAATAGCTATGATCACAAAGGTATACGTGAAACACGAAGAAAAACATATCAAACGTTTGTTTTGTTTTGACATTTTCTTTTGTTTCGTGGAAGCTGACCCGTCTCTTGGCTTATGGCTTCCGCAGTTTCCCCGTGGTGGCGTACTCACTTGCGCTGTGGCGCACGGTCCGGGTCACCTCCCATGGCCAACAGAATTGGAAGAATCCTGAACAATCAGTTTTAGCTGGGCGCTGTATAACCGAAGCAGTCGATGCGCCCCTAAGCCCAAATAACCAACCAACCATCAGTTTTAGTTTTGTGGAGAGTTGATGGAGGTACCCGCTGAGCTCTGCTAGAGCCACAGACCGGAACAAGGGGTCCATTAGTGACAGGTCCGGGCTCCGGGCGGGTCAGGGCCGGCCCCGGGCGGGTCAGGGGCCGTGGCCAGTGACGCAACTGGTCATCACTCGCTTGTCAACATTATCGTTCAGCCAGTCACTGGCCGCTGTGATGGTGTGAGTAGTCGCAGTGTCTTGCTGGACCAAGCAGTGATGATTGTGTTCACACGTTTCCTCACGTGTGGCCACGTCACCCGCTGCAGCAATTCCAGGAGCAGAATTCGGCTGTTGACCGAAGTGTTGTCATGCCAGTGAGCGAGGATCCTCCCTTCGATACCTGCGACCCAGCCCAGCACGTGACTGCTTGACCACCCTGCACCCTGCAGTACATGTCCTTCCATACCTGCGACCCAGCCCAGCACGTGACTGCTTGACCACCCTGCACCCTGCAGTACATGTCCTTCCATACCTGCGACCCAGCCCAGCACGTGACTGCTTGACCACCCTGCACCATGCAGCACGTGTCCTTCCATACCTGCGACCCAGCCCGGCACGTGACTGTTTGGCCGCCCTGCATCCTGCAGCACATGTCCTTCGATACCTGCGACCCAGCCCGGCACGTGACTGTTTGGCCGCCCTGCATCCTGCAGCACATGTCCTTCGATACCTACGACCCACCCCGGCACGTGACTGTGTGGCCGCCCTGCACCCTGCAGTACATGTCCACTGCTGGGTCACATGGAGGTCAGTGTCGTGCATTCTGCCTGTTCGGACATTGGCTCAGTGCGAACCAATTTTGTCGCTCTTTACGGCGTTCTCTTCAAAGCCTGGCCGCTGGAGAAGCACGATCCTACCGGCCCTCCGCGTCTCGCTTGGTTGGGGACGAGTAGTCCTGGGGTAAGTTGCCCGTCTCGCAATCGACAGATTGTGGGTTCGAGTTTCACCTATCCCTACTCTTCGCCCGCGACCAATCGGTGTGAGATTAGCGGCGCTGCATAACTCAACGGTCGACATGTCGTAAAAACCAATAGCCCAACCAACCGTCTCGCTTGCCCTCACCGGTGTATGTTGTTTGCAAGGATAACCAGCAGCTCTCCTTTCTGACGATGCACCAATATGTTGAACACAAATACCAATAGATCTACTTGCAGTAGTGAGAGTCACTGGTCTCTTCCTTTTTCAGTATTCCTGGAGTGAGTCCCTCACCCCGTTCGAAAAATTACTTGAGAAGACAGCTCTCAGACGGGGCATTTGGCCGTACCTGCCCCGGATACTGAGCTAATCTGTTGACGGGTCTTCTAAGCGCGCTAAGAGAGGGCATGTCCCTCTGAGAAAGCCTGAACTGAGACCGAAACTTGCGCCGTTCGGTGTGTTTTCAAGCTCCAATTTGCAAGACCTTCTTGCTCCTTGGAAAGTGAAGGCTTTTGCCGTTGGTGCGGAATGAGGCGATGCCATCTCCGGCCTTCGAAACAGACTAGCTGGTCCACACACATGCAAAATGAATGAAAATCAAATTGTTCCAAGAGTTTCCAGCGTATTCATTATGTGCACTTCATTCGTGCATGCAATATTTTCTTGCAATGCACTTTTAAAAGTAACATTTCAGGTGAAAGCCCCTCTAGACTCCTGACTGCGGCGCTGTCAAATGTGTACCACCCGACTGCGGTACTGTCAGATGTGTACCTCTCGACTGCGGCGCTGTCAGATATGTACCTCCCGACTGCGGCACTGTCAGATATGTACCTCCCGACTGCGGCACTGTCAGATATGTACCTCCCGACTGCGGCACTGTCAGATGTGTACCTCCCGACTGCGGCACTGTCAGATGTATACCTCCCGACCATGGCGCGGTCAAGGGAGTACCGCGAACACCTCCCCTCTCTTTGACCCTTGTATTGGGTGAACAAGCGGGCATATTTGGGAGAAGAATCTTGGTTCCGTGTAAAAATCAAGGATGAAAAAAAAACAGATACCTGTTCGCGTAAACTTATAAAGTTTTCATTTTAGAAGGATACAGGGGTATTCTGAGGCAGGCACCTATCGAGATAGGTGCAATTTTGTTCTTGGATCCAAAAGATTGGCTTCCTCACACTTTCCTTAGCCACTGTGTATGTGTGGCGACGTTTTATAATTTTGAACTTGTCATGGAAGCCATCACCTATCAGTAGCTTGTGTTGACATCCTGTGGTCTCGGTTTGATTTCTTGAATTTGTGCCTGTGAAAATTCGCAAGACACAACTGTAATAACTGCTACATCTTCACCATTTCACGTGCGTCTTTTTACCCGATATCTGGCACCTATGCCAGATATCAATGCAATGTTCGACGGGAGCAATGACGGGAGCAGATGCGGTGTTCGTCTGCCAATGCCATCTTTTGCCCGTACGTATCCCTCTGATATTGGCAAATTGTGTCCGTCATCAGGGGATTTTAACGTCTTCACATTGCTACCATCTACCATATGAAAGATGAATTCTGTCACACTTGTCTGTGTGCGAGGGTGAATAACTAGGATAATTGTTTTTCCCACGGTAGTGCATTGGTGCGTATTTGCTTGCATTAGCAAGTTCTGCCACACATCTGGAGCTTCGATGTCGCTGATCTGCGATTTAGTTTCAAGAGTGGTGTTTCGAATGTGGATGAGACGCTGATGGAAATTCACTTTGCGTTGCAAAATAACATGACAAGTGCTACACACCCTGGTGCGTAGTCCCCCACCCACATCCCATCAAGGACCTTACCATTTGCGATATGCGATGAATATACGTAGATTTATGTGTGCTGACTGTAGTTGATGCGCCATGAAATTCCTGTGTGCTGACTGATGAGTTAGGCTATTCATGTATGCACTCCTCGACAGGTGGGTGAATATTTATACCGTTGGCTGTAAAACTAGTCTGATATCATCGAGCTATGATGTCTTAGCCATATAGTCGGATAGCAACACACACACACTCACGTTGCTCGAAGGCCACAGCAGCAACCTGGGCGTGTAGTCGGGTGCAGCTGCATATCAGAGCCGTCCACGGTCTGACGCCGTGGCTTGTCCAGAGCCTGGTCGGCCATCTGCGTCCGACGGCGCGTGTTGTGTTCCGGCCGACCGACCTTGACCTGAGGTCGTGACTTCATGGCCTTGACCTGAAGTCATAGTTTCGGCTGACCTGACCTGAAATTACACCGCCTATCGTCCGTAGCGCATTTCAAGGACTGTCGAATAGCGTTCGCAGTTTGATTCTATCTGTTGCAGGTCCTGCGATATGTGTGAATATCGGAGTCCCATCTGACCTGGTCGAACTTGACCTGTGATGACCCAGTGACCTGAATGTCGACCTGAGCGAAAAAATACGGAAACACTTCCGATAGAGCCCGTCACCAACTATCCAACGCCGTTTTCCGTTTGTCGCTAGCTAGGATAGTTTTAGAGATCTTAGGGGCATACATCTGCCCTCCGGACATGCGAGGTTGGCGCGGACCTCCGGACGTGCGAGTGTTAACGACGTTAACGGATCAAGTCAGCGGATGGCATTGTTTAGCAGGCCACATCATAGACAATATCTGTACCTGGAATTGTGTCACGAAATGCTTGCGTATCACAACCCATAATGATGAACATATGCATGCTGCTTGTACACAAAACGCTTTTATAAATGTGCTACGGAGACCTTATAAGCACACATCAACAGGCTCGATGTCGATACCTCCGTGGAAAGGATGTCCATTCAGTGCTCAGAAAGTGGCACATTCCACCCTATTCCACGAATATTTTATCACTGCTGGACAGTGACGACTGGCGGCTATCGGTATCGCAGGCCGATGCCGTGACCGGACAGTGACGACTGGTGACCGCCGGTATCGCAGGTCAGTGCCGTGACCGGACAGTGACGACTGGTGACCGCCGGTATCGCAGGCGGATGCCGTGACCGGACAGTGACGACTGGTGACCGCCGGTATCGCAGGCGGATGCCGTGACCGGACAGTGACGACTGGTGACCGCCGGTATCGCAGGCGGATGCCGTGACCGGACAGTGACGACTGGTGACCGCCGGTATCGCAGGCGGATGCCGTGACCGGACAGTGACGACTGGTGACCGCCGGTATCGCAGGCGGATGCCGTGACCGGACAGTGACGACTGGTGACCGCCGGTATCGCAGGCGGATGCCGTGACCGGACAGTGACGACTGGTGACCGCCGGTATCGCAGGCGGATGCCGTGACCGGACAGTGACGACTGGTGACCGCCGGTATCGCAGGCGGATGCCGTGACCGGACAGTGACGACTCGCGCCGTCCGTTGTCCGTCAGCGCTGCTGAGGTGGGCTTGTCGAAGGTCAACCCGACCGATCGATGCAGTTGGCACGCGGTCCAGCGAAAGTCAGCAGGGATCCGCGTCTTCGCTACGGACACTCAGTCAAGGCTTAGGTGTTTCGAGGGGTGACGTGACTCGCGATATATATATATATATATATATATATATATATATATATATATATATATATGCACGTATACAAACACCTTCAGTATTCGGTATGTGGATTCCATTGGAGTTCACACATTCACACCATTCATATCTTCATCATTGGAGTTTACTCGAAGTATCTCCTATCTGTAGAAATACCATGGCAGTGTCCTCGGATCTTCATCGGTTCGGAGCATCTGCACTCATTATATCACTCATTGCGATCCGTGTCCCGTTATCCCGATGACCACCATTCCACGGAATCAGTATTGTAAGTAACGATGCTTCCTTTGATCCATCGTTGGGTGGGTGGAAGGGGATTCGTTGGGTGGAACTCTGGATTACGCTCGGTATTGATCAATGCCCGCACCAGGTAGCGCTTACTGCGCTGGCCTTGAATGTCTAACCTAATGAGGAAACTCCAGAGCAGGCGGTAATCTTGTGCGTTGGGTTTAGCGTGCCGTCAACAACAGCCGCAGGGTTGGAGCGGAGTCAGGCTGGTCGCTACCAGGGCTGTGCTGGTCGCTCCTGGAGCGATAGGATAGGAACGATAGGAACGACCAGGCGGCTCGTTCTAGGAGCGAGTCGACTGGCCGTTCCTAGAGCCGGGCTGGTAGCTCCTTTAGCCGGCTGGTCGCCCACGGCTCCAGAAGGAGTTGTTGAGCGTGATGCTAGTGTCGCCAGGAGGTACTGGTCACGAAGTCACGTGCTTGTCACGAGTAGGCCACGAGGCTGCTGCTGGCCGCCAGTAGGTCGTGACGTCATCGTCGTCAATGTGTCGACGGCGCGGTGAGGTCCTGCGAGGTGCGGCCAGCTCGCGTGAGCGGCACCCTCTAATGGCACACGGCAGCCGTGGGGACGGGTTACGCTGCCCGGCGTGTGCTGCGGCACAGTATCTGCCATACATACTCTGGCGGTCCGTGCGGCGCAGTATCGACGATGCTTGCGTCGGCGCGTGTTGCGGCGCAGTATCGACGTTGCGTGCGTGGCCGCCGCACACTGTGATAACTCGAGGGAAAAACTGGCCATAAATCATAGCGGACAAAGTATGCTAGTTACCGGGGCGATTTTGGTCTTAGTCGAAAGAGCTTAAAATTGGGATCATATGGGGCAGATTTATTGTCTTTAATATTGCCTAACCCAGGAAGGTCGGAGGTTATACCTGCTAGAGGGAAGGGAGCGTTCCGCTCTACTCATTTTGCTTCCGCGAAATATCTCGGGAACAAATTGAGATAGATAGTTTAAATTGTGCACACACCTACATGAGTATCTAGTGTACCTTGTATTAAAATATCGATGTCCGGTTATGCATGATGACATCATGGTGACGTCATAAGTGAAGTCCGTTGGCACTCATATATTGGATGATTATTGATGAGCATTTGTTATGCGAGTATTCTGCGGTGGAATGTGGCCTTATAATTTCTACGCAGAATAGATCCAAGATGTTGTCCTAAGTGGCTGAAATTACGCCAAAATACATCACTAAGATATGCACTCAGGTTGGCTCACTTCAGAGTTCTGAGAGCCTCGCGAATCTTGCTGGGCCGATTCGGTGATGACCCCACCTGTCGCAACACGAAAGCTGCGTCCTTCATGCTCGCAGCACGAGCACTTTGCCTGGCAACCTCCACGAGCTGCAGATAACTGTGCTGTTGAGTAACTCTTGAGGATGTCCGACGCTGAGAACGGGCGCTGAGGTGATCGTAGATTCTAGTTGGTCGCCCTCGTGCTCTCCCCACGGTTTCGTCATCAAGGCGGGTCTTGGCTTCATCATCACTCACGATATGGTCACCACGTTTCAGGGACACGGAGAACACCTCGTTTCCCGAAAGATTAGTCGCAAACTGACTTCTGAATTTGTTCTGGACTCGCATGCACTTAACCCACTTTCCTTTTAAGTTCTTCGCGATAAGTCGGTCGCCTTTCTCAAGTCCACAATCGACGTCTCACTTCGGAGGCATCCCTGAGGGATTTTCTCCATGATTAACTGCAAACTATAATTAAACACGTGAGCTAGTTCCCACGCCCAGACTCTTGCACTGGTTAACAAGTCCACCAATTCCTCTGCTGACGCGCACCTCCATGTTCACTACGCAAAATCCAACCACAATGACCCGAACCTTACAGGCAGACAGCTTCCCTGCCGTGGGAGACGCTGTGCGTGACCTATCTCGACTCAGCTGCCTCGTCACTTAGGGGACATTTTGGCATAGCAACCACTGGATCATGTTACCCGGTCAAGACACTCCGCCAGCCGACGCGTCGCGGCGTCCGGCTCGGGCTTCCCCGTGCCGCCCGGGCTGGCCACCGCACCGCACCGCGGCCTGTCGAGATACAATTGATCATTATCGGTGTTAGAGCGGCTAGGTGCAGCTGAAACTTGCGGCACATATAGTCAAAGGATCGCTAATTTCATTGGGATTGGTCTCTGGCTGTGCGCTTTTGTGCGTTTTTTAAAAACCTTACTTGAATTTCGAGGCACTAAAAAGTTGAACTATTGCAATTACTGATTGTTTGACGACAAATAGCATATTGTTAATTGGTGTATGCCTTTTTGAATTGCTTGACACAATGATAATGTTCTAAGCTATCATTTCATATCTCACTTGTCCAGGTTTTCAGAATGCAGCTTACCTTTATCAATCGTCAAACTGGGACAATATTTGTGCACGTGTGCGTCTTTTTTTCCACACGTAATGTTGTCCATGTTCATTGACTTGTTTCTATGTCAAATCCTGTGAAAATTTTCATAAAAACTATGACTTCGTATGCTTCAATCATTTGCTGATACAATGGCGCCAGAAATACGGCATAAAAAATAGTCGAGAAATTCATTTATGTCCAGTTTTTCCCTTGAGATATCACACTGTGCGCCGTGAGCGCGGTGGCGCTGTTTTCGCCCGATAGGGTGGGGCTGGGGGTTGGGGAGGGGCTCATGACGCCCGGGACGGCTGCTGTCGTCAGCTCGTCAGCGGAGGCGCATTAATTAGGCGAGCAGCCGATGTCCGTTCGCGAGCAGCACGCCCCTGCCGCCGGTAATCTCCCCTCGGGTCATGCGCTCTCCCTCTGAACAGGTCCCCGCTGACGCAATCCAACTCCGCGCCCGATTAGGCCACGTTCATCCGCGATGAGCGGATGGCGCTTTTTTGTTCACCGAGTCAGTGCCTCTCATCAAAATGGCATTACCGTCGTAGGGGCAGGTGGCTGACGTGATCAGCCGGCCCAGGTGCACGCGTCCGGTCAGTAGAAGCCCTCCCGCCGCGGCACGGGACCCGCGTTCGGTCCGCTCTGAGGCGACCCGGTCCGCTCTGCCTTGTTCTGGTCCGATGTGGTCCGGTCCGCCCTCCCACCGGGTCCGGTCTGATGTGGTCCGGTACACTCCGCTTTGGTCTGGTCTGATGTGGTCCGGTACACTCCGCTTTGGTCTGGTCTGATGTGGTCCGGTCCACTCCGCCTTGGTCTGGTCTGATGTGGTCCGGTACACTCCGCTTTGGTCTGGTCTGATGTGGTCCGGTCCACTCCGCCTTGGTCTGGTCTGATGTGGTCCGGTCCACTCTGCCTTGCTCTGGTCTGATGTGGTTCAGTACGTTCTGCTCTGGTCTGTTCTGATTTCGTCCGGTCCGCTCTGCTCTGGTCTGGTCTGATTTCGTCCGGTCCGCTCTGTCCTGGCCTGGTCTGATGTGGTCCGGTCCGCTCAGTCCTGATTCGAAGTGCTCTGGTCGGGCTGTTGTATTCTGTCGTGGCGCGGCTGTATGGCGCTGCGGCGGCTCTGCGCTCTGTGCTGGTGCGATCCGGTCTGCTGCGGCTTGCACATGGCTCATCTGATCCAGAACCATTTGATCTAATTTGATCCAGCCTGATGTAATCTGAGCCCGTTTTGCCGTTCCCTTAAGAAACGACAACACTGCAAGAACGAAGCTCCGCTTTCGGACCGAACGTGGTATGTTGCGGTCGCGTTCCGTGACTCTCCGTCCGGTCCGGTGACTGCCTCCCTGCACCATCTGGCACACCGCTGATGACGAGCCGCCGTTCCGTGACCCTCCGCCCGGTCCGGTGACCGCCTCCCTGCACCGCGCGGGAATCTCTGTGGCCGAGCCGCCCTTCTTACAGACCACCGGGGGACACCACTGATGAGCCGATGAATGCAAAAATTCATCGCTGAATGACCATCGCAGTCGATGCGCCCCTAAGACCAAATGACCAGCCAACCAATGAAACCATCCAATGTCACCACCTTTCGATCCATTTGTCAGCCCGTCTGGCCTATGGTGTCGTACTGTGTGCCGGCCTATATCTGCCAGTCTGACATGTTGTGTGTGTACTGTGTGCCGGCCCATATCTGCCAGTCTGACATGTGTGTGTGACTGTGTGCCGGCCTATATCTGCCAGTCTGACATGTGTGTGTACTGTGTGCCGGCCTATATCTGCCCGTCTGGCACGTTTGTATGTACTGTGTGCTGGCCTATCTGACATGTTGTGTGTGCCTGTGTGCCGGCCTATATCTGCCAGTCTGACATGTTGTGTGTGTACTGTGTGCCGGCCTATATCTGCCAGTCTGACATGTGTGTGTACTGTGTGCCGGCCTATATCTGCCCGTCTGACACGTTATGTGTGTACTGTGTGCCGGCCTATATCTGCCCGTCTGACACGTTATGTGTGTACTGTGTGCCGGCCTATATCTGCCCGTCTGACATGTTGTGTGTACTGTGTGCCGGCCTATATCTGCCCGTCTGACATGTTGTGTGTGTACTGTGTGCCGGCCTATATCTGCCCGTCTGACACGTTGTGTGTGTACTGTGTGCCGGCCTATATCTGCCTGTCTGACACGTTGTGTCTGTACTGTGTGCCGGCCCATATCTGCCCGTCTGACACGTTGTGTGTACTGTGTGCCGGCCTATATCTGCCAGTCTGACACGTGTGTGTACTGTGTGCCGGCCTATATCTGCCCGTCTGACATGTGTGTGTGTGTACTGTGTGCCGACCCATATCTGCCCGTCTGACATGTGTGTGTACTGTGTGCCGGCCTATATCTGCCCGTCTGACACGTTGTGTGTGTACTGTGTGCCGGCCTATATCTGCCCGTCTGACACGTTGTGTGTGTACTGTGTGCCGGCCTATATCTGCCAGTCTGACACGTTGTGTGTGTACTGTGTGCCGGCCTATATCTGCCCGTCTGACACGTTGTGTGTACTGTGTGCCGGCCTATATCTGCCAGTCTGACATGTTGTGTGTGTACTGTGTGCCGGCCTATATCTGCCCGTCTGACATGTTGTGTGTGTACTGTGTGCCGGCCTATATCTGCCCGTCTGACACGTTGTGTGTGTACTGTGTGCCGGCCTATATCTGCCAGTCTGACATGTTGTGTGTGTACTGTGTGCCGGCCTATATCTGCCCGTCTGACATGCTGTGTGTGTACTGTGTGCCGGCCTATATCTGCCCGTCTGACACGTTGTGTGTCTGCCCCCTCATGTTGTGTGTGTACTGTGTGCCGGCCTATATCTGCCCGTCTGACACGTTGTGTGTGTACTGTGTGCCGGCCTATATCTGCCCGTCTGACACGTTGTGTGTGTACTGTGTGCCGGCCTATATCTGCCCGTCTGACATGTTGTGTGTGTGTACTGTGTGCCGACCTATATCTGCCCGTCTGACATGTTGTGTGTGTACTGTGTGCCGACCTATATCTGCCCGTCTGACACGTTGTGTGTGTACTGTGTGCCGGCCTATATCTGCCCGTCTGACATGTGTGTGTGTGTACTGTGTGCCGACCTATATCTGCCCGTCTGACATGTTGTGTGTGTACTGTGTGCCGGCCTATATCTGCCAGTCTGACATGTTGTGTGTGTACTGTGTGCCGGCCTATATCTGCCCGTCTGACACGTTGTGTGTGTACTGTGTGCCGGCCTATATCTGCCCGTCTGACACGTTGTGTCTGTACTGTGTGCCGGCCTATATCTGCCCGTCTGACACGTTGTGTGTGTACTGTGTGCCGGCCTATATCTGCCAGTCTGACACGTTGTGTGTGTACTGTGTGCCGGCCTATATCTGCCAGTCTGACATGTTGTGTGTGTACTGTGTGCCGGCCTATATCTGCCCGTCTGACACGTTGTGTGTGTACTGTGTGCCGGCCTATATCTGCCCGTCTGACACGTTGTGTGTGTACTGTGTGCCGGCCCATATCTGCCCGTCTGACATGTGTGTGTACTGTGTGCCGGCCTATATCTGCCCGTCTGACATGTTGGTACGGCCGGCCATATCTGCCCGCACACGTTGTGACTGACCCATATCTGCCCGTCTGACACGTTGTGTGTTACTGTGTGCCGGCCCATATCTGCCCGTCTGACATGTGTGTGTGTGTACTGTGTGCCGACCCATATCTGCCCGTCTGACATGTGTGTGTGTACTGTGTGCCGGCCTATATCTGCCAGTCTGACATGTTGTGTGTGTACTGTGTGCCGGCCTATAGCTGCCCGTCTGACACGTTGTGTGTGTACTGTGTGCCGGCCTATATCTGCCTGTCTGACACGTTGTGTCTGTACTGTGTGCCGGCCTATATCTGCCTGTCTGACACGTTGTGTCTGTACTGTGTGCCGGCCTATATCTGCCAGTCTGACACGTTGTGTCTGTACTGTGTGCCGGCCTATATCTGCCAGTCTGACATGTTGTGTGTGTACTGTGTGCCGGCCTATATCTGCCAGTCTGACACGTTGTGTGTGTACTGTGTGCCGGCCTATATCTGCCCGTCTGACACGTTGTGTGTGTACTGTGTGCCGACCCATATCTGCCCGTCTGACATGTGTGTGTACTGTGTGCCGGCCTATATCTGCCCGTCTGACATGTTGTGTGTGTACTGGTGCCGGCCTATATCTGCCCGTCTGACACGTTGTGTGTACTGTGTGCCGGCCTATATCTGCCCGTCTGACACTGTGTGTGTACTGTGTGCCGGCCTATATCTGCCCGTCTGACATGTTGTGTGTGTACTGGTGCCGGCCTATATCTGCCCGTCTGACACGTTGTGTGTACTGTGTGCCGGCCTATATCTGCCAGTCTGACACGTTGTGTGTACTGTGTCCAGTCCAGGCAATCGTAGCGAATCGATGACTGTATTGGCGTGCTGTGTGATGGCTCTGGATGCTGGGCAGCTCGCAGGATGTAGCGTGGACGAGTGCCATGCAGCGTGAATGGGCGGCATGTGCTGTGGACGGGCGAGATGTGTGGATGGGCAGGATGTGGTGTAGATGGGCGGGATGTGGTGTGGACGGGCGGGATGTGGTGTGGACGGGTGGGATGTGGTGTGGACGGGCGGGATGTGGTGTGGACGGGCGGGATGTGGTGTGGACGGGCGGGGTGTGGTGTGGACGGGCGGGATGTGGTGTGGACGGGCGGGATGTGTGTATGGGCGTGATGTCGTGTGGATGGGTGGGATGTCGTGTGGACGGGGAATGTGGTGTGGATGGGCGGGATGTGGTGTGGACGGGCAGGAGGGTGTGGAGTGAACGGGTAGGATGTGTGTATGGGCGTGATGTCGTGTAGATGGGCGGCATGTCGTGTGGACGGTTGTTATGTGGTGTCAGCTCAGCCCTGACCTAATGCGGGCGGTGCAGGCCGGCTCCCCAATGCCTCTTCCGCGTATGTGCATAACACTAGAACTCATCGCTTCTGATAGTGTGGAAGCGTGGAGGGTGGCTGTCAAGCTGGGCCTATGGTCTGAGCCGGGGTAGTGGGTGGGTGGGGGGGAGATATCGGGCCGGGGCAGTGGTAAGTTTGGGTTGCAGCATTGGAGCTCCGACTGGGTCATGGTAGTGGAGTGTAGTCTGGCTCAGGGTAGTGGAGTGACGTCTGGGTCTGGGTAGTGGAGTGTTTTCTGGGTCTTGGTAGTGTAGTGTTGTCTACCTCAGGGTAGTGGAGTGACGTCTGGGTCTGGGTAGTGGAGTGTAGTCTGGGTCTTCGTAGTGAAGTGACGTCTGGGCCAGGGTAGTAGAGTTACGTCTGGGCCAGGGTAGTGGAGTGGCGTCTGAGTCTGGGTAGTTGAGTATTGTCTGGGTCTTGGTAGTGAAGTGACGTCTGGGCCAGGGTATTGGGGTGACGTCCGGGTCTGGGTAGTGTAGTGTTGTCTGGGTCAGGGTATTGGGGTGACGTCTGGGCCAGGGTAGTGGAGTGGCGTCTGAGTCTGGGTAGTGGAGTGTTGTCTGGGTCTTGGTAGTGAAGTGACGTCTGGGCCAGGGTATTGGGGTTACGTCTGGGTCTGGGTAGTGTAGTGTTGTCTGAGTCAGGTATTGGGGTGACGTCTGGGTCAGGGTAGTGGAGTGGCGTCTGAGTCTGTTTTGTGGAGTGACGTCCGTGTCTGGGTAGTGTAGTGTTGTCTGGGTCAGGGTATTGGGGTGACGTCTGAGTCTGGGTAGTGTAGTGTTGTCTGGGTCAGGGTATTGGAGTGACGTCTAGGCCAGGCTAGTACAGTTACGTCTGGGCCAGGGTAGTGGGGTGGAGTCTGGGTAGTGGAGTGACGTCTGGGTCTGTTTTGTGGAGTGACGTCCGTGTCTGTTTTGTGGAGTGACGCCCTGGTCAGGGCCATGCAGTATCGGCTGGGCCAGGGTAGTGGAGTGACGTCTGGGTCTGTTTTGTGGAGTGACGTCCGGGTCTGTTTTGTGGAGTGACGCCCTGGTCAGGGTCATGCAGTATCGGCTGGGCCAGGACGCCCGGGATCGATCGGCGAGATGGAATGACCGGCATGGGGCCATGAATCGGCTGATTGGCTAATTCGTTGCGATCGACTGTCGTGCCGTCCAGCCGCGAGTCTGCGCCGGAGACGCGCCCCAGCAGCCGTCCAGACAGTTCGACCGCGGCTCGGCAAACACCGGCGTTTTTTGTTTGTTGTCGTCACGTGCTGCGTTCCGCGATGCTGTGCCGGCGAACCTCCACCTGGCCTACCGTCACGCTAATGACGCTTTTTGTGATGTGCGCCCGACAGAGGAAAAAACGTGTCGGTCGAGTTCGATCGCCGGCGGTGAAAGCCGGCCGGTCAGATCGCGATCAGACGGCGTGCGCGGCAAAGTGCAGGTGGCTTTCGGCGGTCGGTTTCGGCGGCAGCCGGCCCCGCTCGGGCCGTTGATGCGCCGCCGAGACACGTGGCGTGCACGCGTGTCTGTTGGCAGCTCTGAGTGACGTAGGTCGGCCCGTATCTGCGATAGCTTCTTCTGCCAAATGATGTGAGGTGTGTTGCTGTGTTGCTCCATGCCGTCAATATCAAGGAGATATGCAATTCTCATCATGCTCCACCAACATTGAAAGTTGCGAGGCACATGAGGAATTCAAACAACGAAAAGACCTAGAAAATACACGATTATGTGAGTATAATAGTACCGAAGGACCATGGTTAAATTGTAAATGCAATAATACCCAGCATAAACCAGCACCTCGGTGGCAGCAACCCACCCGGCATGTCACCTCATTGTTTCCTTAAATTATTTATCTTCGTGGAGCGAATGCAGGTAAAAGGTCTTTGTTTCAACGCCGTGACGGC
Organism: Imbricaverruca yamaguchii; assembly: GCA_034440575.1. Taxonomy (NCBI): domain Eukaryota; kingdom Metazoa; phylum Arthropoda; class Thecostraca; family Neoverrucidae; genus Imbricaverruca; species Imbricaverruca yamaguchii. The sequence continues at coordinate 718,341 of JAOTOL010001609.1, read as the reverse complement.
TGTGGCAACTAGCAAGTAGTGCGCATGCGCGCCTGACGTCATCGGTCTCGCAGACACAGGAACATGCTGAGCGTGTCTCAGTCCGGCGGTCCGGTAGCTATGCGAGGCGGGCTTGGTCGGTGTACGGCTAAGTACGGCCGTGTTTGTGTTCAGCTGGGCACGGCCGAGTCGGTATATAACGTGGTCTGGCCGGTGTCAGTACCCTCTCCGACGCCCCTGTCCAAGACTTGGTTTGATCAGTGGTAGCTGAAGTCAGCTGGCCTGGTTTTATCAGTGGCAGCTGAAAGTCAGCTGACCTGGATGCATCAGTGGCAGCTGAAAGTCAGCTGACCTGGTTTAATAAGTGGCGGTTGAAGGGCAGCTGGCTTGGTTTATCAGTGTCAGCCGAGGGTCAGCTGACCTAGTTTTATCAGTGGCAGCTGAAGGGCAGCTGACCTGGTATGGTCAGTGGCAGTTGAAGGGCCGCTTACCTGGTTTGGTCAGTGGCAGTTGAAGGGCCGCTGACCTGGTTTGGTCAGTGGCAGTTGAAGGGCCGCTTACCTGGTTTGGTCAGTGGCAGTTGAAGGGCCGCTTACCTGGTTTGGTCAGTGGCAGTTGAAGGGCCGCTTACCTGGTTTGGTCAGTGGCAGTTGAAGGGCCGCTTACCTGGTTTGGTCAGTGGCAGTTGAAGGGCCGCTTACCTGGTTTGGTCAGTGGCAGCCGAAGGTCAGCTGTGGCAGCTGAAGGGCAGCTGACCTGGTATGGCCAGTGGCAGTTGAAGGGCAGCTAACCTGGTTTGGTCAGTGGCAGTTGAAGGGCCGCTTACCTGGTTTGGTCAGTGGCAGTTGAAGGGCCGCTTACCTGGTTTGGTCAGTGGCAGTTGAAGGGCCGCTTACCTGGTATGGCCAGTGGCAGTTGAAGGGCCGCTTACCTGGTTTGGTCAGTGGCAGTTGAAGGGCCGCTTACCTGGTTTGGTCAGTGGCAGTTGAAGGGCCGCTTACCTGGTTTGGTCAGTGGCAGCCGAAGGTCAGCTGAAGTGGCAGCTGAAGGGCAGCTGACCTGGTATGGCCAGTGGCAGTTGAAGGGCAGCTGACCTGGTTTGGTCAGTGGCAGTTGAAGGGCCGCTTACCTGGTATGGTCAGTGGCAGTTGAAGGGCCGCTTTCCTGGTATGGTCAGTGGCAGTTGAAGGGCCGCTTACCTGGTTTGGTCAGTGGCAGTTGAAGGGCCGCTTACCTGGTTTGGTCAGTGGCAGTTGAAGGGCCGCTGACCTGGTTTGGTCAGTGGCAGTTGAAGGGCCGCTTACCTGGTTTGGTCAGTGGCAGTTGAAGGGCCGCTTACCTGGTTTGGTCAGTGGCAGTTGAAGGGCCGCTTACCTGGTTTGGTCAGTGGCAGTTGAAGGGCCGCTTACCTGGTTTGGTCAGTGGCAGTTGAAGGGCCGCTTACCTGGTATGGCCAGTGGCAGTTGAAGGGCCGCTTACCTGGTTTGGTCAGTGGCAGTTGAAGGGCCGCTTACCTGGTTTGGTCAGTGGCAGTTGAAGGGCCGCTTACCTGGTTTGGTTAGTGGCAGCCGAAGGTCAGCTGAAGTGGCAGCTGAAGGGCAGCTGACCTGGTATGGCCAGTGGCAGTTGAAGGGCCGCTTACCTGGTTTGGTCAGTGGCAGTTGAAGGGCCGCTTACCTGGTATGGTCAGTGGCAGTTGAAGGGCCGCTTTCCTGGTATGGTCAGTGGCAGTTGAAGGGCCGCTTACCTGGTTTGGTCAGTGGCAGTTGAAGGGCCGCTTACCTGGTTTGGTCAGTGGCAGTTGAAGGGCCGCTTACCTGGTTTGGTCAGTGGCAGTTGAAGGGCCGCTTACCTGGTTTGGTCAGTGGCAGTTGAAGGGCCGCTTACCTGGTATGGCCAGTGGCAGTTGAAGGGCCGCTTACCTGGTTTGGTCAGTGGCAGTTGAAGGGCCGCTTACCTGGTTTGGTCAGTGGCAGCCGAAGGTCAGCTGAAGTGGCAGCTGAAGGGCAGCTAACCTGGTATGGTCAGTGGCAGTTGAAGGGCCGCTTACCTGGTTTTTATCAGTGGTAGCTGAAGGTCAGCTGGCCTGGTTTTATCAGTGGCAGCTGACAGTCAGCTTACCTGGTTTGGTCAGTGGCAGTTGAAGGGCCGCTTACCTGGTTTGGTCAGTGGCAGTTGAAGGGCCGCTTACCTGGTTTGGTCAGTGGCAGTTGAAGGGCCGCTTACCTGGTTTGGTCAGTGGCAGTTGAAGGGCCGCTTACCTGGTTTGGTCAGTGGCAGTTGAAGGGCCGCTTACCTGGTTTGGTCAGTGGCAGCCGAAGGTCAGCTGAAGTGGCAGCTGAAGGGCAGCTGACCTGGTATGGCCAGTGGCAGTTGAAGGGCCGCTTACCTGGTTTGGTCAGTGGCAGTTGAAGGGCCGCTTACCTGGTTTGGTCAGTGGCAGTTGAAGGGCCGCTTACCTGGTTTGGTCAGTGGCAGTTGAAGGGCCGCTTACCTGGTATGGCCAGTGGCAGTTGAAGGGCCGCTTACCTGGTTTGGTCAGTGGCAGTTGAAGGGCCGCTTACCTGGTTTGGTCAGTGGCAGTTGAAGGGCCGCTTACCTGGTTTGGTCAGTGGCAGCCGAAGGTCAGCTGAAGTGGCAGCTGAAGGGCAGCTGACCTGGTATGGCCAGTGGCAGTTGAAGGGCCGCTTACCTGGTTTGGTCAGTGGCAGTTGAAGGGCCGCTTACCTGGTATGGTCAGTGGCAGTTGAAGGGCCGCTTTCCTGGTATGGTCAGTGGCAGTTGAAGGGCCGCTTACCTGGTTTGGTCAGTGGCAGTTGAAGGGCCGCTTACCTGGTTTGGTCAGTGGCAGTTGAAGGGCCGCTGACCTGGTTTGGTCAGTGGCAGTTGAAGGGCCGCTTACCTGGTTTGGTCAGTGGCAGTTGAAGGGCCGCTTACCTGGTTTGGTCAGTGGCAGTTGAAGGGCCGCTTACCTGGTTTGGTCAGTGGCAGTTGAAGGGCCGCTTACCTGGTTTGGTCAGTGGCAGTTGAAGGGCCGCTTACCTGGTATGGCCAGTGGCAGTTGAAGGGCCGCTTACCTGGTTTGGTCAGTGGCAGTTGAAGGGCCGCTTACCTGGTTTGGTCAGTGGCAGTTGAAGGGCCGCTTACCTGGTTTGGTCAGTGGCAGCCGAAGGTCAGCTGAAGTGGCAGCTGAAGGGCAGCTGACCTGGTATGGCCAGTGGCAGTTGAAGGGCCGCTTACCTGGTTTGGTCAGTGGCAGTTGAAGGGCCGCTTACCTGGTATGGTCAGTGGCAGTTGAAGGGCCGCTTTCCTGGTATGGTCAGTGGCAGTTGAAGGGCCGCTTACCTGGTTTGGTCAGTGGCAGTTGAAGGGCCGCTTACCTGGTTTGGTCAGTGGCAGTTGAAGGGCCGCTTACCTGGTTTGGTCAGTGGCAGTTGAAGGGCCGCTTACCTGGTTTGGTCAGTGGCAGTTGAAGGGCCGCTTACCTGGTATGGCCAGTGGCAGTTGAAGGGCCGCTTACCTGGTTTGGTCAGTGGCAGTTGAAGGGCCGCTTACCTGGTTTGGTCAGTGGCAGCCGAAGGTCAGCTGAAGTGGCAGCTGAAGGGCAGCTAACCTGGTATGGTCAGTGGCAGTTGAAGGGCCGCTTACCTGGTTTTTATCAGTGGTAGCTGAAGGTCAGCTGGCCTGGTTTTATCAGTGGCAGCTGACAGTCAGCTTACCTGGTTTGGTCAGTGGCAGTTGAAGGGCCGCTTACCTGGTTTGGTCAGTGGCAGTTGAAGGGCCGCTTACCTGGTATGGTCAGTGGCAGCTGAAGGGCAGCTGACCTGGTATGGCCAGTGGCAGTTGAAGGGCAGCTAACCTGGTATGCCCAGTGGCAGTTGAAGGGCAGCTGACCTGGTATGGCCAGTGGCAGTTGAAGGGCCGCTTACCTGGTTTGGTCAGTGGCAGTTGAAGGGCCGCTTACCTGGTTTGGTCAGTGGCAGTTGAAGGGCCGCTTACCTGGTTTGGTCAGTGGCAGCTGAAGGGCCGCTTACCTGGTATGGTCAGTGGCAGTTGAAGGGCCGCTTACCTGGTATGGTCAGTGGCAGTTGAAGGGCCGCTTACCTGGTTTGGTCAGTGGCAGTTGAAGGGCCGCTTACCTGGTATGGTCAGTGGCAGCTGAAGGGCAGCTGACCTGGTATGGCCAGTGGCAGTTGAAGGGCCGCTTACCTGGTTTGGTCAGTGGCAGTTGAAGGGCCGCTTACCTGGTTTGGTCAGTGGCAGCTGAAGGGCCGCTTACCTGGTTTGGTCAGTGGCAGTTGAAGGGCCGCTTACCTGGTTTGGTCAGTGGCAGTTGAAGGGCCGCTGACCTGGTTTGGTCAGTGGCAGTTGAAGGGCCGCTTACCTGGTTTGGTCAGTGGCAGTTGAAGGGCCGCTTACCTGGTTTGGTCAGTGGCAGTTGAAGGGCCGCTTACCTGGTTTGGTCAGTGGCAGTTGAAGGGCCGCTTACCTGGTTTGGTCAGTGGCAGCTGAAGGGCCGCTTACCTGGTTTGGTCAGTGGCAGTTGAAGGGCCGCTGACCTGGTTTGGTCAGTGGCAGTTGTCTCAGGCGGTGCTATTCCAGGTGAAGTACACGGCCGCCCGGGGTAACCCTGGGGGGAGCCAGATCATCTGGTGGATTAATATAATATGGCCTCCGGTCTGGAAGATCTGGTGACATTGGAATGGTGCAGATGTCAAAAATGTTTCAGCTCTCGATTTGTTGCCATAAAACGAGAGCTAACATTATGTTTAGCCGCCATTAATGACACGAGAGCTAAAAACAATTTTTATCCTTCAATCGCAAAACATGTTTTCCCTACTTTGGAATCGTAATGGGTGGGACGTACCATCGGTGACCCTTGTCGAGGGACATGCTCGCGGTACCCCTTGTCTCCATATGTGGGGTGACATGCTCTCGGTACCCTTGTCTCCGCCACTGATGTGGCGTTTTGCCACGAGAACTGTGCGGGTCGATGAGCGGTGCCGCTGTTCTCAGAACTCCGTCGGCGGGGAGTCGTCAACTGGCTGACACGGTGCCACGTCTACTCAGTCACGTCACAGTGGCAGCACGGCCGTCACTGTCCCCCCGTCTCCGGACAGCAGACCTGTCCCTGCTCACTGACCAAGGGCCTACCACGAACCGCCGGACAGCGGACCTGTCCCTGCTCACTGACCAAGGGCCTACCACGAACCGCCGGACAACAGACCTGTCCCTGCTCACTGACCAAGCGGTCTACCATGAACCGCCGGACAGCAGACCTGTCCCTGCTCACTGACCAAGCGGTCTACCACGAACCGCCGGACAACAGACCTGTCCCTGCTCACTGACCAAGGGCCTACTACGAACCGCCGGACAAGGAACTATGTCGTCTGTTAACCGGAAGAGACTTGTCGGTGGGAAAAACGCCACTTGGAACAACTTTGAAAGCGATCGGAGAGTGACGTCCCTCCGGTAAACGGAAACAAAGTGAAGTAACATAGTGGGATCTGACCGCGGTGGGACATTGGATACGACTGTCAATCCGACCACGGAGGGCGAGCTACGAGCTACTAAAGCCGCCACCGTCAGCCGGCGAGTGATGGCGGCAGTCTCACGCCCTTTGTGGTACGTGAGACTGGCCGTGCTCCTGTTGTCAGACGTCAGCAGGCCAGGATATCCTCCTGTCAGCTGATGTCGCTCCACACACCAGCTGCTGTAGAGACGCTGCGGGCAGCTGCCTGCTGGCGGCTGACCGGCGACCCTGCTGGATACGCTCCCTGTGTGGTGTGTGGTGTGCTGGCCGTCTGGTGTAAGATGTGTTGTGAGATGCACTGCCTTCTGGTGATACATGTGATCACCGCCTGGTGTGAGATGTGTTGTGAGATGTGCTGCTCGTTTGATGTGAGATGTGTTGTCCGTCTGGTGTAAGATGTGTTGTCCGTCTGGTCTGTGGTGTGTTGTCCGTCTGATGTGTGGTGTGTTGTCCGTCTGGTGTGCGATGTGGTGTCCGTCTGGTCTGTGGTGTGTTGTCCGTCTGATGTGTGGTGTGTTGTCCGTCTGGTGTGCGATGTGGTGTCCGTCTGGTGTAAGATGTGTTGTCTGTCTGGTGTAAGATGTGATGTCCGTCTGGTCTGTGGTGTGTTGTCCGTCTGGTGTAAGATGTGTTGTCCGTCTGGTGTAAGATGTGGTGTCCGTCTGGTCTGTGGTGTGTTGTCCGTCTGGTGTAAGATGTGTTGTCCGTCTGGTCTGTGGTGTGTTGTCCGTCTGATGTGTGGTGTGTTGTCCGTCTGGTGTGCGATGTGGTGTCCGTCTGGTCTGTGGTGTGTTGTCCGTCTGATGTGTGGTGTGTTGTCCGTCTGGTGTGCGATGTGTTGTCCGTCTGGTGTGCGATGTGTTGTCCGTCTGGTGTGTGGTGTGTCGTCCGTCTGGTGTGTGGTGTGTCGTCCGTCTGGTGTGTGGTGTGTCGTCCGTCTGATGTGTGGTGTGTTGTCCGTCTGGTGTGTGGTGTGTCGTCCGTCTGGTGTGCGATGTGTTGTCCGTCTGGTGTGTGGTGTGTCGTCCGTCTGGTGTGTGGTGTGTTGTCCGTCTGGTGTGTGGTGTGTCGTCCGTCTGGTGTGTGGTGTGTCGTCCGTCTGGTGTGTGGTGTGTTGTCCGTCTGGTGTGTGGTGTGTCGTCCGTCTGGTGTGTGGTGTGTTGTCCGTCTGGTGTGTGGTGTGTCGTCCGTCTGGTGTGTGGTGTGTCGTCCGTCTGGTGTGTGGTGTGTTGTCCGTCTGGTGTGTGGTGTGTCGTCCGTCTGGTGTGTGGTGTGTCGTCCGTCTGGTGTGTGGTGTGTCGTCCGTCTGGTGTGTGGTGTGTTGTCCGTCTGGTGTGAGATGTGTTGTCCGTCTGGTGTGTGGTGTGTCGTCCGTCTGGTGTGAGATGTGTTGTCCGTCTGGTGTGTGGTGTGTTGTCCGTCTGGTGTGTGGTGTGTCGTCCGTCTGGTGTGTGGTGTGTTGTCCGTCTGGTGTGAGATGTGTTGTCCGTCTGGTGTGTGGTGTGTCGTCCGTCTGGTGTGAGATGTGTTGTCCGTCTGGTGTGTGGTGTGTTGTCCGTCTGGTGTGTGGTGTGTCGTCCGTCTGGTGTGTGGTGTGTTGTCCGTCTGGTGTGAGATGTGTTGTCCGTCTGGTGTGCGATGTTGTGTCCGTCTGGTATGTGGTGTGTCGTCCGTCTGGTGTGCAATGCACTGCCACCTTGTGTGAGATATATTGTGAGATGCACTGCCACCTTGTGTGAGATGCACTATCATCTGATGTGAGATGTGCTGCCGTTTGATGTGAGTCGTGCTGTCGTCTGGTTTGGGATATGCTGGCCGTTTGTGTGGGACTTGCTGCCGGCCGTGACTCGGCCTGCTCGTTAGGTGCCCGGTGTACTGCCAGTCTGAGCCGAACTCGGCCACGTGGCCCTGCACTTCCGACGGGGGCTGTCAGTACCCCGTTTGCATGGCAAAGCCGACGGAAATCTGATTAGCAGTGCGACGGATTATCCCACCTGGCGCGCGGTGTTTACAAGGGCCAATTGGAGTTCGGTTGGGTGATCTGTTCCCGATTCGTCCGAACGAGATACGGATAGCTGACAGATTATTGGCGTGCCTGGCGCAGCTGCTACCTACGTGCAGCGTGAAATACGAATGTGTCCGTTTGTGGCACTGGGTCGGTCGATCCCGCGGATGTATCTTTATTGGTGGCCTGGTGACTACCTGCTTGCGACGTGTTGGGCCTGCTCAAGTCGTTCGTATGTTTTTTTGCTCGTGAGTGAGCGGGCTTAGCTCATTGCCTGTGTTGCCCTTTGGGGTATGCTGTCCTCTGCCTCCCAATTCATCGTACTTCGGTAATTGTTCACAAACAACGTCTTGGAAACGGATATTTTCTAGTACGGAATCCGTTTCCAAGACTACCGCTTGCCGACTGCGCCGTTTGCTTGAATCTGGCGATGGGCCAGAGAGGATGCAGACGAAACCTTGGACGCGATGTGAAGGTCCGTCCCCTTCAAAGCTACGGTAATCTTCAGTAAACTAACCCAGCATAACCGCAACGCCTTTTGATTGCTTCAAGGGCGTAACTAGGAGGCGGGAGTGAGGATTCGACGAGGACAGTTCCCCTGCGTTTCCACGACGGGCCCCTGACATAGCCTGTTTCGGGACCCTGAAAACCCCCTTACGGGTCGCGCGAGGGGCCTGTACGCCATGACCTCCGGTATCGTTGTCTGGAGGATTTAGGTGATGCAAGCGCATTCACTTGTTTTCATGAGGTATTATATATGACATGCTCCCATAATTCCTTGTGCAGTTGGCGAGTATAGTACTGAGGAGTAGGATTGTAGTTGGCTCTTTCAGGAGTCCATAGGGGGTGTTTAGTATAGGGCATGTGAGGTACATTGGTCAGCCTAACCCCGAGTTCCGCCGATAGGTCCGATGGGACCGAATTCGGTCCGGATCAGGTCCGGATCCGGTCCGGATCTCAGTCTGTACGAAATGAATTCCACCAGCGAGCGGTTTCTCAAAAGCAAGACAGGTTTTTGCGTGGCGCGTGTGGGTTTTGGCACGTCACCCGTGTTCGGACACCATCTGAGCCCGATACCGATGACAAATGGTCTCCGCCGCGCCAGCGCCGAAGTCAAGGCTGCCAGTGGGCGGTCGTTGCACTCCATATTCACCAAACAGCGGCCACACACAGGCCAGGTTGCGCTTGACATTGCCCCAACAGCGGTCACACAGGCCAGGTTGCGCTTGATATTTCCCCAACAGCGGTCACACAGGCCAGGTTGCGCTTGATATTTCCCCAACAGCGGTCACACAGGCCAGGTTGCGCTTGATATTTCCCCAACAGCGGTCACACAGGCCAGGTTGCGCTTGATATTTCCCCAACAGCGGTCACACAGGCCAGGTTGCGCTTGATATTTCCCCAACAGCGGTCACACAGGCCAGGTTGCGCTTGATATTTCCCCAACAGCGGTCACACAGGCCAGGTTGCGCTTGATATTGCCCCAACAGCGGTCACACAGGCCAGGTTGCGCTTGATATTTCCCCAACAGCGGCTACACAGGCCAGGTTGCGCTTGATATTTCCCCAACAGCGGCTACACAGGCCAGGTTGCGCTTGATATTGCCCCAACAGCGGTCACACAGGCCAGGTTGCGCTTGATATTTCCCCAGCAGCGGTCACACAGGCCAGGTTGCGCTTGATATTGCCCCAACAGCGGTCACACAGGCCAGGTTGCGCTTGATATTGCCCCAACAGCGGTCACACAGGCCAGGTTGCGCTTGATATTGCCCCAACAGCGGCTACACAGGCCAGGTTGCGCTTGATATTGCCCCAAGAGCGGCTGCACAGGCCAGGTTGCGCTTGATATTGCCCCAACAGCGGCTACACAGGCCAGGTTGCGCTTGATATTTCCCCAGCAGCGGTCACACAGGCCAGGTTGCGCTTTGGCATACCTCTTCCCGAATCAATTTTACATGTGTGGAAATATTGAGGCCAGGTTGTCTCCAGTCACTGAGTGATTCAAGGTCAAGTTAGGTTACCTCCAAGAAAAGTTCAACAAGTCGTCAAGCTTTAATAGATACAGATGTTTGAATGAACGTTTTAGCGTTTGCTTATCTTTAGGGATGCAACAAAACGCACCAGATGATTATTTTTTTCAATCCGTTCCTAAGAGATATTTATTTTCAATATTTGTCCATTGGGGGTAAAATCGGAGATTCTGGCTGAAGTAAACATTTTGCACGAGAAAAGGCTGACTCAAAACAACGTTTCTCGGCGCGCACTACCCATTAGAGAAACAAAAATTCAAAACATGATCACTCAAAATTGTGAAACTCTTGACCCGCAGGTGTCACAATATAACTAACATCTGTAGGTTTTACTCTACTCAACATCCGTACATTTTAGCCGATTGAGCATCCGCAGGTTAGCGATCCAGCATCCGTGGGCTTTGAGTCATCCAACAACCTTATTCATTGACTTAGAAGCAAAACATAGTCAGATCATCCGACGAGAATCGACCCGCCTCCTGCTCAGTTTTGGGCCTGCTCCCAGGCCGATGCTCCCCCCCCCCCCCGCCTGTTGTAGAGGCACACAGCAGTGCACTCTGGCGATGAGTCGGCTTCTACGTATGCCCCGGGCTCCACTCCAGATATTCACCGTCGACCTGCCGTGACCTTTGATATGGGGCGTACAGCTTTTAGCCGGCAGCGTCCTGTTAGCTTATGGCGTCATACGGTGACTATTAAGTTGTGGCCTTGGCCTATGATTTTCGAAATCGATAATCTTCGCCGCCATGATCTGGTGACCGCGGTCATCGTGACCCGTGACCTGATGCTCTGGGGCGCGGTGACCTGTGACCTTGTCGCCACGAGCTGATAACCTCGGTCACGGTGACCGGCCACCTGACGCTCTGTGATGCGGTGACCTGTGACCCCGGCCGGTGACCTTGCCCGCCTGGAGCGGCGCACGTGTAACCGATACAGTCAGCTGGCGGCGCGCTATAAATAGGTGGCGGTCGGTGGGCAGCGCGCGCCGCCGCCAGTGACACTGGTGGTGGGCGGCCGGACTGGCGGCGCCGCGCGTGTCGACATCACGTGTCGCTGCCGTCCGCGTCAATACGGCCGGCCACTGTCGGCGACACGCCGCCTGCCCTGAGGATGCCCCTGGTGACAGACTGCTGGAGCGTAACCCTGGTGAGAGACTGCCGGAGCGTACCCCTGGTGAGAGACTGCCGGAGCGTACCCCTGGTGAGAGACTGCCGGAGCGTACCCCTGGTGAGAGACTGCCGGAGCGTACCCCTGGTGAGAGACTGCCGGAGCGTACCCCTGGTGAGAGACTGCCGGAGCGTACCCCTGGTGAGAGACTGCCGGACCGTACCCCTGGTGAGAGACTGCGGAGCGTACCCCTGGTGAGAGACTGCCGGAGCGTACCCCTGGTGAGAGACTGTCGAAGCGTACCCCTGGTAACAGCCCGCTGGAGCGTACCCCAGGTGAGGGATTGCGCTGAGAAGTCAGGTCGCAGATGGGATGTCGGTCGTGCGGCAGACAGCCGCTGTTAGGAGACCACTTAGCTTACAGCCGAGAACGGATTACGATGGGGAAGCAGTCAGGTATACCGCAGACGGGGCGGGAGAGACGGTCTGGGGTCCGGTATACTACAGACGGGGCGGGTGAGACGGTCGGGGGTCCGGTATACTACAGACGAGGCGGGTGAGACGGCCGGGGGTCCGGTATACTACAGACGAGGCGGGTGAGACGGCCGGGGGTCCGGTATACTACAGACGAGGCGGGTGAGACGGTCTGGGGTCCGGTATACTACAGACGGGGCGGGTGAGACGGTCTGGGGTCCGGTATGCACAGACGGGGCGGGTGAGACGGTCGGGGGTCCGGTATACTACAGACGAGGCGGGTGAGACGGCCGGGGGTCCGGTATACTACAGACGAGGCGGGTGAGACGGTCTGGGGTCCGGTATACTACAGACGGGGCGGGTGAGACGGTCTGGGGTCCGGTATACTACAGACGGGGCGGGTGAGACGGTCTGGGTGTCCGGTATACTACAGACGAGGCGGGTGAGACGGTCTGGGTGTCCGGTATACTACAGACGGGCGGGTGAGATGGTCGAGGGTCAGGTATGCCGCAGACCGGGCGGGTGAGACGGTCTGGGTTCCGGTATACTACAGACGGGGCGGGTGAGATGGTCTGGGTGTCCGGTATACTACAGACGGGCGGGTGAGATGGTCGAGGATCAGGTATGCCGCAGACCGGGCGGGGGAGACCGTCTGGGTTCAGTGCGGCCGCGTGGTGGGGGTCGGCGACGCCGTTGGCACGGTGCCAGCACGGGCGGTCAGGAGGTGTGGCGATATGTCACCACTGTGCCAATGCCTGGGGCGGCCCCATTCGTGACCACTGAGTGTGGCAGGCGTGGGGGGGGGGTGCGTCCCCAAACATCGTGAAGTGTAGCAGCATGCTGCACTTCACACTACACCTGGAGTACACAGGGCGCTGCGGGGGAAATTCGACCCCAGCCCTCCCGTCCCTTCCACTCTCGCCGCGTCAATCGAAAATCACCGACTGCGTTGGGTAGACATAAGAGTACGGTGTATTTCGTACATTCCTTTTTCGGTGTGGCAAAACTGGAAGAGAAATCAAATAGCAATAAGTCAAACACTTGGTGAGGTACATAGCCATTCTTTCCTCACAAATGGTATATAAAATGGCAAACAACAGCACGCAGGTGAATGGCAGAATATTACTAAATAGCGGCGTAGAAATGGTTCAAACATCCAATGCGAGTCGAGATCCCCTAGATGAGGAAAAACGCATGGCCTTCACTTTGTACTGTCCAATTCTTGGAGGACGCCCCATTTCAAACCCATCTGGAACATTTTTTTTATAAAGCTTGGACTGTCTCCCTTCCGCATTTAGGACAATTCCCCATTGCTTTAGTACACCCGGGGAGGGGTCTGGTTGGCTCGAGCTGTACTTTCGCAGTCGTCAATAAGCCACTGCCATAGTAAACATACCTCAATAGCATTGAATTGGTTATATTTCCCATCCGTCCGTTTCTAAATGCGCCATTGCACTTCCATCTTGGTATTTGAGGTCCTCCAGGTTTAAGCACCTTGCACCTTGAGCACCGTAGAGGCGGGATTATTCTCCAAACGTCTCTAGTTATTTAAAAACACGCTCCCGCCCCTCAATAAAAACAACAGCCAATTATCTTCGGCGTATATGAACACTTCGCTTTGTGAGGTGATCCGCTTTTGGGTCAGTTAACACCGCCTTGGATCATGTATGGCGCAGTAAAACAAAAACAGGGTGTCTCGTTGCGTATTGAGCACACGACGTCATCCTACTAGTGTGACGCTGGCAGACTGAAGCGTGACGTCAGAGTCCGTCGCCGACGCGGCGTACGTCGCCAGCGGCAGGCCCTGCCGACGTCAGAATTCTGTCGGGATTCTGTCCCGGGCAAACAGGCCTCCGGGTGGGCGTGCCCTCCGTGGCTGGTTCGGGAGGGCTGGGGTCGGCATGGCCCCCGTGGCGCGCTTGCATTGGGCGTGTCTTCCCGTGCCGGTTGGGAGAGGGCGTGGCCTGCCATGACGAGCTTGTTATGGACCCGCCCTCCCGTGACCGGTTGGGGTCGAGGGAGGGCGTGGCCTGCCATGACGCGCTTGTTGTGGACATGCCGTGCCAGATCGTTACCACCAGCTGTGACGTCGTGACCGCTACCATAGCCATTGTCTCCCCACCGTACTGCGACTACCACAGTCAGCAGTCATTGTCCCCCCCCCCACCGTACTGCGACTACCACAGTCAGCAGTCAGTGTCCCCCACCGTACTGCGATTACTACAGTCAGCAGTCAGTGTCCCCCACCGTACTGCGACTACCACAGTCAGCAGTCATTGTCCCCCCACCGTACTGCGACTACCACAGTCAGCAGTCAGTGCCCCCCCCACCGTACTGCGACTACCACAGTCAGCAGTCAGTGTCCCCCACCGTACTGCGACTACCACAGTCAGCAGTCAGTGTCCCCCCACCGTACTGCGACTACCACAGTCAGCAGTCATTGTCTCCCCACCGTACTGCGACTACCACAGTCAGCAGTCATGTCCCCCCACCGTACTGCGACTACCACAGTCAGCAGTCAGTGTCCCCCCACCGTACTGCGACTACCACAGTCAGCAGTCAGTGTCCCCCCCACCGTACTGCGACTACCACAGTCAGCAGTCAGTGTCCCCCCCACCGTACTGCGACTACCACAGTCAGCAGTCAGTGTCCCCCCACCGTACTGCGACTACCACAGTCAGCAGTCAGTGTCCCCCCCACCGTACTGCGACTACCACAGTCAGCAGTCAGTGTCCCCCACCGTACTGCGACTACCACAGTCATGAGACTACACAGTCAGCAGTCATTCCCCCACCGTACTGCGACTACCACAGTCAGCAGTCTGTCCCCCACCGTACTGCGACTACCACAGTCAGCAGTCATTGTCCCCCACCGTACTGCGACTACCACAGTCAGCAGTCAGTGCCCCCACCGTACTGCGACTACCACAGTCAGCAGTCAGTGTCCCCCCACCGTACTGCGACTACCACAGTCAGCAGTCAGTGTCCCCCACCGTACTGCGACTACCACAGTCAGCAGTCATGTGTCGTCCCCACCGTACTGCGACTACCACAGCCATTGTCTCCCCACCGTACTGCGACTACCACAGTCAGCAGTCATTGTCTCCCCACCGTACTGCGACTACCACAGTCAGCAGTCATGTTCCCCCACCGTACTGCGACTACCACAGTCAGCAGTCAGTGTCCCCCCACCGTACTGCGACTACCACAGTCAGCAGTCATGTGCCCCCACCGTACTGCGACTACCACAGTCAGCAGTCAGTGTCCCCCCACCGTACTGCGACTACCACAGTCAGCAGTCAGTGTCCCCCCACCGTACTGCGACTACCACAGTCAGCAGTCAGTGTCCCCCACCGTACTGCGACTACCACAGTCAGCAGTCAGTGTCCCCCACCGTACTGCGACTACCACAGTCAGCAGTCATGTGCCCCCAACCGTACTGCGACTACCACAGTCAGCAGTCAGTGTCCCCCCACCGTACTGCGACTACCACAGTCAGCAGTCAGTGTCCCCCACCGTACTGCGACTACCACAGTCAGCAGTCAGTGTCCCCCCACCGTACTGCGACTACCACAGTCAGCAGTCAGTGTCCCCACACCGTACTGCGACTACCACAGTCAGCAGACAGTGTCTCCCCACCGTACTGCGACTACCACAGTCAGCAGCCAGTGCCCCCCCCCCACCGTACTGCGATTACCACAGTCAGCAGTCAGTGTCCCCCCCCACCGTACTGCGACTACCACAGTCAGCAGTCAGTGCCCCCCCCACCGTACTGCGACTACCACAGTCAGCAGTCAGTGTCCCCCCCCACTGCACTGTAGCGGCCCGGGCTGGTTGTTACATGATAGCTCTTGGCTGATGTATGGTCTGCCGCCGCCCAACGCACACCTGGCGTTGTTGACTGACCTGAAGCTGCGCTCCGGAAGAGCCGTGGGGCGGCCGGCTGGTCGATGGCGAGACGTTCGGCGGCGCAGCATTGTGCAGAACTAGGCGGCAGCGCTGTAGTGGCGGACAAGTGGTGTCTCTTCAGCCGTGCCACTGGGGGCGCCTCGTGTTCTGCTGCGTCGATACAGCGATACTTTGTCTCCGATCTATCAAACCGGTTCTGGCACCATGGACATCAGCACTGAGAAAATGTAGGAGAGAAGAGGTAATTCTTGCACGACTGAGAATAGGGCACACTTATGCAACGCACAATTACCTTTTGAGAAAGGAGGCAAGACCTTGCTGTTCCCGATGTGGCTCACCAATGACTGTTCGACATATATTGTTTTCTTGCCCCAACTTCATGGTTGATCGAAGACATCACTTCGACTCCAATTTCCACAAATTGTCATACTCTGATCTTTTAGGTAACAATTCTGAGAGCATCCAGACAGGAAAAATATATCGATATATCCTAATGGCCCAGTTCGACGTAATCTATCTCTTCCAAAAATAGACACATGCCGCCAATTATAGAATGACAAAAACAGATATGGGCGCTACATAACCAGTAGTCGTTGATGCGCCCCAAAGCCCAAATAATCAATCGATCAAAGCGACACTTTGTCGTCGGTCGTGTCAGTGGGCCGGGCGACCTGGCGTGGCCTAGATCACTGCGGAGGTCGCTGTGTAGGTCACTGGTGTCACTGAAAAAGCTTCTCGCTGAGGTCATTAGGCTGCGCTGACTGGACGAAAACGGCGACAGACGTCGGCTGCTCTAACGAGGTGTTCAGTTTGTGAGGTGAATGTGCTCGTTGTCAACGTTGTATTCCTGGTGTCCTTTGTCCTGCGGCGGTATGCGGGTCGGCGCTGGTCGGTCGGCGAATCCTGGCGTCCCTTGTCCGCCGGCGGTATCCGGGTCGGCGCTGTCGAATGGAGATAAGTATGCACCTGCGCGGGGCACGTCCTGGCCGCACCATGGGTCACGACGCACTGCACATGGCACGCCAACCGACACGGGAACACTATCAGTTGTCGCATCTGCAAACTTCGATTGATCTTTACCCTTTCTGCTGGTAACCCTTTTGGCTATGAGCTAGCTACTCATGACCGGGGACCATAAGAAGCTCTTGGCAATAATAATGCCAATAGTGCACCGATTGCTTTGCAGTTAATGCATACGAAACAGGTCACATCTAGTATAAATTATCTTCAGGTAGACCTAGTCCCAAGCGGGATTCAGCTTCGGCTTCACGAAGCCAGGTTTTAAGTAAAATACCTTGGCTCCGGCTTTGTGACTGTAGGGGTTTGGCCTTGTTATCCAAGCCTCCGAAGCTACTACATGGGGAATATATGAAAGCTTGCCGAAGTTTTTAAAGTATAATTTGTCGGTAGTTTTTGTATTGCAATTTCATACGCAAAGTTGACGAGGACGAGCCCCTGACCGAGACCACGCCGGCAGCAGGTGAACTGAGCCAGCCTGAGACACGGCTACCCAGCCGGCCTGGCGCGTGCTGGGCAGATGACCGCCCTCCGCCCCTGTGTGTGGTGGAGATGCGGCCGTACCGCCCTGCCGTCCACCGTGCCCGATACTCTACTGTGCAATCAGTTATGGGGAGCACTATCGATGCGATTCCCGCTGTCATGTCCTAGGTCGTCCTGCGTATGAAGTTCATTGTTGCTATCGTGCGCGCTGCTGACCAAATTATGCTGATATATTTAGTATCTCGCCTTGATCAGTCGCACGACGGTGGCTACGTCGCGGGAATCTCCCGTGGCGTGTATTGCGCTGTCCACCATCGGTGGGTTGGTTATTGGTTTTACAACACATTGACCGTTAAGTCATGTAGCGTCGCCAATCTCTCACGCCGATGGGTCGCGGGCGAAGAATAGCGACAGGTGAGACTCGAACCCACAACCTTTAGATTGAGACGGGCAGCTTACCCCTAGACTACTCGACCCCCCACCATCGGTGGGCAGCGTCGCCGACATTGCCCGTGCACTCAAAGTTGGCAGTCATAACAACTATTTCCACTTCCCCGCAGACGATGATCACCTGACGGCCCCATGAAAGTGGTGTAATGGTATTGCGACGGCCCTTTGAAAGTGTTTTTATGGTATTGTGATGGAGCTGTGATTGTGTCGTGACCGCACTGCGTCGGCGCTCTGATAGCTTGCGACCGTGTTCGGCAGTGACAACTCCACCGGGTCGACCAGCGGCGACGACAATGCCTCCGGCTCGCTGGCCGACGACAACAACAACTTCACCAAGAACATAACGATGACGTCCGAGGACCTGCTGCAGCCGGGCCACGTCGTCAAGGAGCGATGGAAAGTGGTCAGTGTGGTCAGCCCAGGAGTGATGGGAAGTGGGCAGTGTGGGCGGCCCAGGAGCGATGGGAAGTGGTCAGCGTGGTCAGCCCGGGAGCGATGGAAAGTGGTCACTGTGGTCAGCCCAGGATTGATCGGAAGTGCTCAGTGTGGTCAGCCCAGGAGCGATGGGAAGTGGTCAGTGTGGGCGGTGGTCAGTGTGGTCAGCCCGGGAGCGATGGGAAGTGGTCAGTGTGGTCAGCCCGGGAGCGATGGGAAGTGGTCAGTGTGGGCGGCGCGGCCAGAGATCGGCGGGGAGCCGGACACCGGCCGGGGGGGGGGGGACAGTGGCCAGCTGGGGGGGGGAGGAGCCGACGTCAGCAGTCGTCGGTGGAAACAGCCGGCACCGTTCGGGAAGTGATGAGTCTGGCCGAGCGCCAGCGGCGCCGGCTCCCGCGCGCACGCCGTTTGTGCCGCGCCATGTTTGTCTGCTGCTGTGTTCAGTTCGTGCCATTCATCTTCCGCCCGTCCCGAATGTCGTATCAGTTGTGCTAGTTGTTCCGTCTGTTGTCAGTTGGTCCTCCGTCTTCGTGTTCAGTCGTACCCGCAGTAACAGGAGCAGCCGCCGCGTCACGCGCTGCACATCTCCAGCGTTACATGCGGTGTCACCTGACGTCCTGCTGTGCGGTGTCACCTGACGTCCTGCTGTGCGGTGTCACCTGACGTCCTGCTGTGCGGTGTCACCTGACGTCCTGCTGTGCGGTGTCACGTGACGTCCTGTTGTGCGGTGTCACGTGACGTCCTGCTGTGCGGTGTCACCTGACGTCACACTGTGCGGTGTCACGTGACGTCCTGCTGTGCGGTGTCACCTGACGTCCTGCTGTGCGGTGTCACGTGACGTCCTGCTGTGCGGTGTCACGTGACGTCCTGCTGTGCGGTGTCACGTGACGTCCTGCTGAGCGGTGTCACGTCGTCATGTCCGCTACCGTTGTGTAACGGCTATCAACCTCGGCAGACACAATGTGGGCACGCGGTGATAAAGCGCAACGCTCGTGGCTAGATACAATGAAACGGCTCAGTTGTAAAACCAAGCTGAGCCCAAGATTGGAGCCTTTCTGCCAACACTATTGTATCATATATATATATATATATATATATATATATATATATATATATATATATATATATATATATATATATATATATATATATATGCATAGGTATGTATTTATGTATGCAGAGCTGGTATTGTGTCATTGATATTCGTTTAATACAACGAAGAATGGCTCTTAAGTGCTCCTGGGTTTTAGACATTGCGTGAGACGAAATGTACGACCCTCAATATACCGGTGGCCGGCCGAAACGTTGAGTAATATAGCATAATCCCTAACGCTACTTTTGACGTAAACTCAGTACCTCCTGGTATATTGAGGGTCGTACATTTCGTCTCACGCAATGTCATTGATATTCGTATAGTTTGGCGCAGGGCCCCATCCAACACGTTTGCTGGGCTGAAGTGCCCCCCTCCCCCTCCCCCGAGCGATGCCCGTACCCCCAGTCAGAGACCATTTCCCGGACTTTATCATTGCTGTGGATACCGGAGTCTTTGGCCGTCACGGATGCTGGTGCCGCGGTCGTCAACGAGCGCAGCTCCTCCTCCCCCCGGCACAACCAAAATATCTTAGCCCGTCCCGTCTCAAGGGGGTCTTCAACCACCCCCCCCTCAGGTTTTTCGCGGATAGGGGACGAACGGCACGCGGCAGCGCGCCCAAATTTTGCATACCTTTCCCCACATCAATTTGATATGCTGATTCAAAATTTTTAGGTCAGGTCATCTAGGGTCAACGAGTTAGTCAAGGTCAAGTGAGGTCACCTCCAAAAACGTTCAACCAGTCGTCACGCTTTAACGGATGCAGATAACTTAATGGAACTTTCAGCGTTTGCTTATCTTTACAGATGCAACAAAACGTACGAGTTGATTTTTTTTGTTGTTGACTATATACAAATTTTGTGTTTGCCATATTGCAGTTCAAATGCAGGATTCTGGCTAAAGTAAGCAGTTTTTATAATGGCAAGTTGACTTCCAACAACGTTTCTCGGTCTGCTCTACTCATTGGAAGAAAAACATTAAAGAAAACTTGAAAACTCAAAATTTTGAGAGAAAAAATATTATTTTGGGGACCCCAAAAAATTATACCCCTGGTCGATTTCGCTGGCCTTTTCTCATTCGAAATAAATTTTGTTTTTCATATTTCCCTCAAAATGAACTCCCCAGAGTCAAAAAATAATTTAAGTTGTGAAAAGTCGTGAAAATCTACCCCCTGGTGACGTCACTTTTGGGGGAAAATTGTTTTGAAGGGTGGACCCGGACCCTACTCTTTCGTTTTCGTGCGATGCTTAGTTTGGATTTTAGAGGGGGTCTTCAACCCCCCCCTCCCCCCCGAGACGGGGTGTGGGGATTTGACCGAAAAGACAGCGCGGGTTTAAAGAGGCCCTGATCCACCCCAGTCCCTCCCTCAGTTATGATGTACCTTTAGCACGTTCTGAAAAGTTGATGTAACTTGCTTTGCACGCCTTGTTAGTGGTATATCCGACCTGTTAATATAATTAATTTTTTTATCACGCTTTTTAATTCTTGTTTTCCCCATGTATTGACCATATTGTGTCGATTCCTTCCCGGTGATATGAGTCCCTATTTAAATATTTGATTCATCTTGAATTTTACCACTTGCCTCCCAATTTGTCGTTCCATCGCATTTACTCCTTCCTTGTCCGTTGCTTTCACAGTCGCTGGTGCTGTAACTACATTCCCCAGCTTCTTAATTAGAACTTGTCAGGGCATATCGTGAAGAATGCCACATGACGCAAATGTAGTCAGTCAGGTCAGCCTGGATCGGTCACTACTCCGCCAAGATTTGCAGGAGCCTCACTCTGTTAGCAAATGCCGGCATTTGTTACCAGTACATTTACGTACGTGAATGTATACGTGATTGGCATACACGAGCTTTATCAGCGGTCTCGCCGCGCTTACCTCCATCCTCCTTGGTTTGGCTGCGTCCGTCCTCTGGACTCAACGGTCGATGTGTCGTAAAACCAATAACCAACCAATAACCAACCAATAACCAACCAATGCGTCCGTCCTCTCGGGATGTGTTTTCGCCGCACAGCTGGACGTGGCGGCCGTGGTTGGCATGCCGCTGTGAATGTGGCAGGCTGCGACAAGCTATGGAAAATCGACGGTGACTGGCTGTGGCTGGCTGCGGTAGGCCGATTATGACCGGCCGTGGCAGTCGGATGGTGACTGCCAGGTTCTGACCGGCCGTGACAGCCAGAACCTGCCATTGACAGTTTTTGAAGAAGGTTCCCAGCCAGAACCCTGTAGCAGAAGGCCGCGACAGCTGGCTACCACCTGGCGGGAGCAGGTAGGTGTAGATGAGACACGTTCTGATGGTTCCGGCTGTCGGCGTCCGAGACTGGCAACTGGCGAAGGTCCAGACTCCGCAGGGGTGTGGGTGTCGCCGGTAGATGATTGTTGATGCGTGATGGTGGTGACGGTTGGTGGCGGTGGTGGCGACATGTGGCGGTGGTGTGGTGGTGGTAACAACAGGTGGTGGTGGTAACGACCGGTGGTGGTGGAACTGCATGTTGCCGGACCTCACCCAGTTCGCCCACTGACATGGTGCATGTCTGCAGGTGAAGAAGATCGGTGGCGGTGGCTTCGGCGAAATTTACGAGGGGCTCGATCTGGTCACCAAAGAGCATGTGGCGCTAAAATTAGAGTCGGCCAAACAGCCGAAGCAGGTGCTCAAAATGGAGGTGGCCGTGCTGAAAAAGCTGCAAGGTGGGTGGTGGTGTGTTCGGAGTGGCGTACACCTCAGGCGGCACTATGGCAGGCATGCGCCCAGGTCCTAAACGGCGATCAAGGGAGTAAATGTCATATACTCCTTGATCTTGGAGGTGAAAATTATAGAATTGTCTATGTGGACCATTGTGTATCTGAGGTCCGAGCCGTGCATTTTATGGAGACATCCCGGAAGATCCTTGGGATACAGGCATATTTTCCTCATGAATTCTTCAGGTCCCATTTTTCAAATAATTCAGCATGTCTTGTTAATGAGCAACATTAACAATTGTTGGTATAACACTGAAAATCTGTCGACCATATTTGGAATTCAGTGCTCAGTTTCACAATTCGTGCATGTTGTGCCACCTTCCCGTGTGTCAACTCCGCACAATACGCTTATCGAAAGCTTCTTTGTGGTCTTCTTTATCGAAAGCTTCATGCATTTTTTTACACGCACGCTGCAGAATCCCCAGCGCTCTTTGGGCGATCCAGGAGTGCGTCTTGTAGCGAACTGTCTGTGTCCGGCTCTTGGCGACACTAACCAGCAGCAGCGAATGACTGGGAATGCAGGGGCGTTGCTTTGATGCGGTGGAGCCCGGAGTGAGCTTCTGCGGTCTGGCCGTGGCTAGGAGTGGGCATCTGGCGTGCTGAGACTGGACATTGGGTACCCTGGTCCCATGTGACAAGGAGCTTGTCGTGGCGGGGGTCGTGCCTTTGGGTTAGTGAATCCAAGGTACACACGGGCTTCAATCGCCGTATATTGTGCGACACGCTCGTTATTGTTATCGGGGCGTGCAAGTCCTATCCCTGTTACCCTGGCTGCTACGTGCTACAACACGGACAGTATCTCTTGAAGTATTACGTGCCGCATCGTGCACAGTATCTCCTGAAGTATCACGTGCCACACCACGCACAGTATCTCCTGAAGTATCACGTGTCGCATCACACACAGTATCTCCTGAAGCGGTATGTGCAGCGCCGCCAGCAAAGCAACGCCGGTCCGTGGTCGGCCTACAGATAACCGATCTCCCCGCCTAAGGCTGAGCCTGAGGATGAAGGGTGATTACCCAGCAGCTAGTTGTTCGTCTCCAGCACCGTCTAATGACTTCCTCCATTCTGCACGAGTGTCCTTGACGGTGCTGGGTGCTTGTTCTTTGTGGGGATTTCCTGCCGATCTCGGAAGATCTTTCCCCGGCTTCGCTGAATGCCTCCGTCCTCTCCGAGAACCCTCCTCTCTGCCTCTGCCTAGGCTTCTCCCGCCCTCGCTGAGGACCCTCCTGTCGAGCATGCTTCACCTGAAAATGGGAGGGAGCGGATGACGACACGTGCCCAGTTTTGAAGCACACTTGCCACGCGGCGGCAGCGGCTGACATGGGGTGGCTGACACAGCAGCGGCTGACACGGGGTGGCTGACACAGCAGCGGCTGACACTGGGTGGCTGACACAGCAGCGGCTGGCACGGGGTGGCTGACACAGCAGCGGCTGACACGGGGTGGCTGACACAGCAGCGGCTGACACGGGGTGGCTGACACAGCAGCGGCTGACACTGGGTGGCCGACACAGCAGCGGCTGGCACGGGGTGGCTGACACAGGGTGGTGACTGACACAGCAGCGGCTGACATGGGGTGGCTGACACAGCAGCGGCTGACACGGGGTGGCTGACACAGCAGCGGCTGACACGGGGTGGCTGACACAGCAGCGGCTGACACGGGGTGGCTGACACAGCAGCGGCTGACACGGGGTGGCTGACACAGCAGCGGCTGGCACGGGGTGGCTGACACGGGGTGGTGACTGACACAGCAGCGACTGGCACGGGGTGGCTGACACAGCAGCTGCTGACATGGGGTGGCTGACACAGGGTGGTGACTGACACAGCAGCGGCTGACACTGGGTGGCTGACACAGCAGCGGCTGGCACGGGGTGGCCGACACAGCAGCGGCTGACACGGGATGGCCGACACAGCAGCGGCTGACACGGGGTGGCTGACACAGCAGCGGCTGACATGGGGTGGCTGACACAGGGTGGTGACTGACACAGCAGCGGCTGGCACGGGGTGGCTGACACAACAGCGGCTGGCACGGGGTGGCTGACACAGGGTGGTGACTGACACAGCAGCGGCTGACACGTGGTGGCTGACACAGCAGCGGCTGACATGGGGTGGCTGACACAGCAGCGGCTGACATGGGGTGGCTGACACAGGGTGGTGACTGACACAGCAGCGGCTGGCACGGGGTGGCTGACACAACAGCGGCTGGCACGGGGTGGCTGACACAGGGTGGTGACTGACAGCAGCGGCTGGCACGGGGTGGCTGACACAACAGCGGCTGGCACGGGGTGGCTGACACAGCAGCGGTTGGCACGGGGTGGCTGACACAACAGCGGCTGACACGGGGTGACTGGCACAGCAGCAGCTGGCACGGGGTGGCTGACACAGCAGCGGCTGACACGGGGTGGCTGACACAGCAGCGGCTGACACGGGGTGGCTGGCGCAGACGACATGGTGCGACACGACGCGCTACACAACCGCTGTCGGCGCGGCGGACGCTGCGCGCTGGTAGGGGCTGGATGGGCGCCGCACTTCACAGGCTGAGGCGAGCGGCACGGCAACAGATGACCCGGTCGGCACGCCAGAACAGCCCGGCGTGCTGTGCCGCACCGGACGAGGCACACCTTTGACCTCTGTGTATGCCGGCCTGCCGGTCGGAGACCAGGGAGAAGGCTGTGTTCTGCCCGTGTACCCCGGGGCAATTGGCGCGCCTGTGTTTGGCTTGGAAGCCGTCGTCACAGTCGGCCGGCGGTGCAGAGTTTTCCGGAGGCGCCGGGCAGATGGAGCGCTGCCGGTGTCGCCGGCCGACGTGTAGTCCGACCCGGCGGGTCATCTGAGCCGGGCCTGCTCGGTCGGGACTTACCGCTGAGAGTCGGCGACTTCGGTGCGTGTACACGCGCAGGCCAGCCATCGCCGGCGGCTACTGTCCGCCGACAAACCACGAGTTGGTGAACCTCTGCGTCCCGTGCGTTTTGCGCGGACCTCAAGCTGCGGGGCGCTGGCAAACCATGAGCCATCGTGCCTATCTTGCAGCCGCCAGGTCTCCAGCTCAGCTCGCACTTGTCGGTTGGAAACGTTGGCTGTTGCTTAGCCGCTCTGTGTGTGAAAGTAACGACGCTATCTCGCCCGTCCGGCTCGTCGCGGCGCGGAACAAACCACGTCTGCTGCTATCAAGCTGCAGTGCTGCGGCGCTGACAGCGTTATGTGGCCGCAGGGTGCTTCCGGTGACGAGGGCTGGTGGTTTCGGTGGCGATTCGCTCACGTAGCTTGCCTATCGGAACTCATGACACCGCTCAAGCTGTTAATAACATCTCCAGTGAGCAGACAGCCCGAGTGCCCTATCCTCTCATGCCTCTTCCCCGGCTGGCCTTCCTGCAGCCTTCCGATGCTCGCATTTCGTACCGCCAAGGGTTCGTTGGCGTTGCAATTATTTTCTGTGGGGGACGGATAACCCTCTGATGATCCCATGCAATGGTCGGTTGACCATCTGATGGTCTGTGGTGACAGTCTGCCCCTCTGGTGGTCGACTGTGGTGACAGTCTGACCCTCCGGTGGTCTCCTGTGGTGATAGTCTGACCTGATGCATAGACAAATGACCCTCTAGCCGCCAGAGGTACCGTCACCAGTACAGTTAGCATTGTCATGAGCCTCGTGTGCTGCCGGCCGGCCGGGCCGCGCGCCGTTACAGACCAGCTGCCGGCCGGCTGGGCCGCCTGCCATTACAGACCAGCTGCCGGTCGGCTGGGCCGCCTGCCATTACAGACCAGCTGCCGGTCGGCTGGGCCGCCTGCCATTACAGACCAGCTGCCGGTCGGCTGGGCCGCCTGCCATTACAGACCAGCTGCTGGCCGGGCCGCCTGCCATTACAGACCAGCTGCCGGTCGGCTGGGCCGCCTGCCATTACAGACCAGCTGCCGGTCGGCTGGGCCGCCTGCCATTACAGACCAGCTGCCGGCCGGCCGGGCCGCCTGCCATTACAGACCAGCTGCCGGCCGGCCGGGCCGCGTGCCGTTACAGACCAGCTGCCGGCCGAGCCGCCTGCCATTACAGACCAGCTGCCGGCCGAGCCGTGTCCGGCCTGCCATCAGAGGCAGCACGGCCCGGCCCGCCTGGGGGCGGTGGGTCTACCTGTGGCGGCTGTGGGTCGACGGGTCACGGCCGGCCTGCCGTCAGAGGCAGCACGGCCCGGCCCGCCTGGGGGCGGTGGGTCTACCTGTGGTGGCTGTGGGTCGACGGGTCACGGCCGGCCTGCCGTCAGAGGCAGCACGGCCCGGCCCGCCTGTGGGCGGTGGGTCTACCTGTGGCGGCTGTGGGTCGACGGGTCACGGCCGGCCTGCCATCAGAGGCAGCACGGCCCGGCCCGCCTGGGGGCGGTGGGTCTACCTGTGGTGGCTGTGGGTCGACGGGTCACGGCCGGCCTGCCGTCAGAGGCAGCACGGCCCGGCCCGCCTGGGGGCGGTGGGTCTACCTGTGGCGGCTGTGGGTCGACGGGTCACGGCCGGCCTGCCGTCAGAGGCAGCACGGCCCGGCCCGCCTGGGGGCGGTGGGTCTACCTGTGGTGGCTGTGGGTCGACGGGTCACGGCCGGCCTGCCGTCAGAGGCAGCACGGCCCGGCCCGCCTGGGGGCGGTGGGTCTACCTGTGGTGGCTGTGGGTCGACGGGTCACGGCCGGCCTGCCGTCAGAGGCAGCACGGCCCGGCCCGCCTGGGGGCGGTGGGTCTACCTGTGGCGGCTGTGGGTCGACGGGTCACGGCCGGCCTGCCGTCAGAGGCAGCACGGCCCGGCCCGCCTGTGGGCGGTGGGTCTACCTGTGGCGGCTGTGGGTCGACGGGTCACGGCCGGCCTGCCGTCAGAGGCAGCACGGCCCGGCCCGCCTGGGGGCGGTGGGTCTACCTGTGGTGGCTGTGGGTCGGCGGGTCACGGCCGGCCTGCCGTCAGAGGCAGCACGGCCCGGCCCGCCTGGGGGCGGTGGGTCTACCTGTGGCGGCTGTGGGTCGACGGGTCACGGCCGGACGGCCGGGGACCATGTTTCCGTATGGCGGCGGTGGGCTGCGGCCAGCCTGCCCGGGGGTCGTGTTTCCTCTGGGGTCGTGTTGCCTCTGGGTCGGTGGGCAGTGACCGGCTGGCCGAGGGCCTTGCTGCATCAGGTGGCGGTGGGGCGACACGCGACGTCGCAGCGCGTACCACGTAATGGCGTTGATTTGCCATCGCCCCCAGCACACACTGTGCACGGCCCAGTGACCTGCGTCTGCGCGCGCGCCGCGGGGATTCGACTGACGTCATAGGTGGACCGACTGAAAGATTTGAGAGACGAAAAGGTGGCCATGAAGCCTGTGGGCAGGCTCCAGCATAGTTAGGCATATTGCTTATCACCAGTGGTATGTTAGGCACTAGGCAAGAATGGTGGAGACCCCAGGTATGCGAATATGGAAACTCGATTTAAACTCCTTCAGTTTTGTAGTTGGTGCGCAAGTTTTGTATCAGCTGCAGCTAAATTTGGAGGCGATTTTCACCATTGTTTGCATCCAAGTGATAAAACGTATATGAAAAGCGTATGTATATATGTGTATATCATTGATGGATATTAAAAGTTAAATTGATTTATACGATCCAGGAACGACTTTAAGTTATACAAACTGTAAACCTATCTTGTGATGTTTCGGCCATAGGCCACTGCCAAACTGTCACTAGTTGCGATCGGCGAACGGGTCGAACATTTAAGTTATAGACCATTATCAATTTCCCGGCATCCTTTACTCGCTCTATTTTATTTCGACCAGTATTTTGACCAGTAATGTATTTCGACACAAATTCATGCTGACGCCCCCAATTCAACAACTCGACATGTAAAACATTGCCTGACGCCTAGATCAACACATTCCTCCAGATGCAAAATATTGGAAGCCGCCTCGAATCGGCACTCCCACCACACCAGCGTTAAAATAATGGTGTCTCGTTAGGTTTGAGATGTCGAAACGAGTACAGCAGGATGCCGCTATCACCACGAAAATAATGTAAGCTCAACTACTTGTGGAGTCTTTCAAACCCAGTTTCGAGACAATTCAGTACATAAGAATGTGCTCGTTTTTGTGTGTTTGAGATGCACCCAATTTGGGCATATCGATATTAACGATAACGGTGCAAGTACCTATGCTGCGAACTAGTATAGCATGGCACATCGTGGGTAATCGCTTTGCCCGGAATTGTGCCTCGGGATATTCGGTGTCACGATCCCGGATCCGCTACGGTGAGCATGAGCATGATGCCTATGAATGAGACATTGTTAGAAGCAAGGCATGAGGACCTCGCGAACACGCACCAAGAAGCACGATGTGAATGCATCATCGGGAAGGATGGTGATTCGTTCAGTGAGTGATATTTTCCACCAATTTCACGAACAATTCGTCACTGCACCACACCGTCGGGACGTCCCTGGTGGTGCCCACTTATCGTCCTGCAACTCGCTCCTTCGTCTCTCCTGGCCTTCTCCACCGCTCGCCACCTGGGAATACCTGGTGCCGCCCCTCAATAGCCACCCTCATCCTCCGCAAACATACAAAATGCATCTAAGTCACAGGGGAGAAATGCTTTGTCTGACCTTTCAACCTTGCTTTCCATATCTCTCTCTTTTTTGACATAGTAGTCTTGATGAAATCAGTTGCTAAATGCATTAACTGACAAAGAACATTTGTTCCACTCAAACTGCTGGTTGCTTTGTTCCATTGTAGTGCAGGTTTGTGGGATATTTTCTGTACCTTGTGGATGAACATGTTATTACAACTGCATGCATAGCTGCAATTTTGGGTTCTATCTGGGATGGGCGTTTTGTTTTCACGAAGTTCAAGATGCCATGGTAGTTCGGTTTGTTAGAGCGCTGGCCTGCACTGGTCTCCCCTGTCCTGGCAACGCAGGGTTCGAGTCGCTTCGCGCGCTCGCATTTAGCCCCCGGACGGGAGTGTCAGTTGGCAGCTGGCCCGATAAGGCGGGGGACGAGGTACCGGGCGGCCGTGTTGAGGCATTGACGCCACGTTAAACTTTCGATCAAAATTATGCCGTTGAACTGGAGTACATGGATCGGGTGGTGGGACCAGAGTTCACGCAACAAGCTCTGCTTAGCAATAGAACCCTGGCTCCTAAAGCCACCCCAGCAACAACTTGGATTAAATTTATTATATAAAAAGAAGAAAACAGAATTCACGAAGCCGTCAGGTGGATGGCGTCACTGCAGCTGAGCAGACGCTGTGGCGGGAGTTGGACGTCCACAGCACGGCTCTGTCGTCTCCGAGCGGGGCCCGTCGTCTCCTGGCCACCTTCCAGCCAGCCGGCCGGCCGGCCACATCGAGACTGCTGGACGCGACCAGAGCCGACCAGGTCCCACCCGCACGGGCGGACACTGGCCCAGCACTCGGCCGTGTCGCGGCAAAGCGACCCGCTCCAACTAGTGTACCACTTTAGAAAAGGCGTTCCCGCTGCCTCCAGTCAGCGTCTACACTACCGACCCGCACACACCCGCCGGTGTAAACCCGACCGGAGCAGCCTGGCCAGCACACGGCCGCCGGCCGCCGGCGCCGCCGCTGCTGCCGGTGACGTCACCGCCGCCAGCTGTGACGTCACCGGCGGCGGCTCGGGCGGGCCGGGCCAGATGGCGGTGTCGGCGGCGGCGGCGGCGGCGGTCGATAGCGGCGGCCGCGTGTATGCCGCCGCGGAGCTGGCGCCGGCCGCGGCCAGCAGCCAGCTCCGGCAGCTGGCCACGCAGCTGGCGCCGGCAGCTGTCGACCCGTGAACGCCGGCGGCACGCACAGGCGCCGGAGCGCCGGCTAAAATTAGCCGGAAACAACTGGCACGCCCGCCGGGTTCGGCTAAAGCCAACGCGTTTCACAGTTCCGATGATGTCTGCGCACACGTGTACCGCTGCGGTCTGGCGTGGTATGACGCGGTATGGCCGTCAGGTATGGCCAGGTACTGGTGCTGTCGGTCGCCGACAACCAGTATTGTGCCGCGGTCTGGCAGCACTGCATGCCCTGGTACCGGTTTCGCTGACCAGTATTACCGCGGTATGGCGTGGTATGGCCGCCCCATATGACTGGATACGGGCACCGCTGACCGGTATTGCTGCGGTATATCATGGTATGGCTCCAGCGGTGGCCCAGGCCGTCTGCCGTTGGCCAGTATTGCTGCCGTATGCCGCGGTATGTCATGGTATGGCCGCCCTGGGTTTCAACACTGGCCCGGGCCGTCCGCTGTTGGCCAGTATTGCTGCCGTATGCCGCGGTATGGCGTGGTATGGCTGCCCTGGGCTTCAACACTGGCCCGGGCCGTCCGCCGTCGGCCAGTATGGCCGCGGTATGTCATGGTATGGCCGCGGTATGTCATGGTATGGTCGCCCTCGGCTTCAACACTGGCCCGGGCCGTCCGCCGTTGGCCAGTATTGCTGCCGTATGCCGCGGTATGTCATGGTATGGCCGCCCTGGGTTTCAACACTGGCCCGGGCCGTCCGCCGTTGGCCAGTATTGCTGCCGTATGGCGTGGTATGGCTGCCCTTGGCTTCAACACTGCCCCGGGCCGTCCGCCGTCGGCCAGTATGGCCGCGGTATGTCATGGTATGGCCGCCCTGGGCTTCAACACTGGCCCGGGCCGTCCGCCGTCGGCCAGTATGGCCGCGGTATGTCATGGTATGGCCGCGGTATGTCATGGTATGGTCGCCCTCGGCTTCAACACTGGCCCGGGCCGTCCGCCGTTGGCCAGTATTGCCGCGCTCCAACTGATCCGACTGTCGGTCGGCCGCCAACGCAAACAATGCTCAACAATTCCAACTATGCTGCACCGGCCGACCGAACAAGTGTCTGTGACAAGTGTGCGAAACTCTCCGTACATGCCGCGCCGGAGGCTGTCCCGCCTCGTCAGGGGGCGGACCCATTGTTCCCCAGATGGTGGCCGTGACGTCACTGTCTGTCCTGTGGTCGGGTCGCTTGTGGTCGGATCTCCTGTAGTCGGATCACCTTTGGTTGGATCACCTGTGCTCGGATCTCCGGCGGTCGGATCACCTGTTGTCGGATCATCTGCAGCTGGATCACCTGTGGTCGAACCGCCTGTGGTCGGAGCACTTGTGGTTGGGTCGCCTATGGTTGGATCGCTCGTAGTCGGATCTACTGTGGTCGGATCACCTGCGGTCGGAGCACTTGTGGTTGGGTCGCCTATGGTTGGATCACCTGTTGTTGGATCTCCTGTGGTCCGATCGCCTGTGGTTGGATCACCTGTGATCGGATCACCTATCTGCTGGATCACGTGTGGTTGGATCTCCGGCGGTAGCACTCAGTATGTGCCACTGGTTGACTACTCGGCAGAGACTGCTCTAGCAGTAGTAGCGAGGTAGCGAATAACACTTGGACGGCGATGAAAGGCGGCGATGAGCTAGGACGGCGATGGAAGGCGGCAAGCGATACTGAGCCTGGGCAGTGATTGCGAGGCGGCGAGCAACGACGAGCTGGGGGTGTGGAGGACATGCTAGGTGTCTGGTTGTCTTGTTGATTTGCTAGGAGTCTGGTTGTCTGCTTGATGTGCTAGGTGTGTGGTTGACGTGCTGGATGCGTGACTGACGGGTTGGGTGTGTGGAGGACGTGTTGGGTGTATGGTTGTCTGGTTACTGCGATGAGTGTGCAGCACACGAGCCGTGTGTGTGGCGGACTGGCTAGGCGTATAATGTATGGCGGAATGGCTAGGTTATATTGTATGGCGAACTGGCTAGGTTATATTGTATGGCGAACTGGCTAGGTGTGTAATGTATGGTGGACTGGCTAGGCGTATAATGTATGGCGGAATGGCTAGGTTATATTGTATGGCGAACTGGCTAGGTGTGTAATGTATGGTGGACTGGCTAGGCGTATAATGTATGGCGGAATGGCTAGGTTATATTGTATGGCGAACTGGCTAGGTTATATTGTATGGCGAACTGGCTAGGTGTATAATGTATGGTGGACTGGCTAGGTGTATAATGTATGGTGGACTGGCTAGGTGTATAATGTATGGTGGACTGGCTAGGTGTGTAATGTATGGTGGACTGGCTAGGTGTATGATGTATGGCGTATTGGCTAAGTGTGTGATGTATGGCGGACTGGCTAGGTGTATACTGTATGGCGGACTGGCTAGGTGTATACTGTATGGCGGACTGGCTAGGTGTATGATGTATGGCGGACTGCCTAGGTGTATAATGTATGGTGGACTGGCTAGGTGTATAATGTATGGCGGACTGCCTAGGTGTATAAGGTATGGTGGACTGGCTAGGTGTATAATATATGGTGGACTGGCTAGGTGTATAATGTATGACGGACTGGCTAGGTGTATAATGTATGGTGGACTGGCTAGGTGTATAATGTATGGTGGACTGGCTAGGTGTATAATATATGGTGGACTGGCTAGGTGTATAATGTATGACGGACTGGCTAGGTGTATAATGTATGGTGGACTGGCTAGGTGTATAATGTATGGCGGACTGGCTAGGTGTATGATGTATGGCGGACTGCCTAGGTGTATAATGTATGGTGGACTGGCTAGGTGTATAATGTATGGCGGACTGCCTAGGTGTATAAGGTATGGTGGACTGGCTAGGTGTATAATATATGGTGGACTGGCTAGGTGTATAATGTATGACGGACTGGCTAGGTGTATAATGTATGGTGGACTGGCTAGGTGTATAATGTATGGTGGACTGGCTAGGTGTATAATGTATGGTGGACTGGCTAGGTGTATAATGTATGACGGACTGGCTAGGTGTCTATTGGACGCATCAGGTGTATAGTGGACGGGCTAGATGCATAGTGGACGGGTGATGTATACAGTGGACGGGCTGTGTGTGTGATTGCCGGGCTGTGTATGCAATTGACGAAGCCGAGTGTGTGGTTAGCCAGCTCGGATTGGGGCGGGGTAAACCGCAGTGTCGGACAGTGATGACCGAGCTGGTGATGCAGTTGAGCACCATGGTCCGCCCACCGTGAGGGAAGGGCAGAGAGCGAGGTGGTCCGACGTAGCTGAGGTGGAATATTGTGCTGTTATCGTGGCGACCTTCGCACTTGACTGGGGATGGGCCATGGGGTACGTACCAGATGCCATTGTTTCGCACGGTTTCATTGTACATGTGAGAGTGTTAGGGATGTGATTGTTTTGCGATAGAGTGTGGGATGAGTGATGCGTGTCAGTGTCCTCAAATGCACTCGAGGTACGTAAAGTTAAAAAAATGCGAATCGCCAAACTCAAGCTAGAAAGCTGGTGCCGCCCAACGTGCTTTCACTTTGCGCTACGGAATCGCTTGGTGTGCACCTTTGTTTCCGACACAATGCGAAGACCGTGTGGCCAAGAGACATTTCCGACGCATTCGTTTCGAGGCTTCCGCCTGCTTTCTGGGCGTGTGGAATGTGGATGGACCTTGGTGTTATTTACGTTGACCATATTCATTCGAAGGAAGAATAGCTGCAACGTACGAAATGAGATGAAACGCTACAGTAGAAGTCCTGTTGTGGGTGCACACTGACTGTGCAGTAGCCGACCCTTACACACCCGCAGGCCACCACGACCACTACCATCTCGCCGTCCGTATGGAGCATGTAGGCAAACGTTGGTAGTTGCCCTCGCGCTTGTCCAATCCAAGTTCGACAACGTGAGCCTAATCCATTATCGAGTCTGCGCGGCCACCACGAGGCGTGCATGTGGCGGCCTTCCCGGCGCCACGGTCGACGTTGCCGCCGGCGCTGCTCGCGCTTAATCAACACACCGCGTCTCGATGCCGGTGCTGGCACTCGGCGGCGAGACATTAACCACTGGGCGCCGGTGCCAGCCTGCCAAACATCCACAACACCGCACGTATCGTCGTCTGGCGTCCTGCGCCGCCGACGTCTGCAGCCGACCGGCACGCACTGCAGAGCTGTAGAAGCATGCCCTGCGGGCGTACCTCGTGAGCCCGGAATACTGGCGGGGCGTGTGTCGTGCATGTGTACGCCGCATCCAGTCGCCTGGCGGCCTGCCCAGCCCTCGGCCGGCCTATCTGTCTGCCAACGAGCGGCCGCCGCGGGCGCCGCCAGCCCGGTATGGAGGCGGTCAGGTGGCGGCGGTCGGCCCGTGTGGTGACCGCACGAGTGTGTCCACGGACGGGTTCAGGGTGTGGTCCGGTGAGGTGACCGCACGAGTGTTTCCACGGATGGGTTCAGGGTGTGGTCTGGTGTGGTGACTGCACGAGTATGTGCACGGACGGGTTCAGGGTGTGGTCCGGTGTGGTGACTGCACGAGTATGTGCACGGACGGGTTCAGGGTGTGGTCCTGTGTGGTGACCGCACGAGTGTGTGCACGGACGGGTTCAGGGTGTGCTCCTGTGTGGTGACCGCACGAGTATGTGCACGGATGGGTTCAGGGTGTGGTCCGGTGTGGTGACCGCACGAGTGTGTGCACGGACGGGTTCAGGGTGTGGTCCGGTGTGGTGACCGCACGAGTATGTGCACGGACGGGTTCAGGGTGTTGTTGGGTGGTTAAGGGGAAGAGTGTGTGCACGGAGGGTAGGTGTGCTCCTGTGTGGTGACCGCACGAGTATGTGCGCGGATGGGTTCAGGGTGTGGTCCGGTGTTGGGTGCGCTTCCTTCGGAAGTGTTGCCGCTGCAGCATGTCGTTTACCAAGTGACATATCCAGCCGCTGAACTTTACGCCATTTTGCAGACCGTTCGAATTGCCAAACATCGCCGGAACAGGAACTAAGTCGTTTTCCCCAACTCTCTTGGCGATATTTTAGCTATGCATGCACATAACTGGGCGAATACCTTGATGCCTGCAATTATACCAGCTGCAATTCTTGTGTGGACTTTCCGATACCGGCAGACTTTTTTTTTAACTGCTGGAATTCCAGCGAAATTGGTCCCAGCTTGCTGGACACGAGGCTGCCAACATTGCTTCCGATCACACTGTCATCGGCATTCGCTAAGTTCTCCTGCGGCAACGTTACACACACAGCGCCGTCGTCTTGCGGGCGAGGTGGCAACAAGTTCACAGCCGTACAACTTGCCAGCTGTGAACTGTGGACCGGCTGGTCGGGCTGTGGCGATCCTCCCTTCTCCCTCCGGCCAGTGCGCCGGGGAAGTAGCTGCGCACCGTCAGCGGATCGACCGCCACACACTCGCGACAAACGGTCACCTGGTCTATGGCAGTCGCCGCTGTGCAGGTCCGAAGTAGCGCCCTTCTCCATTGACACGAGTCTGTCGGCAGTGCAGTGCCAATACGTGCACTCTGACGTTTTATTGGGTATCGCAGCTATGCCATGCATGCCTGTGAAATGCTAGCTGAAGACTCGAAAGCCGCAGCATGATACCATATTATGCACGGTCCACCAGCACAGTTTGATATATACATGCACTACTGAATCGAATTGCCGGGGTATGCTGTCTGACGCCAGCAGGCCACATCGTCGCCATATTCACGGGCAAACGCCGCGTCTGTGAAACCCCACCAATGACAGACGAAGACCCCCTGTGTAAGCCACAATCGCCCATAGGCAAGGGCCATGTGTATGACGCGTCCTCCACCCCCAGGCAAGGACCACATGTGTAGCACGCCCTCCACCCACAGACAAGGACCATGTGTGTGACGCGCCCTCCACACCCAAGCAAGGACCACGTGTGTAGCACGCCCTCCACCCCCAGGCAAGGACCACATGTGTGACGCGTCCTCCACCCCCAGGCAAGGACCACGTGTGTGACGCGCCCTCCACCCCCAGGCAAGGACCACATGTGTAGCACGCCCTCCACCCCCAGGCAAGGACCACGTGTGTAGCACGCCCTCCACCCCCAGGCAAGGACCACATGTGTGACGCGTCCTCCGCCCCCAGGCAAGGATCATGTGTGTGACGCGCCCTCCGCCCCCAAGCAAGGACCATGTGTGTGACGCGTCCTCCGCCCCCAAAAGGACCATGTGTGTGACGCGTCCTCCGCCCCCAGGCAAGGACCACGTGTGTGACGCGCCCTCCGCCCCCAGGCAGGACCAGTGTTACGCGCCCTCCGCCCCCAGGCAAGGACCATGTGTGTGACACGCCCTCCGCCCACAGACAAGGACCATGTGTGTGACGCGCCCTCCACACCCAAGCAAGGACCACGTGTGTAGCACGCCCTCCACCCACAGACAAGGACCATGTGTGTGACGCGCCCTCCACCCACAGACAAGGACCATGTGTGTGAATCGCCCTCCACCCACAGGCAAGGACCACTTCTGTGACGCGCCCTCAACACCCAGGCAAGGACCACATGTGTAGCACGCCCTCCACCCACAGACAAGGACCATGTGTGTGACGCGCCCTCCACACCCAAGCAAGGACCACATGTGTAGCACGCCCTCCACCCCCAGGCAAGGATCACGTGTGTAACGCGCCCTCCGCCCCCAGGCAAGGACCACGTGTGCCGGTTCATCGGGTGCGGCCGCAACGACCGGTTCAACTACGTGGTGATGCAGCTGCAGGGGCGTAACCTGGCCGAGCTGCGGCGGGCTCAGCCGCGCGGCGCCTTCTCGCTCTCCACCACGCTGCGGCTCGGCCACCAGATCCTGCACGCTATCCAGGCCATCCACGAGGCCGGCTTCCTGCACCGCGACGTCAAGCCGGTCAGTGGGGGAGAGAGAGTGCTGGTCAATGGGGGTGGGCTGGCTTCCTGCACCGCGACGTCAAGCCGGTCAGTGGCGGGGGGGCGGTCAGTGGTGGGTGTGGGCCGGTCATATTAAGCGATGTGAGGTAAGCCTATGAATTTCCGGACCGTCCGGTCTTCTCAGATGCGAGATCCGTGAAAATTTGAGACGATTTGTGAAGGCCCTTAGTACAGACCGTCTGTCTATCTCTAGGCAATCGGCAAAGCTATTGCATGCATATGTGCAATGCACATGGCAATGCTCGCCATCAATCTGGGAAATTTGCATATTCCCGAGGCGTGTGGCTAGTATATGGATGTCAGCTAATATATGCTGCATATCACCGCGTTCGACATGCCACTAACTACTCCTCAAATAAGGGGAACAGCTGTTGCTCACGACCACAGGCTCTTCCGCACACAACTCGCCCTGTGTCCCGCATTGCGTGCGCGCCGTCGCGTTTCTCACGCCGCCCGCTCCGCTGCAGTCCAACTTCTCGATGGGCCGGCACCCGCACAACTGCAAGAAGGTCTACATGCTGGACTTCGGCCTGGCGCGCCAGTACACCAACGCCTACGGCGAGGTGCGCACGCCGCGCGCGGCCGCCGGCTTCCGCGGCACCGTCCGCTACGCCGCCATCAACGCGCACAAGAACAAGGTACGGCCGCGGCCGCCGGCCGCCTGACGGGCCTGCAGCGAGTCCCGCGGGCCTGTCGCCTTTCCCCACACGTCGATCCATCCTGGGTCACCAGCCAGGGCCTGTGGCCTTCCCGACACGTTGTCGATCCATCCTGGGTCACCAACCAGGGCCTGTAGCCTTTCCCGACACGTTGCCGACCCATCCTGGGTCACCAGCCAGGGCCTGTGGCCTTTCCCGACACGTTGCCGATCCATCCTGGGTCACCAGCCAGGGCCTGTGGCCTTTCCCGACACGTTGTCCATCCATCCTGGGTCACTAGTCAATGCCTGTGGCCTTCCCGACACGTTGCCGATCCATCCTGGGTCACTAGTCAATGCCTGTGGCCTTCCCGACACGTTGTCCATCCATCCTGGGTCACTAGTCAATGCCTGTGGTCTTCCCGACACGTTGTCCATCCATCCTGGGTCACTAGTCAATGCCTGTGGCCTTCCCGACACGTTGTCCATCCATCCTGGGTCACTAGTCAATGCCTGTGGCCTTCCCGACACGTTGTCCATCCATCCTGGGTCACTAGTCAATGCCTGTGGCCTTCCCGACACGTTGTCCATCCATCCTGGGTCACTAGTCAATGCCTGTGGCCTTCCCCAACCCATTGTCGACCCATCCTGGGTAACCAGCCAGGGCCTGTGGCCTTCCCGACACGTTGTCGATCCATCCTGGGTCACCAGCCAGGGCCTGTGCGGGGCCGATGTGGTACACTCATCGCTGCCTGTAGTCAGGCTCAGGATCGCGCTGTTTCAGTCCAGCGTGGTGATCCGCCAGGTGTGACGGATCAGAATGCAGTCGGATGTGTGACGGGGTGTAGCGGTGTGTGTGACGGGGTGTAACTGGGTGTGTGACGAGGTGTAGCCGGGTGCGTGACACGGGGTGTAACTGGGTGTGTGACGAGGTGTAGCCGGGTGCGTGACACGGGGTGTAACTGGGTGTGTGATGAGGTGTAGCCGGGTGCGTGACACGGTTTGTGGTAAGCCTGTGTGGCCGGGGCCGATGACACCGGGACTGGGACCGGGCCGCTGGCGACTTGCCGCCGACACACCAGCACACCACCACACCGACACTCCGACACCGACCGCACAGGAATTTGTGTAACGACGCGGCGCCAACTGCTGGCGACCCAGTCGAGCTCCATAACGTATCTGAGCTCCGACTGCCACTACCCGGCCGCGGCTGGTGGCAGCCGGAGCTGACGCTGACGGAGCTGACAGCTGACACAGCTGACGCAGCTGATGGAGCTGACAGCTGACGTAGCTGACACAGCTGACAGTGCTGACGCAGCTGACTGAGCTGACGCAGCTGACGGAGCTGACAGCTGACGGTGCTGACGCAGCTGACGGTGCTGACGGAGCTGACGCAGCTGACGGTGCTGACACAGCTGACACAGCTGACGCAGCTGACAGCTGACGCAGCTGACACAGCTGACGGAGCTGACAGCTGACGGTGCTGACGCAGCTGACAGCTGACGCAGCTGACAGCTGACGCAGCTGAGCACAAGGCGCGCCCACTCGAGCTCAGTTTCGTCCAAGCAGCGCGTAGGAAGCTGCTGCTGCAATGTACAGACAGTCCTACTTCTGCCGGTCCAAAGTCAACGTGGATCTCGATGAACGGATAGGCGGTGACCTGTTTATTCCACTGCTGTCGTCAGCATGCTGCGAACGACCACCAAAATTGCAAATCTCATCGTGGCCCCATGGTTTCCATCGCCATCTGCTCTACCCGGCAGATCAATGACCTACTTGAAATCAAAGTGCTGGCAGCCCTGAGCGATTTCGTCAGACTGCTCGATCGTAGCCAGACAAGGGGACGAGACGATACATATCTAGCGGTGTGGCTGTGATGTCGGAATGCATTGTTCAGGTCTTCAGTTCGCTTGTCAGCTATATATAGTTTGTGGCGTATTTGTAATCCTATTTTCCACCTTTTTCAGTGTTCACCACCTCTTGTTTCCTTCCGTACTGACTATTCAATACCCATTGCCCTGTGATTGTTGTGCTAATTTTAATCGTAATTTTGCGCTGCGTTCCATCCTACTTCTGTACTTGCCGCCTTTTTACCACCGTTGGCTTGCGTACTTTCCCCCGTCCTTAGCGAAGAGATGGAACCTCTTCACTGCCTTTGCCTCCATGCTAGCCATGCGGACTGCCCACTATTCTATGGCCTGCCGCCTGCTAACCGCCCTGTTTGCAGTTTAGAGATAGCGTGCGTGCTTCGTGTTGGCTTAGATACACTTGATTATTCGTTGATGAGTGTGTCAACAGTAGTTGCACGGTATCTTGACTTGAGCGGCCACTGACCTGCACGTCGGCGGACCCTGAACCGCCACTCTGACCTACTGCCCTACTTTACCGCCAGTGGAATTGTCTCGGTTGCAAGGCCAGCTAGTATTTTTCTGCAAAGTGCAAGATGAACATGTTGTTTAAGAACTGGCTTACATCCTCAAAACGTACTGATTAAAATAACTACCGATGCAAGCATGTACCTGTTCTTGGTATTGAATGAGCGTGCTCATCCCATAAATCGCAATATCCTAATATTGCCTTTACACACAAATCACAGCTGTATCATGCAACGGTATCATGCAATTATACAATAGTTCCCGTAATGTTACCGGGTGCTAATATGACGGTTTAGTTATGGGTGTTGACTATGATATGCTAGAACCAATCATCTTGTGCCGATTCGACTGAACTTAGTCATTTGCAAAACGGAACATAAAAGGGAATTTGCGAATAAATTGTGATTTTTGGCACCGTTTGCAAATGTTTTCAGGGTTCAGATCGCCCAGGCCACCAATATCGGTGAGCACGGCTGTAGCTTCTGCCTGTTAGCTGGTCATAGCCTTGTCGAAATGTCGCTCCCACTGATGTCCCTTACGGCCGGTATTCCCACGCTGACTTCTGACAGCCCCTCCCTCTGACGGTCACACACCACTCACGGTCACACACCACCCCACTGACGGTCCCACCCCACCCCACTGACGGTCACACACCACCCCACTGACAGTCCCACCCCACCCCACTGACGATCACACACCACCCCACTGACGGTCACACACCACCCCGCTGACGGTCACACACCACCCCACTGACGGTCACACACCCCACTGACGGTCACACACCACCCCACTGACGGTCACACACCACCCCACTGACGGTCACACACCACCCCACTGACGGTCACACACCACCCCACTGACGGTCACACACCACCCCGCTGACGGTCACACACCTCCCCACTGACGGTCACACACCACCCCACTGACGGTCACACACCACCCCACTGACGGTCACACACCACCCCGCTGACGGTCACACACCACCCCACTGACGGTCACACACCACCCCACTGACGGTCACACACCACCCCACTGACGGTCACACACCACCCCACTGACGGTCACACACCACCCCACTGACGGTCACACACCACCCCACTGACGGTCACACACCACCCCGCTGACGGTCACACACCACCCCACTGACGGTCACACACCACCCCACTGACGGTCACACACCACCCCACTGACGGTCACACACCACCCCGCTGACGGTCACACATCACCCCACTGACGGTCACACACCACCCCACTGACGGTCACACACCACCCCACTGACGGTCACACACCACCCCGCTGACGGTCACACACCTCTCACACCCACCCCACTGACGGTCACACACCACCCCACTGACGGTCACACACCACCCCACTGACGGTCACACACCACCCCGCTGACGGTCACACACCACCCCACTGACGGTCACACACCACCCCACTGACGGTCACACACCACCCCGCTGACGGTCACACACCACCCCACTGACGGTCACACACCACCCCACTGACGGTCACACACCACCCCACTGGCGGTCACACCACCCCCTACGGTCACACCCCACCCGCACTGACGGTCACACACCACCCCACTGACGGTCACACACCACCCCGCTGACGGTCACACACCACCCCACTGACTGACGGTCACACACCACCCCACTGACGGTCACACACCACCCCACTGACGGTCACACACCACCCCACTGACGGTCACACACCACCCCGCTGACGGTCACACATCCACCCCACTGACGGTCACACACCACCCCACTGACGGTCACACACCACCCCACTGACGGTCACACACCACCCCACTGACGGTCACACACCACCCCACTGACGGTCACACACCACCCCGCTGACGGTCACACACCACTCCACTGACGGTCACACACCACCCCACTGACGGTCACACACCACCCCACTGACGGTCACACACCACCCCACTGACGGTCACACACCACCACCCCACTGAC
This sequence comes from Imbricaverruca yamaguchii, assembly GCA_034440575.1. Taxonomy (NCBI): domain Eukaryota; kingdom Metazoa; phylum Arthropoda; class Thecostraca; family Neoverrucidae; genus Imbricaverruca; species Imbricaverruca yamaguchii. The sequence continues at coordinate 677,441 of JAOTOL010001609.1, read as the reverse complement.
GGTCACACACCACCCCCCACTGACGGTCACACACCACCCCACTGACGGTCACACACCACCCCACTGACGGTCACACACCACCCCACTGACGGTCACACACCACCCCACTGACGGTCACACACCACCCCACTGACGGTCACACACCACCCCACTGACGGTCACACCTCACACACCCCACTGACGGTCACACACCTCCCCCCCCACTGACGGTCACACACCACCCCACTGACGGTCACACACCCCCCACTGACGGTCACACACCCGCTGACGGTCACACACCACCCCACTGACGGTCACACACCACCCCACTGACGGTCACACACCCCCCACTGACGGTCACACACCACCCCACTGACGGTCACACACCACCCCACTGACGGTCACACACCACCCCACTGACGGTCACACACCACCCCACTGACGGTCACACACCACCCCACTGACGGTCACACACCACCCCACTGACGGTCACCTCCCCCTGACGGTCACACCACCCCACTGACGGTCACACACCCCCACTGACGGTCACACACCACCCCACTGACGGTCACACACCACCCCACTGACGGTCACACACCACCCCACTGACGGTCACACACCACCCCACCACCGCTGACGGTCACACACCACCCCACTGACGGTCACACACCACCCCACTGACGGTCACACACCACCCACTGACGGTCACACACCACCCCACTGACGGTCACACACCACCCCACTGACGGTCACACCCCCCACTGACGGTCACACACCACCCCACTGACGGTCACACACCACCCCACTGACGGTCACACACCACCCCACTGACGGTCACACACCACCCCACTGACGGTCACACACCACCCCACTGACGGTCACACACCCCCTGACGGTCACACACCACCCCACTGACGGTCACACACCACCCCACACCCTACGACGGTCACACACCACCCCACTGACGGTCACACACCACCCCACTGACGGTCACACACCACCCCACACTGACGGTCACACACCACCCCACTGACGGTCACACACCACCCCACTGACCACACACCCCACTGACGGTCACACACCACCCCACTGACGGTCACACACCACCCCACTGACGGTCACACACACCCCACTGACGGTCACACACCACCCCACTGACGGTCACACACCCCACTGACGGTCACACACCACCCACTGACGGTCACACACCACCCCACTGACGGTCACACACCACCCCTGACGGTCACACAACCCCCCACTGACGGTCACACATCACCCCACTGACGGTCACACACCACCCCGCTGACGGTCACACACCTCCCCGCTGACGGTCACACACCACCCCACTGACGGTCACACACCACCCCACTGACGGTCACAGACCACCCCACTGACGGTCACACACCTCCCCACTGACGGTCACACACCACCCCACTGACGGTCACACATCTCCCCACTGGTGGTCACAGACCACCCCACTGACGGTCACACACCTCTCCACTGACGGTCACACACCTCTCCACTGACGGTCACACACCACCCCACTGACGGTCACACACCTCCCCCACTGACGGTCACACACCACCCCACTGACGGTCACACACCACACTCACCACCCCACTGACGGTCACACACCTCCCCACTGACGGTCACACACCACCCCACTGACGGTCACACACCTCCCACTGACGGTCACACACCCCCTGACGGTCACACACCCCCGGCACACACCCCCCACTGACGGTCACACACCCCGCTGACGGTCACACCACCCCACTGACGGTCACACACCACCCCGCTGACGGTCACACACCACCCCACTGACGGTCACACACCACCCCACTGACGGTCACACCACCCCACTGACGGTCACACACCTCCCACTGACGGTCACACACCTCTCCACTGACGGTCACACACCACCCCACTGACGGTCACACACCTCTCCACTGACGGTCACACACCGCTGACGGTCACACACCTTCCCACCGACGGTCACACACCGCTGACGGTCACACACCACCCCACTGACGGTCACACACCACCCCACTGACGGTCACACACCACCCACTGACGGTCACACACCACCCCGCTGACTGTCACACACCGCCCCGCGGACAGCCCCATTCATCAGCCCGCCGTGCCGCAGGAGATGGGACGCCAGGACGACCTGTGGTCGCTGTTCTACATGATGGTGGAGTTTGTCAACGGCTCGCTGCCCTGGCGCAAGATCAAGGACAAGGAGCAGGTATGTGACAGTGCTTGGCGAGCCATCGGCGGCGGTATGGGATGGCAGAAACGTCGCCAGCGGGTAGGTTATGGGTTACTTCGCCGGCAGCCGGCCTGGCGATAGCCGGTGGCCTGCAGACCGCTGCACGCGGGCGCTCACACCACTAGCCGTACTGAACGTCGGTCCGCTCACACAGTACTACCAGTGTGCCAGCTCACACAGCACCAGTGTG
>JAOTOL010001609.1:0-50000 GCA_034440575.1 Imbricaverruca yamaguchii | reverse complement strand
ACGACGTTTCTCGGTCTGATCTACCCATTGGAAAAGGAAAATTAAAGAAAACTTGAAAACTCAAAATTTTTCAATAAAAAAATTGTATTTTTTGGCAGGCCCCCCAAGAAAAATTGTAGCCCTCGTCGATTTCGATGTCCTTTTCTTGCTCCAAATACATTTTGTTTTTCACATATCCCCCAAAATGAACTCCCAGAGCCAAAAACATAATGTAAGTCGTGAAAAGTCTTGAAAATCTAGCCCCCTGGTGACGTCACTTTTGTGGAACATTGTTTTGGTGGGTGGACCCGGACCCTACTCTTCGAGCGCTTTCCGATGACACCTCTTTCGTCTTCGTGCGATGCTTCGTTTGGATTTTAGAGGGGGTCTTCAACCGCCCCCTCCAGAGACGGGGTGTGAGGATTTGACTGGAAAGACCTGGAAGTGTTAACCTGGAAGTCGCTTCCGAAGGCCCTCTCAGGCTTTTGTTGCCACAGTTCTCAAAAGCTTATCGATAATTAGATGAAATTTAGCAACCTCCAAATGAACACGTAGAGCACATTTCGCTTCATTGTTTTTGTCGGATCCCCCAGTAACGTGGCTGTCATATTGCAAACCTGCTGCTCGTACATACAGAGTAGGTAAAGCTGCCTTTGCTTTGCATCATGTGGATGCAAATTTAGATATGTAATGGACCATTGACACAATTACTGCCTGGGTTTTCGCAGGGATGATTGTTTTTTCTTTGGAAACCTACCTGAAAAGCTGTCATGCAATCCACACGTAAGGAAGCAGAAACTTGGCACTGCAACCTTATATGCCCTCATTTGACCCGAAGTTAACCTCAAGATATGTAGACTATGATCATTAGAAACATATCTACAATGAAGCCTTCACCATCTACGAGTTAAAATATAACTCGCACGTCCAGCGGTCCGCGCCAACTTCGCATGTCCGGGGGGGGGGGCAGATGACTGACCCATAAGATCTCTAGAACTATACTAGCTAGCGACAAACGGAGAGCGGCTCTGGATAGCTGGTGACAGGCTTTATCAAAGGTGTTTCGGTCATTTTTTCGCTCAGGTCAATATTCAGGTCACTGGGTCATCATAGATCAAATTCGACCAGATCCGGTGGGACTCAGATATTGACATATCTCAGGACCCGTAACAGATAGAAACAAACGGCGAACGCTCTTCGACAGTCCTTGAAATGTGCTACCGACAATAGGCGGTGTGATTTCAGGTCAGGTCAACCAAAACTAAGATTTGGTAGTGTACATGCTATATCTCATAAGCTAGAGCTGTCCCGGTCATTTCAAGTACAGTATGACCTTCACCTTGACCTTGAGCGGTCTAGAAATACGAGTAAAAGTTGCGCACAGTTGTCAGCGTCATGACAATGACAGTTACAAGGATTGATGGCCCTTATCTGGGAAGCTATGACTGTCCCCATAATTCTAGGGCAATTTTGACCTTCATGATTAGCCTTGGCCTGTCGCAATGTGCGATGAAAAGATGCACACTACCAGGTGCTGTCCGTCAATACCCTTGTTGTGCGCATCGGCCCGATATGTCAGGAGACGCAACCGTTCCCGTAGTTTTAGTCATTCATCCTCATAAGAATTAAGAGTATATGCAACGATTTAACTCCACAGCAAATTGGTCCTGCTATAATCGCAAGTAATAAATCCTCAAAACTTGCAGGTCACAATACCTACGGTATGCATAAGTATTGTGCATATGTTTTTCCCTTCAGGTAATGGTGTAATTGTTGAATTCTTCCCAAAGTAATATTTGGAAAGGTAGTTAGCATGATGTGACCACTCATTTTCTCTGCAATTTTACATAATTATCAGTTGTCAGACAATGTAACACCAAGAAAGAGAGCTTTCGGTTGGGTAATATAGCATACCAAATAATGTTGGTGAAATAAAAAAAATACAACATAGTCTAGACTAACCTAGCCTAACTTCTAATGCAAGGGGAAAGATGGAATGTTTCTGGATAATCTGGAAGTATGGACGAAAATAAACAATTCTTTCTCTAAAACACATCAGATTAAAAAACCTACCCTGACCTAATACAGCATAAGCTCCTTCTGAGAAACAAAGGAAACTTGAGGAACAAAAAGCAATCTTTTGCAACTAAAAAATTGACTGAACACAACCTAACCAATTTATTTGCTTCCTCCAGATAAAATGTGTCTGAAACCTGTGATGGAAATACATTAAAGCCAAATAATACTGTATATACAGGTGGTGTGAAGAAAAATTATTCATGATGTCCAGCACCAATGTTGAATATTTTCTCCGTGGTCTGCCATTCGCCAAATCTAGAATGCCTTAGGCATTCGTGTTGGGTATGAATATTCAGTAAATGTGTTGGCCAGGGCCGTTGCGAAATTTCAAGAAAAGGTAAGTGAAAGAATACAGCAAAATTAACTTTGTGTGTCGCAATGTATGCTGAAAATTACAGTAGTGTTAGGAAAACCTATAAAGCCAACCTACTGATGCTGGTTAATTTGTTGCATGCTAATATTTGGTTTCCTCCACCCTAATCATGGTGGATCCCTTGCTGCCTAATGATGATTGATTGCATAAAGCCAACAGTATTTCAAAGTTATGGGTTCTTAATGGTTCAAATACAACTTCCGCCACTTGAGCGCACTGGCGTAGCCTGAGATCAGAGCATCAGCTGCGCGGAAATATTTAGGGGAGGTGCTCGAGTAGTAACGGTTCCGAATGATGTTCTCCGACCACTCGGGTGGATTGGGCGAGGTGTCAACGTTTCATTTACCCACCAATGACTGAATAAGCCGTAACAGTTGGACACTCCCGAGGCGGCTCAGCATCTTCATAAATCCAAAGGCTGTGGAATCGCATCAACCTTGAAGTCGTGGCGGGGCGCCAAGCTTGTGACCGTTCCATTGATGAACAGCCCCCACTTTTTAGCAGTTGCATGGACTCTTGGTGGCATCATGCAGGGGTGTCGTGGTGGACTTTGGATGGGGTGGGGACGGCACGAGAGGGCTTTTTAGTTGTTTTTCATGCAAACTAATTCTGCTAAATACTCAATCATTATTATATTGCTAAATTGCATAAAGCTTGGAGCGACCAGTCCCCTAGGGCTCTAATATGCTATGTTAGCTGGTATAGGTAGGGCTTCCGGCTCCAAGAGTCACTCAACAATTCCACTCTTATAATTTGTATTGGGTAGGAGTATGGTGGGCTTCGGTGGCAAGCCTGTGTACGTCAAAGGACGTAACCTCTTTGTCAAAGTCACCCAGTAGGCCACGTCCACCAGAGGCGTAGGAACGTCTCAATAAGTGTGTAAGCGCATGTGTGGGAGTGGGGAGGTGGACAACCCTTTTTGAAGTTGATTCTTACGATGCATCGCCATACCATTAATGCTAGACTTTGATGAAAAGTGGGGGACCATACCCCTCCTCCCCTCTGTTTATACACTATGATGTTTACTCGTCTTACCGATGCCGGTGGATTTAGGAACGTGCAAGTGGCGAGGGCATTGGCATATCGAAGGGGGATAAATGAAAACAGCAACCATTATCTGTGTAGGATATTGTTATAATATCATGTTCAGGTCCTACCGCATACAGATGTGGCCGGTATTATTTTAATTGGCATTCATTTCTATACCACTGGAACCGACTCAAAACAGGCTGGCTGTACCCACACTTCGCGGTGAAAGCGTAGACAAAAATTTGCCTTCACATGTGGTGATTTTAGCATTATCTATATGATGCTGCTTCGTAAATAATGCATTTAAGATAGGGTTTGTTCCATGTGAAAGTAGAAAAATAGTCTCGCCGTTCATCGACCGCTTGCTACCCAAGATCATTTCCACATCACTCGCTACCCAAGATCATCGCGCCATGTTAATGTAATGAGTTATTTAAACACTAGTGTCGCTAAAGTAATTGTATTATACGCCGCGCCCTTATTATCTGCAACAAATGGCCATCGTCCCCACTTAAAGACATCGTTGCGATGCTATTTCAACTTTAATCAAGTTTGGCGAAGTATAGCGGCAGTGTCAGTTGATCAGGAACACCTTCATTCAAACGACCGATATATTATGAGGCGGTTCAATGGGGGGGGGTTTTAGTTTCTACCATCCTTTCATTAAAATATTTATAAGCGGCGTTCCCCATGCTTAACACGCGCACGTCCGGGAGCAGATATCTGCCCCTCCGGTTTTTCATCATTTGCCGCCAAAATAATCGGATTAGCAAGGCAAAACCCCGCGTAGCTGTTCATTGGTCCTTTCTGCATATCCTCATACATTTTTCATCCTGGGTCACCTCAGGTCAGGTCACCAGATCAGGCGAAGTGACCGAACTACACTCATAGTTTTAGGTGGCATAACGTCCACAATAATTGACGATTTATTTCAAACTTATAACATGTCATGATCTCATCAGGGACCATAATATTTATATCGTTTTTTGTAGCATTGACCTTGGGTCAGGTCGCGGCCATGGCTTCCCCATTATAGGGCTATGGTAAAATATACAAATGTTTCCTGGTTACATATTTGCGTTCGGGATGATCTCACAACGGTTGTGACATGTAGATGGAAGCTATGCTCAATGTTACCGCTGATATTCTTGCTCAGTGACCTCACCAAGGTCTCTGAGGTCACCTGAGATCACTACACATTTCTGCACATTATATCGCACTGCATTGAGCTAGAAGGCTGAAATTACCGTCATTGTGCTTGTATCACCAGGACGTCCCGATTAATACATTACATGACCTCCCTAAGCGACTTCATGACCTTGACCTGAGGTCATGGTTTCATGACCTTGACCTGAGTTTCCGTTGACCTGACCTTAAATTACACCGTCTATTGTCGGTAGCGCATTTCAAGGACTGTCGAATAGCGTTCGCCGTTTGTTTCTATCTGTTACAGGTCCTGAGATAGGTGTCAATATCTGAGTCCCACCTGATCTGGTCGAATTTGACATATGATGGCCCAGTGACCTGAATGTTGACCAGAGCGAAAAAATGATCCAAGCACTTTCGATAGAACCCGTCACCAGCTATCCAACGCCGTTTTCCGTTTGTCGCTAGCTAGCATAGTTCCAGAGATCTCAGGGTGGGGGCAGACATCTGCCCCCCACCCCGGACATGCGAAGTTGGCGCGGACCGCCGGACGTGCGAGTGTTAAGTTATACGGAATTGCGGGAACACGGTGACATTAAAACAAAATTGACCAATACTAACGACTGTCATACGGGAGTCTAAGTGGTATCAGGTGATACAGAAATGACGAATGTATCCATCACAGGTGGGGCAAAATATCTAGATAGCATTCGCTCCTTGTTTTTGACAATTGTCTTCAAGATTTTGCATCTAGCGGCCGCGGCCGCCATGCGACCCAGAGGCATACTTACAGTTCGAACATCCGCCGATAGGTGGAAACGAAGCGCTAGCAGTAGCGTGGCCGCGCATGTTCCCTATCGGAATGCTATATTCTAGTTTCTAGAGGTGGTGCAAGTAGCTTCCAATTATAAAATTTGAAAAATATTGAAACCAGCTCACATATGATGTATAGTTTGTATTATTATCAAATCATTTCACCTTGTCACTTTGCCCTTGATATGAAATGGGAGGAATTGACATGTTTCATGTCGGGATAAATTTTTTAAATCAAGTTTCACTAGTTATTTTTAATTCTAAACATCATGGCGGCATTCATTTATTTAAAAGTTCTTAAAGCAATTCAATAATTTAAAAAAATCACTTCAGAATGCCTCGCTTTCTGATTGGTCAAAATACGTGTGACATCACGTTTGTTGTCGTAGCGAAGGTCGACTGCCGGGTGTTCCATTTTTCGTATAGGACGCCGCCGAGTTTGAACTGATCGTGACTGTTTCAGCTCAAATGGCATCCCACGGTCAGGCGACAATGGATCGCAGAAAACGCCGCTATTATAATTGGTTGATGCCAAGGTGTAAAAATACAACTTTTAGCAAGGCAGACACGATATTCATCGGCTCAACGAATAGCTCTACTGCTGCTCCTGTATGGCCAAACCAGTAATTGTACTGTTTACTAACAACAAAAATGAACAAGCTATCCATATTTAAATAGTTGCTTTGGATAAAAATCCTCAAAATATATGCCAAGAGGAACTTTAAAACATTTTGTATTAGTGTGCCATATCCTGAACATGAAGATGTGGTGCAGGATTGCTTCACTGTAGCTGCTGTGGTGCAAGTTATTAGTGGCCACTGAAAAATACCAATGGAATTTTATTTTAAAAATATTGGAGGTCACTTCCTTATGGCTTTCCTAACCTAACCACTCTTGGAAGTCTAAAAAGGACACCTGCAGGCTTCAAAAGCTCAGAATGCAGAGTATTGGTATGACTATGCAATGAGACTTTCATATTTCAGTTTCATATTCATATTCAGACCTTCAGAGGAAGGTCCATGGTGTATGAATATTACCATCCTGTTGCTATTTATGCATTGGACATGACATGGGAGATGTCCAAATGTAGGTCCTGGGGAAATGAAACATGTCCAGATCACCTCTTCTCCTATTTCCTCATGTAGGTATCTGAACTATCATGTAATGAGAAACTAATGCTCAATAAATAAACTAAGCTTGTCATGATTCATCAATCAATTATCAATGTATTACAACATTGTGGTACAGCTTACAGTGTACCATTACCTACCATGGAATGTCAGGTATACCATGGAATGCCAGGTGTCAGGTGTCTGTGGAGTAAAAATATGCAAGAAATTTGAATGTATGAACAGATTGTCTTTCACTGGAGACGAAGCTATGGTGTCGAGCTGAAGCATATATAATATATGCCATACATAATCTATAATCTATGCGAATCTGAAATCATAATATATGCCAGCACTCAAGCGTTTGCTGTTTGTTCACACGACACCAAAATGTCCTGAACTTGAAAGAAAAAGGTTAGCTGTTGCATTACCACCATCATAGATCATTTACCCTTCCGAGGCTTATATTTTCTTGAAAATCATTCAGCTTAGTGCCACAACCACTCACACTATTCTCCATGACGCGACTCGGTTGAAAAACGTCGCCAAGAAATAACAGATCCAGACTTCACTGCGCTTCTCTGGCTTGGCCGCTTCGAGGAACCCCGTATCTGACGTCATCGGCACGAAGTTTTTTTTTAATGGAAGACAACACTTAACTGAAATCATTCAAAAAGGTAGGAAATATACGTCCGTTAAACTAGCAACAGGTCCACGTTGATTTTGAAATTCATATTGCTAAGAGTAGCGTTCATAAATAGCTGAATTATTCTGGTAAAAACTTCTCCTAGTGCAAATATTCAGCAATTCAGCAATTATAAATGCGCATGAAACGAATGTCAATATGCACGTCAAGCTAGATTGATATTCGATTCTTACCGGTGGAACATGGTGAAAACAATCATACTGATAGAGCTTGGCACCCTGATTATCAGGAACATAATCAAGAAGCCCTATTACAAAACACTACGGAGATATTCTGGGGTCAATGGTCACAGGTCGTCGAGATCGGACTCCTCTGATTTTCTTCAAAATTTCCATACGGGTAGACCTCGACGCACTGATCATCATGAACATAAAAGCTAAGTGATGCGCTTATAAACACCTGACATATTCAAGGAAAAAGGTCAGAGTCCATGAGGTCTCACTCTTGAAATTCCATTGAAAATTTATGTTTATGAAAATAGCTGAGCTGCTTACGAAAGCCCCTCTTAGCTTTTATGCTCAAGATGATCGGTGCATCGAGTACTATCTGTGGACAAATTTTGAAGAGAATCAGAGGGGCCTTGATCTTGATGACCTGGGACCTGTGACCCCGAATATCTCCGTAGTGTTTTGTAGCACGGCTTCTTGACTGTGCTCCAGATAATCAGGGTGCCAAGCTCTATCAGTATGCTTGTTTTCACGATGCTCCACCTTTTAGAATCGAATATCAATATAGCTTGACGTGCAGATTGACCTTCGATTCGTGCGTATTTATAATTGCTGAATATTTGCACTGGGAGAAGTTTTGTTCAAAATAATCCAGCTGTTTGTGAACGCACCTCTTAGCTTTTTATGCTCATGATGATCAGTGCATTGATTTCTATTCGTGTACAAATTTTGAATGGAATCTGAAGAGTCCGACCTCATAGACTCTGACTTTGACCTTGAATATCTCAGCTGTTTATGAATGTTCCTCTTGTGTTTCCAATCATAATGATCATTGCATCGAGTTCAAACTGTGCGCAAATTTTGAAGGAGATTGGAAGAGTCCACCCTCCCGGCCAATATCGATCTGAATATCAATGTGAACATGTTGCTAGTTTTACGGATGTTATGGATTAATTGTCCAAAGCTAGAAGTACGGTGGCGCGATTTGCAACTGGTTCACATCCGGCGCTGTTGGGTCGCTTTTCCGATGATCACGTGGTGCTGTGATTAATAGTGTTATGCCTAATAGCTTTGTCCAGTAATAATGAGAATGGGAGATGAGGAAGTTAGCAAAAGCCTTAAAGAGGCTCTCTTGGAAGCCATGAGTGGTACTCTTTCATCTATGGCTGATGTCAGGAAGGGTGCCGAAGAGAGGCTGAAGGCGCTGGAGATTACTGATGGTGGGTGCTTGCCGATACAAATTTGTTTCGGCATCATTTTTTTTGTTGCGAATCGTGAGATCTGCATGCTGATAGGGAATGCACATTTTCTATATTTGCGACATACCATTTCATACTCGGGGAAGGTGCCAATTTTTCAGATTTAGTATTTGCTCCCTAGATTATAGTGCCAAGCATGCATTTTAAGATGTCCTGATTGTTTTGATGGAGAAATGGGTCACTGAAGGATAATGGATTTAAAGCAAGCAAATTTCCCCAGCAATGTGAAGTTTTTATCATTTGTAGGGTGAATGGCAACATACTGTGCTGATGTTTATTTTGTAAATTGAAATTGGGTATTGTGATGGTAGATATACAGGGTAATCTTCAAGTGGTATCCATCACATTTTCTATATATTAACAATGTACATGTGTCACCATCAGCTTACTGCCAATCATATGTTGGTGATGTCACTCTGACAACCTCCAGTTGGGTGCACTGAATGAACCCAGGAGCATCACCAATGATATTTCAAAGGGGTTAATGTGGTCCACATTCAGGGCATCATCAGAATAACCTAACCTATCCTAACACCCCTGGGCTCATTCAGTGCACCTAACTTAAGATTTATCAATAAATTTTGATTATTTTTGTTGTTGTTTAGTTTTGGACTAGTGTGTTTTGAGTGTGATGCAAGTCTTGTGTGTCAGGGAGGAATATGGAATTAGGCTGGAAACATGCAGTTCTCTATGTGAAAGCTGCATTAAGTGTATAAAGTGTTGACGCTCTTCCTTTTTAGTATGTGGTACACCAGGTATAAATAATTATATGGGATGGGCTATATTTTTCAGGTGGATATTATGATCCTGTATTTCTTTTCCAGCTGAAAATTAATCATTTGCAAAAAAATGTGTGGTCACATCAGCTTTTCCATATTAACACATGCCCTGGAGGGCCTCTGAAAATTTTTGGCACTGGAGGGGGCAGATTCTGCCCCTCTAAGATCTCGGCTCCTATTAAGATTTCAGCTCCTATCCCAGACTGTCCGTAACAGCCACTGCACATGGAGGACATGTATTGTTAAATAAGGCTAGAGCAACACAATTTGCAAGGGGGTGGGCATGACAATGAACTCTATTGTGTAAATTTCATGATCTTAGGTCAATATCTTCAAGGTCAAATGAGGCTAAAATATCAAAATATTCAGGTTTTGTGTGGTTTGGCTTGTCATTGCTATGGATCACTGTAATTGTGTTTAAGTGCTCTAAAATTGGCATTAATGATGTTTTGGACATTTCTACTGATGCAATACAGATGCCAGATCTACCATTTGACCTCAGGTCACCCATATATGAACACTATCAGGTCATTACCTGCTCCAGTTACTGGGACTGGCCATCCATTGACTGTTCTGTTGGGTGTCTCAGCACAATTGGATTCATGAAGAAAGGAGTGAAATACATGAATACAGCATGGCAATGCTTTGGCACACAATAACAAACAGTATATTTCCAGATGTATAGGGAGTAGCATGCAAAGTTATGTCAATTGCATGATAGTCATTTGCATTTATGACAACATTCCAGTTGACCAAGTTTGGTTCCATTAGTCTGTCACGAACCTGACGTGACTTGACTCTGGTGACCTGACATGACTTTTACATTATGTAGCATAACAATATGCATCAAACGAGTTGTTAATGTTGTCAAGAACACTTCTCTTTTGCCAATATGCTGGAAGTGCATCAGTGCCAATTTTTGTGGTCTGGTGCTGCAGTTTTTGAGAAAAAAAACAATTGCAATTGCATTTTTTTTCTTCAATGTTTTAAAATTTTAATGGCCCCTTACTAAAAAAAAAATGTTGAGCCGATGTTCATTTTTCTTGCCTTAGGCAATGCACCTGTCATTTCTAAGCAGGTACACAATAAATGGTGTGCATCAGCTGGTACAATATGGAGTTATGTACAAAAAATTGGGGGACTGGGAGGATTTCACCCTCCTCCTCCAGGGAGTATGCTAACCTGTCAGGAACTTGACCTGACTTGACCTCTGTGGCCTGACATTACTTTGAAACATAATAACATAACAATATACATCGAACAAGTCTGTAGTGTTGCCAAGAACACCTCCTTTTTGCCAATATTCAGGAAGTGCATCAGCACCAACATTTGTGGTCTGGTGCTGAAATAAAAAAAAAACGTTGATGACTAATTTACTTCCATTTCTAATTTTCCTTGTTTTTCTTATGTTAAACAACTGGCAGTCATTTCTAAGCAGGTACAGAAACAATGGTGTATATCGGCCAGTAAAATCAGGAGTTACCTAAAAAAAACCAGAGGGGTGGGTGGATTTGGCCCCCCTCTAGAGCATGTGTAAGAATACATGGTGTTAAAATACAATTCCAAAGAATCAAATTTCACCTTTATCTCCAATAATACCAGTTTTTTTGTGTCCTTGAGTGATGTCAGCAACAGCTGACTAGCAGTCAGCTGGTGGTCACCTAAATAACTCATTGGTATAAAGAAATTGTGAGGGGTAATAGTTGAGTACCAGTATATAGAAGCTGTGAGGAGTACCAGTATATAGAAGATGTACTCCATTATTACTTTTGGTAAAATAACAATGGATTATTATTTTATTTTTGCCAATGCAGAATAATTGTATTCCCTCTCCTCTCAACAAAAAGAAGAGGGAATGTTTGGTGGAAAATGAGGCCTGGGTGGTGGAACATAATGTAGAATGGGGGAAAATTTTGAAAAATGACAATAGGCAGCCAATATTTTCATAATTTTCATATTTTCATCACATAATTTTCTTCAGCAGAATATTTTCTTAATGGTTTCCAAATAAGACGAGATTAGCTACACTGCATGGCTCAATGGTAGATGCATCATAGAAACCAATAACCAACCAACCAAAGGCAGCTTGCATGGGGCTTTACTTGGTCATTAGTACATGCCGGTCAAGATGTGTATTGCATGAACCCATATTGCTGCATAATGTGCAGATCAATATCTAATGTATATTTAGTTTTTATTCTTAAATATCTCTTAATTTATACAGCACACAAATACTTTTGTATCACTCAAAAAGTAGCAGAAATCCAGTATGCATGAATTAAGCAGTCTACTGTTCTGCAACAATGGATTATTATTCCTGCAGTATTTACAGTATGTGTTATCTGGGCACTAAATGATCTACCATGGTCAGTGCACCCTAAACCCCTGATCACACACACACACACACTCACACCCACAGCATGTGCTAATATTTTAAATAGTGCATATCTCACCTGCATGTGATTTCCCAAAGCAATGATCAAGGAAGTAGTCATGAGGTAAGCTTCACTATGTCCAATGTATGTCCAGCCCACCCAGTAATGCTTTTTTTTTTTGCTGTGCTCAAGGGCTTCTATACCATTGTGATTTAAGGCATTCATAAAGTCATAAAGTGTACAAACTTAAGAGCCATGGAGGCCATCTGAGTTAAGCATGCAAGAGGGAAGATACTATAAGTTTTGGCAAAGAGATGCTCAACACCCTAACCAATACTATGCCCTAAGTTCCAAACAAACTATCTTCCAACATCCTACACACCTACCAATTCCTATCCATCTCAGCATACCTAGCCCTATTCATCTCACAGCATACTCATCAAGCAAGTGTCCCATCAATGATTTCCAAACCTCATTCATGTGTGCTTAAAGGGGCCTGTACAGTGTACCTCATAGCATAAGTTTCCCCCAACCACCAGTAATCAGAACTAAGGAACAAAATTATCTGACCTAAGGAATTTGTTCACCATATTCTTTAATACATTTAATGAGGGGTCCACCACATCAGCAGGTACCCTATTCCATTGATCAACCATCCTTTGAGTGAAAAAATTGTTGACATGCAACTGTGATATGCCTTGACTTGCCCAACCAGAATTAAGGACCCTTATGCAACAGTCTAAATAGAAGGGCATCATTCAGATTGATGTCATCTAACCCTTTAATGATTTTATACATTTATGTTATATCACCCCTTAATCTCCTATCCTTAAGTGAGAACATATGTAGTGTATAAACATTCCTCCATATTATAAGGTACCCAGTCTACTGATGTTCAGGGGTTGTGTGGTACACTCTGGCATATCTATATATCTTTCTATGTAAGGGTTCTATGCCTGTACAGAATATTCCTAATGCGATTGCATGTTGGTTAAGTACATATTTTTATGACTTCATTGTTATTGTTCTTGCTTCTACCCCATGCTCCTATTAATGATTCCCACAATTCTGATTGCCCTGCTTTGTTGAGTTGAAGTGCATCTGCCATTGATTGTGAATGTGAACAGGCGGAACACAGGGCCGGTGTGACCTGGTCGCGGTGTGTGTGTGTGTGCCACTGCAGAGTTCGGCCGACACCTGTCCGAGCTGACGGTGGACACGGAGTGTGCGCTGCCCATGCGTCAGCTGGCATCCGTGATGCTGCGCCAGTACGTGGATACCCACTGGACGCCGGCCAGTGACAAGTTCCAGCCGCCCGAGCCCAGCGAACTCACCAAGACGTTCATCCGCCAGGCGAGTGTGATCAAGTAGTGTACAAAGCACACGTTCCATTTATGCACAGTATGATTGTTTAGGATTGACACAGTTTAAATTGTTGAGTTATGGGCGCTGTATAACTCCTGCAATTGATGCACCCTAAAACCCAAATAGCTAACTAACATGTTCCATTCACACATGGTGCACTCCTGCTGATAGACACTAGAGGGCCTCGTAGTCGGCATGCCCTTGAGCCGAAACAATCAATACATGTACTCTCGCTCAATCCCATTAGGGCAGCTGCTTCTAGATATGGGCAGTGTGTGCAAGTTCTTGTTGTCTTTTTTGTTTGTTGATATTATCACTGAAGCTACTAAAGGTATTGAAAAGCACTTGATGTGGTACTGTGCCCCATGGAGTCGTTCGGTTGTGCTATTTCCATTTTATTAATTGTGACACAACCAATATTTGCAGCAGTATTACCTTGGGGAATCCTTGGGGATTCCCCAAATTCACAATTGTATTGAGGTGTGCAAAGGAATTACGAACATGATGCCCAAAGTAGCGGTTGATGACCCCCTCCCTCCCCCGAGACGGCGCGGGTTAATAGAAGTACCTAGATTTGGTCGGAAAATACCTAAGTGAAAACATGAACTCATTCGAAATATAGGTTTAAGTTTCAAAGTGTAGAAGCTTGTTTGGTATCTTTTATTATATTTCAGGCTATCCCAAATCATGTATTCAAAACCGTCGGGTGGAGGGGAGTGGATGGGCAGATGATTCTGCCCACCCCTTCCGGTGTACACTGTGCGCGAGGCCCGCCGACGCGCTTGTTTTTGGTGTTTCGAAGCCTTCCACTGCTCTCTATTCTCGACACACTGTCCTATCGTGAGTTGGCGTGATCTGGACAGGACCGGCGACCTGCTGTGAGTGGTGGCTCCTGGCGGTGGGTTGACGAGTCTGTCGCCACAGGTGCTGCCACTCGGCCTACAGCAGCCCATCAGCAAGGTGCGCGCGTCGGTGGCATACGCGCTGTCGTCGATCGCCCACTGGGACTGGCCCGAGCAGTGGCCCCAACTGTTCGACATCCTCATGGCGTGCCTCAAGAGCGGCGACGAGCACGCCGTCCACGGTGCCATGCGCGTGCTGACCGAGTTTTCACGCGACCTGACCGATGCACATGTATCGCACGTGGCGCCGGTCCTGCTGGCAGAGTGCTACCGCATCTTCGTCGAGTCAGATGTGAGTGACTGGGCCGCAGCCGATGAATTTCCCTCTTCAAAACTTTGGACATGGATATTCGATGTTTTCCGGCCCTGACACGTTTTTAAAAAAAAATCTCAAGAGCAATGTTCTGGGCCCAGATTTATGTATATTAATCCATGCATATTTTTCGGGGGACTAGCAATATTTTTTTTTTAGTCACGGTGCGATTTTGCGACCATGGTGCGTTCTTTTAGTTAATCAGGGTGAGAGGCTGCAGCCTGACTTCGGGGGTCCTGGATATTTTTTTTTCAGCCACGGTGCAGTTATTTGTGGCACATTTCCTCAGAGGGCAGAAATTGTCCCCCTTTCCTCTTTCAACAGGCCTCTTCTCTAGAAAGGAATTTGTGAGGCCTACACGGCACTTTTTCTGGAACAACTTTTTTTCAGGACCAGCAGATACCATGGGCTGAGATCGAGATCGAGACTGACGTAACTTTTGAGAGACAGACATATACTTCCAGACAGACAGACAGACAGACAGACCAATACACGAGCACACAGGACGCTTTAGGGTGCAGGGTCGTTGTCCGTTGCTATTCTATTCAAGTTAACTCGCCATGTACTGCTAGCTACGCCCATTTTAGCCAATGCTTCTCGGAATGCATTCTTTGACCCACCATGCCATGCTATCTACCTATATGTGCCACTTCACCTTCGTTACACGGCGGTGTCCGGCATCTGACACTATGTGTTGGACAGAGGTACTCGATCCGCACCCGGAGCCGCGCGGTGGAGATCTTCCATACGGTGGCGGCGCTCATCACCGCAGTTGCCGAGTTTGACCGGAACTTGGCCAAGAGTCTGCTGGTGCCAGTACTGCCAAAGTTCACCGAAGCGCTTGTCAAGAGTCTGAGCGTGCCGTACGGCCAGACGTCGGACTCCGGCCTGAAGATGGAAGTTCTCAAAAGTGAGTTGATGCATGCAGACTCGCTGAGCTGCCGCTGGTTCGTGTTGTACCGACGTGATCTATGCTGTTTCAGTGTTTTCGACACCGAGAGACGACCTGACATTCACAAGTTTCGTAAAAGCTATCCTGAGCCTATTTTGGCGATGAGTAAAATGCGACTACAATCGTATAATAGTGTCGCGTTTTATCCATCGCCCAACTATGCCGAGGATAGCTTATGCAGAGCATCATCTATCAATGTGAGGTTCAGTCCAGATCAATAAACAATTGCATCCTGTCTAGTGTTCACTGTGATCCAACTGAATAATTATATGTTGGAAGTTATTCACCAGAATTCAGCCCTGATCTTAACCAATGATAGACAAGTATCCATCATTGGTTAAGATCAGGCCGATGATAGACAAGTATCTATGATAAGCCAAGCCACGCAAAATCAGAACATTTAGCTATTTTGACCTCATTTGCCCTTGAAGATATTGACCTAAGGTCATGCAATCTGCACACAATAGAAGTTCACTATCGTGGCCATCCACCCTGCGAATTTCGTTGCTCTAGCCTTAATAGGAGCCGAGATCTTATGGGGCGTAATCCGCCCCCCCCCGTGTGCGTAATTTTCAAAGGCCCTCCAGGGCGCATGTTAAAATGTTAATCCAGACCCACCACGAGCTATTCCTGGATACTGCATTTAGATAGTTCGGCGCAGAAAAAAAATGTGGGGCGACAGAAGAACTGAGCTTCACCTTTGAAATTAGTTCGATTTCGTTGCTTTCTGAGTCCGCGCAACAAGCCACGTGGAATGAAACCTACTTGGTGTAAAGTGATGTCATAGCGACAAAACGTGAGGACTAAAAAATGTAAAGTAACCTACGACCTTGAGGTATGACCTCAACTTGTCCCGGCTTGAAATGTTGCTCAAAGAGTCACCGCGGTCTATCGCTTGATAGTGGGCCTGGGTAGGCTTGGGCGAAAACGGAAAAATGCCAGGCGATGGAAGAAATCAGCCTGACCATTTACCGTGGAAATTATTTATAATGCTGAACTGGCTGATACTGCATAACAAGCCAAGTCTAATTACGCACATTTTTAATTAATTGAAGCCATAGCGACGAAATGCAAGGCCATCAAATAACTCAATCCAACCATTGACTGAGGTTTGACCTTGACATGGTCTGGTTTTAAATGCTATTCGAGGGTTCACCACGGGCTATCGCTTGATACCAGATTTGGGTAAGGTCAGGCGGAAACGACAAGATTTCTGCCGACCGAAGACATCAGATTGACTTTTAACATTAAAGGTGAATTCGATTGCACAATTTTTGATTCCACACAACAAGCCACATCGAATTGCCACATTTTCATGGAAATAGGAACGATGGCCACCGAAAGCGTTCATCGAATAACTAAATCTGACTGTGCCCTAAGGTGTGGCCTTGACATGTCCTGGTTTGAAATGTTACTCGATGATTCACCACGGCCTATCGCTTGATTCCAGATTTGGACAAGGGCCAAAACGAAAAATAATGCGAGGCAACCGAAGAGACCGGTTTGCATATGATGAGACCTTGACCGTTAAAGCGGTCGTGAGAGCCCCGCGTAGTTACTTCCAGCGTGTTTAATACTAGCAGAAGCATTTGTGGTAATTGGTGCGAACAAACATAAAACTGTCGCCAAATGAGATTATGAGTCCGTCTCTGGCTAACACGTCTCTGAATACGGGTACGAATACGACGCCGACTTTACGTACGTTTAAGGCTGCCCAGGACGCCACTCCAAGACAATGAAGATACCCAAGGGCATGCAGAATCACGTTCAAAATACGTATACAAATATATACGCAAGGAAAGGTAGCCTAGTCACATAAGGCATTGTGATTATGAATGTTTGTTGCCTTGTAAAGCACAATTATTCACCCGGACGAAAACAGAAGATGGATAAGGTTTGTGTTCTTGAAGAATGGTCGGGAATCAAACATTTATATTGCTTGCCGATTTACCGTTCCGAGATTTCACGAGGACAGATAGTCTGTGAAGCCAGTTGATTAACTAGATCGGCTGGTACCATTTGTGGTGATTTTCTTGTGGGTATATGTTTACTATATACCCGCATATTACTAAGTATAATTTTGTGGCGATTATGCTTAGGTATTGTAGCAGCTGGGGATTTGGGGGACACGATAGAAATTGAGGGGGAACATCACTTTACACAAATTGGATTGACATGTCCTCCTCAGCCCCCACAGTTTAGACCCATGACAGCAGCCACGGGGAAGGGGTTGGGGTCAGGCGTACGCTGTCGAGCCAACGCATGCAGTGTCCAATCCAAGCTGTGCACGTGTCAGCAAGACCTTCATTTTGTCCATCGTTTTCCACCCAGCTACGAATCCGGGATTGGGGTTTTGGTCGAAGCGCCCTTAAACTCAAATAATCAACCCAAATCCGGGATTGGGCCAAGATGTCATGCCCCGAAAGTGATTTGATTGCAGTAGATCCTTGACATTTTGTTGTAGGGAAAATGTATCCTAAAGTGCTTTGATTTTGTTCCTCTGTAGAAAACTGGATGCTGATTTCGTTCTTAGGCTATAAAGACAAGTGAAACCCGAAGGTTGTTTCCCAAGTGGTATTTTTGGTGATTCTACCGAATATTTTCACTATATTAATAATTAAGTACAATGTTGCTGCGACTATATATAAGCATTTCAATTCCTGAGTATTGGGAGACAAAATAAATTCAGGGGGACGAATCGTCACTTCCAAAATTGGGGTACCATGTCCCCCAGTCCGCCGAAAATTACACCTATAATAGCAAGTAATTTGGGTCAATATGGGGTTGGAGATTTATATGCGATAAACTTGAGCTCTCTAATCTGAAAAAGCACACACAAGTGCCCTAGAACTAGCCTTGACCCACACTCATCCCATGCGCCTGTGTCGATCTCTGATCAGTAAAAGTAAATGGGACTAAGAGTTCACCAAAAGTTGTCCAAACCGTTAATTCATAGGGTTACTTTGGGTGTTGAATTCGAATTCAGCTTTCATCCGTATGCTCTAAAGCGCAAAATGTGTTGATAACCCCAAAGCCAATATAACATACACCCTCCGTAACTTAATCTGATCTACACAGGGGCACGCTTTTGGATCACACCACCCATCAATGGACTTCAAATTGAACGAAAAACATGGAGATATTTATTTCATAGGGGGAATCACGCAGAGTTTGCTTCCACACCTGACAAGTGCGAAATATGCCAAACTAGTTACCGAAGCATCGTCACAGGTGAGCAACGTGATATTACATCACACATTTTACGCCAGGCGCAATCTCCTCAGGGGAACACCACCGATTGAGAAAAATCGAAATTTGTATGACAGAACCCATCGAAAAGTTACCTATGCAGGAAAGGTAGCTGACCGGTCAACTAATTCTACCCTGATAGACCCACAACACATACAGCACAGCAATACCTCCGAGCTGATTGCACAACTTACAGCTCTCCTTCAATCCCTTGGAGTGCCCCTTAGCTTACCCGTCAAGCAAGGTCAGCCAACCCAGCGCGACGCCGAGGCGACTGAGGTCTCACCATTCAGGAGTGACTCAGTTCATTCATCAGAGGGCCCCTCCCGATCAACACCCGAGGGAGAGGTGTGGACGCTGGTTCAACGGCAAAAGAGGCCTCCTCGGTCCTTGCCACCCAATTCCAACCCTTCCCATCAATCTTCAAATCCCCACCTACCTCTCTCCTTCCATCCTCCAATCTCCCCTCGCCTTCCACACATACTGCCACCTCCAGACCTAGCCCTTCCACGCCCCCTGCCTGAACCTCCCCTCCCTTACGTCAACCTGCAGTCCTCACCCTCCACCACCCCCACCCCCACTCAGCCTATCCCTGATCCTTCCGAAGCCACTCCTGCTCGGCCAACCGCATCAGTTTCTGTGACCTCCCGTCGAGTTCCAGTGGTGGCACCCTCGGCGACTAGACCAGGACCTGCTGTTCAGGTCCATTCGAGAGCCCCCCACATGGGGGCGTCTGGCCGGGCTGCTCGGACTGGTTCCAGAGACCCCTCGCCGTGCGCACGGGTCGGACAGTCTCCGAAATTGACACCCCCCAACTTCACCATCTAACCGTGTCAGTCGGCTGTCCACTGTAGATAAAGGGAAGGTGATGGGTCCGCCTCCCATACCACCACGTGTTGACGAAATAGCGCCACACCTTACTGCTCCCCCTGTGATGGGACGCAAGCGGCTGTCCCCGTGGACACCATCGCCACCAGGCGGGGGAAACCCAAGATCTCGGCAGAGATCGGCCACGGACCCAAGGACCTCAGAAGGTGAAGCTGGGAACAGGTAACATGTAACTTCTCTTAGTCACCCACATCTTTAGGTTACTATTTCCATCTTTATATTTTTGGCGTATGAGTTTTATTCTGCAATGGAACTGCAGAGATTTCAGAACCAGTATCCACGACCTCCAAACCATTTTACACTACCGAGTACCATCAGTAGTATATCTCCAAGAGACTAAGCTTTCCCCTGGTGCACAATTTAAATGTAAAAATTACTCGCTGCTGCGTAAGGATGCTACTCCTCGCACGGTGGCTCATGGCGGTGTGCTAATTGCCGTACACAATTCTGTAGCATTCACACATATACCTCTCCCCAAATATTCAGGGTGTCGCTGCCCGTGTGATAATAAATCACTGAGCCATTACTATATGCGGCATTTACCTCCCGCCTACCGGACCGTTTCCACTTTCTGAGCTATCTGAAACTATGGTTCAACTTACCCCACCGGTGATGGTGTGTGACGATTTTAATGCTCTGGGGCTGAACCATGATTTCTAGCCTTGGGCGCGCAATGGAGTGTTTCATACTCGATTTTCCTCTCTGCATTCTTAACACGGGAACACCAACACATTTTACATTACCGACAGGACAAACCTTAGTACTGGACCTCACCCTCTGCAGCCCAGAAATTGCACATTTATTAGAATGGTCTGTAGACGATGATACACACAACAGCGACCTTACCCTGTTTACTTCCATTGCATTAGTCATGTTACGGTAGGCCGACGACCCTCAAAATTGCTACTTCACCGAGCCGACTGGGAGGGCTTCCAATCAAACCTTGAGAGAACACTCAGTGGCTACTCGGTTGAATCAGTTATGTCCTTGGAGGAATTCACTACGGCGACTCTAGAGAGTGCTCAGCGGCATATCCCACGCTCATCGGGAACGTCGACCAGAGTGCCAGTCCTATGGTGGTCCGATATCCGACAGATATCCGATAAAGCGGGCGTTTTGCACATTTAATAACAGTAGTTGCACATACAATGTAATAGTTTTTCGCAAAGCACGAGCTTTCGCTAGACGAACTATCGCCGAGGCGAAACGAGACTCATGGAAGGCGTACGTCAACACGTTGAATCGCTCCACATCTTTGTCAACTGTATGTTCTCGAATGAAGTGCTTCTCTGGAAAACACGCCCCACTACCTCTACCCGTCTTACACACTGCCGGACAAGATATCATTGACTCAGTAGAAGTGGCCGACAAAATAGGATGTGCGTTGTCCGCACGCTCGGAAAATACTAGTAACGAACGATTTCTAAGATATAAGGCTCGGTGCGAAGAACGCCCCCTTTATTTTTCCACTTCAGACATCCTCGACTACAACGTACCATTCTCGATCTCTGAATTAACTGCAACAATTAGCACACTCAAGAGTGTGGCAGAGGATTTGGACACACTACATAATGATATAATCAAACATATTCCAGCGACCGCTATATAAATACTCTTGGAAGCCATCAATGAAATGTGGAAATCAGCCACATTTCCATCTTCGTCCCCCCCGATGAGGCACCACCTTTACGCGGCGGGGGGGGGGGGGATTGAGTGCCCCAATGACCCGGCGACCATCATACCGGTGAGGGGTGAGACCAGGAGTGCCTCACTCGTCCTTCCATCCATACGCTCCAATTCCAATTCCCATATCATGCCAACATCCATGTCCTTCACGTGACCCTGCAACACCAACTATCCCTACTATGAGCCGGCAGGACAACTTCCCCGGCCCTGCCCACCAGATCAGTTTTATCGGGGTAGCCGCGCCCCCTTGGCCCGTCCCCCGGGGGTTGACGGAGTCCTGGAGGTTGAGGTTTCCCGTCGCACGGTGCTAGTTGTGACTGTGGACCAACACACCTCTTTGGTCCTGATATCCCGGAGGGGCGGGCGGGCCCGTGGGGCCTCACGCGGGTCAAGTGGCAGGTCACCTTGGGCAAGGGGTGGGCGGCGCTGGATCCTGGTCGGGGTGGTGAGTCTCTCCCGGCCAGGCGAAGGCGTCGCCTACCCCGTATAGCTCCTCGGGCGCCTGGCGACCTCCCGTTCGCGTGACCCAGGCGTCCCCCCCCCCCCCAGTATGGCCCCTTAGGGGTGGGGCGCCCGAGGAGCCGAAACCAGGAACAGCGCATGGCACCGACAACAACAAAGAACATTCCTGGTCCCTCTCGAAGAGACCAGACAAAAGGTTCATCTGATCCACGCGTACTTATCTTTCGAGGTAAGACCAGGTCCCTCGCCTCGTTATCACCATTTCAGAGGCGAGACGGATGTGATAGGTTTGGGAAAATTGTACGGTGTGAAAAATTAAAGGATGGCGCCTTAGAGGTAGAATTTGGACAGGCAGGAGAGGCGGAGAGCGCATTGGAAGTGTCGGAATTTACATACAGCGTCCGGAAAAATCACAGTAGGTCAGACGAGATTATTCCGATCACCATTGAACCTCACAAAACAAAAAATACTTCGCTGGGCATCATCAACTGCTTCGACTTGAGGGACGTGCCGGAGGACGAGCTTGTAGACGGTCTGTCGGAGTTTGGAGTGACTGGGGCAAGGAAGATGAAAGCAAGGAGGGGCTCTGAAATGATCACAACAAACAATGTAAAATTAACATTCAGTGACACAGATATTTCGCCTGAAATTCGTGTAGGTTACGTCCGCGTAGAAGTCCGTGTGTTTCTCCCGAATGCCTTGAGGTGTTTCAAGTGCCAACAGTTCGGCCATACCAACATATTCTGCCGAAATCGCCCTGCATGTGCCAGCTGTGCGTTGTACGAACACACTAGCGACAATTTCACGTCGGAAACACCCTTTTGTGCGAATTGTAGCGCAGGTCAGGACCCACACACTTCTTTCGACCGAACTTGCCCGACTTACATCAGAGAGAAAGAGATAATTTACATCAAACACACGCAAAAAGTATCGTTTCGCGAAGCAAGAGATCATTATGAACAGACCCATCCAAAAATATCCTAGGCATCCAAAGTTAAAAGTAGCGTGTATTCTTCACAGCACACACAGCCCGACAGAGCAACTGAGTTGGTCGCACAATTAACTGCCCTTCTTCGCTCCTTTGGAGTGCCTCCTGCGGCGCAAATGAACCAAGGCCAGCGAGACCAATTCCACACGGATGCGACAGAGGTTCCACCGTCCACAAGCACTGCCGTCCGACCATCGGAGACCCCCTCCCGACCAACGCCCGAGGATGGGGCGTGGACGCTGGTCCATCGTTCAAAGAGGCCTCCTCGGTCCTCTCCGCCCGGTCCCAGCCCCTCTCCATCTCCCTCGAAATCTCCACCTCCCATTTCCCATCGGCCCTCCAATCCACCCTCGCTTCCCGCACGCACCACTACCGCATCCAAACCCAGCCTCTCCACCTCCTCCCTACCTGACCATTCTCCCCTTCCCATGATTCATGCCTCTCCCCCACCCTCGTGTTCCACGTCCGCACCTGCATCGCCGCCCCGACACAACCAAGGACCAGTACAAATTCCGGATATTAATCTGCATTACCAGGAGGTTGAGATACGCGCCCGCGAGACGAAACGAGCGCGGCTCGCTGAACTGGAAAGGGCCCGCGAGAAAAGCCGCCAAGGAGCCGAGGCGGCTGCACCACGAAGGCCGGCAACCCCATCGCCACGGCGGCGAATAGAGGGACCGGCTCCGTCCATCAATCAAATGGGTCCTCCTCCACCCCCTCCCCGTCTGGGGCCTCAGAAGCGAGGTCTCCCACCATCGAGCTCTCCACCGGGGGAGGGGTCACCACGTTCCCGCCCGGGGACTCAGTCCCTTGGGCCCAGTCAGCCCGAAGCTCGCGGGTTACCTCCGGATTTGAGGGCGGGAACAGGGGAAACCTAACCCTCTCTCGTTTCCCTCGTTTTTAGTTCGCAACTTTCATCTTTATATATCTGACGTATGAGTTTTATTCTCCAATGGAATTGTAGAGGGTTGAGATCCAGCCTCAACGACCTCCGAACCATTTTACATTTGCGAGTACCATTAGTAGTTTGTCTCCAAGAGACTAAGCTTCCCCCTAATGCACGTTTTCACCTGAACAACTACTCTGTGTTACGTAGGGATGTTACCCCTCACACTGTAGCACATGGAGGCGTCCTTATTGCTGTGCACAACTGTTCCATTCCAGCAAGTATCTTTTTCTTCAAATATACAGTGTATCGCTACGCCGTTACCATAAGTGGGAATCTCCCGCCGGGCGAGAGGTTCCCACTTTCTGAGCTCTCCCAGATGGTGGGGCAGCTCACTCCACCGGTAATGGTATGCGGCGATTTTAACGCCCACCACCCTCCCCGGGGCTCAGCCACTACGACGAGCCGTGGACGTGCAGCCGAATGTTTTGTTCGAGATTTTCCACTATGCGTACTTAACACAGGAAAGCCAACCCATTTTGCATTGCCAACTGGGCAGATCTCCGTGCTGGATCTTACCCTCTGCAGACCAGAACTTGCACCCTTTTTAGAATGGTCCGTGGACGATGATCCACATAACAGTGACCATTTCCCTGTTTGGTCTTGTTTTATTAACCGTGTTTTCGTAAGCCGACGACCTTCCAAGTGGATCTTTAACCGGGCCGATTGGGATGCGTTCCAAACAAATCTTGAGAGTAGACTCGGAGACTACTCCAGTGAACCCGGTGTTTCGGTGGAGGCATTCACGACGGCAACTGTGCAGAGCGCTCAGCGGCACATCCCTCGTTCTTCGGGAACTTCAGTTCGAGTACCCGTTCCGTGGTGGTCGGAAAAGTGCCGGGAGGCGTTGCGTGCCAGGAAGAAGGCTTTTCGCACCTTTAATAGAAATAGTTGTACGGCAAATTTAATAGCTTTCCGCAAAGCACGGGCATTCGCTAGGCGTACTATCGCTGAAGCGAAACGAGACTCATGGAAAGCCTACGTGAACACATTTAGTCGATCCACTTCACTGTCATCTGTATGGTCCCGCATTAAGCGCTTTTCTTGGAAGTATACTCCACACCCACTTCCCACTCTACACGTTGCCGGCCGGGGTATCATTGACCCGGAAGAAGTAGCGGATGAAATGGGACGAACGTTGTCAGCATGCTCGAAAAATAGTATTAGTGTACGTTTCTCGACCTACAAGGCTCAATGCGAAGCACGCCCCCTTTACTTTTCAACCACAGATCACCTCGAATACAACATTCCATTTTCTATTTCAGAACTGACTTCAGCAATCAGCACTCTGAGGAGCGTTGCAGAGGGTCCGGATTCATTCCATAATGATATTATTAAGCATCTACCACAAACAGCCTTAGGTATTCTCCTGAATGCACTAAATGACATATGGACAAGGGGCACATTTCCTCCTTCCTGGCGGGAAGCAATAGTGATGCCCATATACAAGCCAAATAAAACCGGTACAGACCCATTGCATTATCGCCCAATCTCGCTCACTTGTTCCTTATGTAAGCTGTTAGAAAAAATGGTCAATGTCCGATTAATGTGGTTTCTAGAACGTAACAATCTCCTCTCTGTGACACAGAGTGGTTTCCGAAAACATCGCAGCACTTTTGACCATGTTTTCACACTCGATTATGTTGTGCACTCTAGTTTGAAGAAGAAATGCCACACAGCTGCGATATTTTTCGATATTGACGAAGCATACGATACTGCGTGGCGACATGGTATTGTCATGAAGTTGCACTTCATGGACATCAGAGGCCCTATGGGGTTTTTCTTGACGAATTTTTAGCTTCCAGAACTTTTCGTGTCAGGGTAGGAGGTTTCCTCTCTGATACATTCCAGCAAGTGGACGGAGTTCCGCAGGGAAGTGTTTTGAGTGTCGCATTGTTCGCCATTGCCATCAACGACGTAGGCTCCTCGCTACCAGCTTCCATAGGAAAAACACTTCGTGGATGATTTTGCCGTTTCGTGTTCTTCGCGTACTGTACGCGCGGTAGAGAGGCAACTCCAACTGACTGTCCGGAAGGTGCAGAATTGGTGTGACGAAACGGGCTTCGCCATGTCAACATCTAAAACCGTTGCTGTTCACTTCTGCTGCAAACGCTCTTGCACGGATCCAGTGAATGGGCGCTGTATGACCAACGCAGTCGATGCGCCCGAAAGCCCAAATAACCAACCAACGGATCCAGTGATTATGATGAATGGGAACCGCATTCCTTTCAAACCGGGTGCAAGTTTTTAGGTGTGTGGATTGACCGTCGACTTATATATAGAACCCATATCAACTATCTTGCCCAGAAATGCGCAAAAAGACTGCAAGTTATGAAAACCGTCTCCAGGTGTTCGTATGGGGCAGACAGACATGTCTTACTTCTTATCTGTCGATCTCTCGTGCGCTCTAAACTTGACTATGGATGTTTTATTTATGACGGAGCGTGTGCCACCTCCAAGCGTTGTCTTGATGTCATCCATGATTCAGCTCTTCGCATCGCTACTGGAGCCTTTCGCACCTCACCGGCTCAATGTGTAATGGCAGAAGTAGACGAGCCACCTCTTGCGTTGCGCCGTAATATACTGGGCGCGAGATACGCGTGCAATGTTGCTCAAAGCCGGAATCATCCAGCCTATCAGTGGATATTCTCGAGAACACCAGGAACATGTCGCAGGGCCCATCAGGGTGGATTACCGTTTTCTATTCGCATGGCTTCCATCCTTCGTGACTGCAATATCAGGCCGCGTTGTTTAGCACGTGTTGCTACGCCGAGCACTCCCACATGGCACGCTGTCCCAGTGCAAACTGGTGTGACTTTATCCTGCTCAAGGAAAGGACATGTACACCCGGAGGAACCCCGAATACTGGCTTTGGAAAAAATACATGAATATCACGACTTCTCGCGAATCTACACAGACGGTTCAAAGTCAGTATCTGGTGTTGGATGTGCCTACGTCAGTCGACACAGTGCAAGATCTTTCTGTTTACCAACGTAAGCATCGTTTTTTACCGCCGAATTGTATGCGATGCTCCAAGCCCTCTATTTTATACAGGAAGACCGGTCCACAAAGCACGTGGTTTTCACAGACTCCTTGAGCAGTCTCCTCGCATTGACAATTTTTAACCAGGATAACCGGCTTGTTCGTAGGATCATGAAACTCGTGAAATCCCAACGTGACATCGGCAGAAATATCGTTTTCCGTTGGATTCCTAGCCATGTCGGACTCGCGGGAAATGAGGCTGCTGACATAACCGCCAAAAACGCAATCAACAATGGCCGTGTGGTCCATCTACGGCTCCCTCCAAGGCACCTATACCCTACTATACTGTCAAATATACGGTCAGAATGGCAACGAGCCTCGAACTCGAAGTGTACTAAGCTCATGGTTCTAAAACCGACACTAGGAAAGTGGCAATCCTCGCACCGAATCAAACGACAGGAAGAGGTAGTACTCTGCCGATTGAGAATAGGTCATACCTTTGCAACACACAGCTATATGCTGACGGGTGATGACCGACCTCTATGCACACGATGTTCTAATCCGCTCACTGTGCACCATGTTTTAGTAGGCTGTACAATGTTAGGACCACTACGACGCCAAATTTTATGACCGCTGAACGCCGACACTTCTTTACGTATGCTAATTGGGAAAGACTCTGATGTCGTGGCGTCTGGGAATATTTTTACCTTCCTTCGGCAAGCTCGCCTAGAGGTGATGTACTCCCACCCGTGATTATTAATAAGCCATGATAGTAGCAGCGTATATTGAGTATAATACAGTTATGAGCGCAAAATGACCCTGGGTGTCGACGCGCCCCTAAGCCCCAATCCACCACCACCACCACCACCACCATCTTCGTGGCGGGAGGCAATTGTTGTGCCTATACGGAAACCAAATAAATCTGGGGAGGACCCACTGCACTACCGCCCCATCTCGCCTACCTGCTCGCTATGCATACTGGTTGAGAAAATGGTTAATGTCCGATTGATGTGGTTTTTATAACATAACAATTTGCTCACCATGATACAGAGTAGCTTCCAAAAACACCGTAGCACATTTGACCATATTCTAACACAACTCCATCGTGCGCTTTGGGTTTATGAAACGCCAACATACAGCTGCATTATTTTTCGACATTGATGGCGCATTTGACACGACATGGCGTCACGGTGTACTGATGAAGTATGGGTGTCGGAGGCTCCATGGGGTTCTTCTGGACACACTTTTTAGCTTCCAGAACGTTTCGTGTTAGAATAGGCCGCACACTATCTGACACTTTTCCACAACTTAACGGAGTCCCGCAGGGAAGGGTATTAAGTGTAGTATTGTTTGGTGTCGCTATCAATGATGTGGCTACATCACTGCCGACTTCCGTAGGCAAAACGCTATTTGTAGATGATTTCGCCGTATGGTGTTCTTCGCGCTCTGTTCGCACAGTGGAGAGACAACTCCAGCTGGCTGTCCGAAAGGTTCAGGGTTGGTGTGATGAAACAGGGTTCGTCATGTCCACGTCAAAAACCATCGCTGTGCACTTCTGCCGCAGGCGCTCTTGCACCGACCCCATTATTATACTCAACGGGCACCACATTCCATTCAAGCCTGCCGTCAAGTTCCTAGGTATATGGATGGACCGCCGACTAACGTACAGCACTGTAACAGAGTCCGGAATTTCAGGAATGCCCATCCTGCATCCGGCCGATAAACGTACCACACACACCGGAACTTGCCTATCTATGAACTCATCGGAGAATGTGGCCCTATCAAAACGTGGCATTCCCCACATACCCAGACAGCTGCCTCCGGCCGCAAGAGCTCCATAACCTGGCAGGTTGCTATGCCAACAGCCGCCAAGCCCCCCACAGCCCTCGTCTGCATGGAAGCCAGTGGCGTCGCCCGCCCGGTGCAAGCACGTAGCACATTTTGACCCCGTCACGCCCCCCGAGCAATGGCCGCTGTCTCGACTGACCAATCATGGTCCGGCATACAATATAACCTACTGCGCCGCGCGAGTTCACCAATGAAAACGCTGCTTGTTAGAAATGCTGTATAGTCTAGGCTGTGTCGTATATATACCCAGGGGTGCCGCCACGAATTTTTGGCTGGGGGGGTCAGGCTCCACAGTTCAGCAACGACCTATGGGGTCCAATGTCCGGTGACCGGGGGGTGGGGGGATGGAGAGAGCAAAGCTTGGTGTGTACAGCCAACCAGTCAAAAATAATAAACTAGGAACACTTTATGCTTTATCCATGAATAGCAACTCTGCATTGATAATCATAGCAGCTTTTCTACAATTGCCCCGGATTCGGCGACGAGCGTAGCGTTCCCCGACTATGGCAACATTTTCGGCATTCAGAAGCGTAGACTTGACTGTACATCATCGACTGCATCAGCGACACCGATGCGGACTAGATTAATTCAGCAACTGCCACGAGGAATTCATACCTACAAACATATAACTGTTCATGAGGAATGAAAGCAAAATGCTACAACGTTCTTCGAAATACAAATTGGCGCTCCCGTCCCAGGCAAAGCACAAAATCAGGTAATGTACCGCGACACGTCGGCAGTTCAATCAAGCAATCTGAAATTAGAGGACTCATAAACAAACTGGAGCTCCCGCTGCCGCCGTGACACACGCGTGCCACTCGCCAGTCCTTTACGCGAGCCCGAACACCCGCTCTCTCCCAGGGTTCTGACGGATGAAGGCAGCCGCGACCTGGTCGACATCCTCGCGAATCAGGCGGTCGCGGTGGACGTGGCACACAGCTACCGCGTTGAGGCGCGCCTGCCCCATTGTGGCGCGCAGCCATGTCTTCAGCCGGCGGAGCGCACTGAAGCTGCGGTCAGCCGTTGGTTATTGGTTTTACGACACATCGACCGTTGAGTCATGTAGCGTCGCCAATCTCTCACGCAGATTGGTCGCGGACGAAGACTAGCGACAGGTGAGACTCGAACCCACAACCTTTCGATTGTGAAACGAGCAACTTACCCCTAGACCACTCGTCCCCTTGCGGTCAGCCGTGGCGGAGCTGGCCGGCAGGGTGAGGAGCAAGCGCGTCAGCTTCAATGCGTCCGGGAACATCTTGCGTGTGGGCTCATCCAGGTTTTGGATTATATCTGCCGCTTCTTCGAGGCTTTTCGGCTGCCTGTTTTTAAACAGGACGCGCAGCTGCGGCGCCATGTTAGCAGCTGACAGCTCCGCTGACTAGGAAGAGCTGCTCAGAAACTCTCTGAGGCCTGCGGCGCCGCCGTCAGCCAGCAGCGCCTGCTCCGCCTTGGCGTGATGCTTGACGCCTTCCTGGTCCAGGCAGTCACTCAGCTGGGTGCAGGCGGTGTCGATGACCAGCAGCAGCTCTCGCCGTAGGTACTGCTGGATGTTAGCTGGCTCGTCTGGTTCACCGCCGTCGCCGTCGGCGTTGCTGGCTGAAGCGCGCTTCTCCCGCGGCAGCACGATGGGCACGTCGCAGCCTGATCCCTTCACCTGCTGCAGGCATTCCTGGGTGGCTTCGTCCGCCCCGTCGCGCTGAGCCTGCAGCTGCTCAGCGCGACAGACCGACTGCTGCTCGTGGCCGCCGACCTTGGGCCGTCGACGATCACGGAGTAGCAGAGGTCGCCGGCCGCACTGTCTTGGATCTCCGTGATGATCTCTCGCAGCACCTGATGACTGGCGAGCAGCAGCAGCTCATTCTGGACAGTCTGAATGCGTGAATCACGCCCGTCTTTGCAGCCACTGCTGTAGCTCGGGGCAGTCGGCGGCTCGCAGCTGCAGCAGCTCGATGAAGTTGCCCTGGTCCTGTTCATGCCCTCTGAGGGCCAGACCCTGTCTGCCCAGGTACACGAGGCTGGCGATTATCTTCACAAGGCAGGCCCTGTTGGTCTGCTGCTGGCGCTGATTGGCCGTCTGAATGACGTCTGCGATCGGGCGGCTCGCAGTTGGGAGGTTGTCCCCGTGGTCTGTGGAGATGGCGTGCTGCTTAAACTTCTCCAGCGCCTTCTCCAGTTGTTGAAGCCGCCAGTCCAGAAGTCAGGTTTTTGAGCTGGGTTGGCGGTGCCACGCCCGTGCGCGCGGACGCGGTATAAACAGAATACTTTTCCATGGACGGGGTCGAAGTGCAGCCATGGGTACTGATGGTGCCAGTGATCATGGAAGACCACAGTCTTGCCTTGAAGCACCTGCTTAGCGATAGTCTTAGCTGGTGGGTGATTTGGCGTCTCTAAATCCAGGAGGCGCCATGGTGACTGCTGCGGCAATGATGTTGAGTCACGACTGAGACCAGGATCTGGAAGAAAAGGAGGAGGAAGGGCATACAAATGGCCAGAAAATGGATGTGTGGAAAAATCACTCGCGTCGAACGCAAGTTTTGGACGACCAGATGGTGTTCCTTCATTGACCACTGGTTTCACAACTCTAGCTATAGCTCCAGCACAACTCCAGCACAACTCCAAAGAAAACCCCAAGAAACTTTGCGAGCGGAAAGCCAAGAAACTGGTTACGCTAAACCAGTTTCTCAGCTAGGAAACTGGTTTAGAGCAAATGGTTTCCTAGCTAGGAACCGGCATTGATTTGCCTCCAAAATTTGGCTCTGGACAGGGGCCTAAAATACTGTTTGGAAGTGAGATGAGTTCAAGTTTCAGAGCACTTCCAAGCAAAAACAATCCCATTTTACCTTTCCACTTTACATACATTTTATATGACGGCAAGTAGGTCCAGTTGCTCATACAAGGGACGATCGTTTCTGTGTTTCTATGCATCGCACCATTTATCAAAAAAGGGAAAAGATGAAAGGGAGAATCAATCGATACAAAAATGAAAGATCTGAAAGCGAAAATAGGGTTTCAACCCAGTGAAAAGGCACTGGGTACTAGGGGAGGGTACCTGAGGGGCCAATATCTCACTTAAAAATGGAAAAAATGAACATTTTCATATCGAGACAACAACAGCACCACAGAATGGGCGACAGGTGTGTTATGAACTCACCAGTGCAGGCGCGCTTGGAGGGTGGAGGTGTAGCAGGAGCTGAGGCTCCGGTGGAGGAGGATGACGTGGCAGCTGGATGAGGGACTAGTGAGGCTGACTGTGGCTCCTGGGAAGTGGTGAAACATATGTGAGTTGGAAAGTTGACAGAAAATGTAACAGGAGTAAGTGAGGCAGATCACATGGGGCATCTGAATTCTCCCAACTTCCCTGCCTGAGTGCACCACGGACAGTTTCGTGTACATATATGCAGCCTTTATGGCGCATGGGACTGTTTAGACCCATTCATTGGTCATAGCCTTTGGTTTCTCAACCCTAGACATGATGACAGTGATAAAACTGATCTGGTACCTACATACAGCAGTGCAGCCAGGAAATTTGTAAGGGGGGAATGGGTGGGGCTAACACAAAAGGGGCCCCGACAGTGCTAGATGGGCCATCTCCCAGGGAGGCCCAGGCCTCTATGTCTCCCCATCAATGACTCAGCAACCAGGGGCGTGTGGATGTGGGTGCATTCCCGAAATTTTGGAGAGGCCCGGCGGCTTCCCTTCCAAAACTCACCTTAAAAGAAAAAAGATCGGATGTCCATGGTGACAGCAAGTCTCAGGCAGTAGGTGGCTATTAGGAGACACCGGCACTGAATTGTTTATTTATTGGGTAAGTCCAAGGCCCTAAAAGGAGAGGTACAGTCACTTCGGCGTTTAAAAAGCGCTGTAAGCAACACTAGTGCGCCAAGATACATGTTTTATGTATTCGCTACCATATGCTGGGAGAAGTGTTATCCTACATCCTGATTCATTTATGAATGCGGAAAAATCCATTGACTGGGGCTCGACAGGTCTCGAAAGTGGGCCGACAGGTCTTAAAACTGGGGGGTCAACCCCCAGCTCTGCCGGCTGGGGAGTCGCGACCCCCCCCCAACCCCAACCCCCTGCTCACGGCGCCCCTGTATATACTTTGTTTGAGTGAAAATAAAAGGAAAAGAGTGGGTCCCGGGAGACACAGAAACGGACGCTGGTCTGCACTGTACTGGGGTCGCATCAGTCGATTCAGTCGCATCATCAGTCATCAGTCGCACCAGCACTGCCCGGTCGCATCAGTCGACTGTGCTGACAGCTTGAGTCAGGAAGATTAGTGACCGACTCCCACAGCTGTTTGGTTCTCGGAGCTTCTGAGCCGACGTGGCTAAAGCGCGAGCTATTCTTTACCGAAACCTGGGGTGTATCATAAACGCGCAGGTCCATTCCCAGACTACCCACGGCCAGGGTATTAACTACCTGACAGCACCCACATCAAAGATCTTGCGCAGAAATGCAATAAGAGGCTGCAGGTGATGATGACTGTCTCCAGGTGCTCGTATGGAGCAGACAAAAGTATTTTGCTTATTATGTATCAATCGCTCGCACGCTCTATAATCGACTATGGATGTTTTATATGTGATGGGGCGTGCGTTACAACGAAACGCCGTCTGGACGTAATCCACGATACAGCCCTTCGTATTGCTACTGGAGCTTTCTGTACTTCACCGGTCGGTAGCTTAATGACCGAGACTGATGAACTTCCGCTTGCGTTACGCCTTACACTACTGGGAGCGAGATACTGATGTAAGGTCGCACAAAACCGGAAGCACCCATCATGCAAATGGATATTTTCAAGGCCATCGCCGCCACTCCGTCCACTCAGTAATCAGCGTGTCCTACCTTTTTCTGGACGCATGGCCCCGACATTTCGTAAGTGCAATATCAAACCAGGTTCTGTGGCACGCGCTGTCACTCCGAGTCTCCCCCTTGGCAGGTTCCAGTCCAGACAGACCTTGCTCTGCCCTGCTAAAAAGGGAGTGTCAACTCCGAAGAACTTTGAAGTCTTTCAACCCGGATAATAGGCTTGTTCAAAGGATTCTTCGCATCGTCAAATCCCTAACTGTTCTCGGCAAAAATAAGCTGGATTTCTGGATTTCTGGATTCTGCTCGATCCCTAGTCATGTTGGACTTGCTGGAAATGAAGCTGCCGATATGGCCACCAAACACGCTACCAGTAATGGCCGTGGAATTCGCCTACCTTTCCGCCAAGAGATATGTTCCCTCTATTTTTATCATATATACGATCTGAATGGCAACGAGTCTGGAATTCCAAACCCAGTAAACTGAGAGTTATACAACCAGAACTAGGATTATGGCAGTCCTCACACCGGACCTCGCGACGAGAGGAAGTGACGATCTGTTGATTGAGGATAGGGCATGCCTTCGCGACACACAGCTATATACTGACCGGTGATGACCGACCTTTGTGCCCACGGTGTTCTGACCCGTTTACCGTTTATCATGTTTTAATAGGCTGTTTATCATTAGAACCTCTACGACACCAGATGGGCGCTGTATGACCAACGCAGTCGATGCGCCCGAAAGCCCAAATAACCAACCAACCTCTACGACACCAGATTTTAGGACGTGTAAACAGCAACACTGCGTATGCTGCTAAAGGATCACTGAGGTTCTGTCGTCTGGGGGATATTTTTACGTTCCTTCGACAAGCAAATTTTGATGTTATCTATCGCCGTCCCTGAATATGTTGTCTTACTGCGTACTATAGGAGCATGTAGATTACCTGTAAACACAGTTATGGGCGCAAAATGACCGTGGCAGTCGACGCGCCCCTAAACCCCAATTCATCATCAAGAGAGGGGGAGAAGAGGTTGTAAGAGATCGTTCCTGAGGGAACGACATTATGGAGGACGCAGAGGGCACAGCCAAGGTGGTAGCTTCCTCTCCCTTAGCAAAAAAAAATACACCAGAGCAAGCAAGAAATTGTGAGATGCCCGAGGCTTTAAACCATAAACTTTGCTTCGCTGAACGCTCCCTTTCGAAACATTTCACCGGGGAGCGATTCCAAAAACCAGGAATTTGGTCGGGAAACTGTCAATTTAACCCTAAATTATTGGCTTCTTAGATGGTTTGCACAATTTTCGTCCCAAGCCAACATATCAACAAAGGTTCGGTTTGATCCGCCAATGGGCACAGTTATCCGAATGAAGTGACCTCGTAGCTTTAACTTCAGATCCCACACGAAAGATCACTTCTTAAATGAATTTTAGCAGCGACGTAGAGTAAAGCGTGATGTGCACCAGAACAGTAATGTATTTGAAGCATTAATAGTTCGGGAAAAAGGGTCATTCCACGTCAAATCGCACAAGAAATTCCCCGACCCCCTCCGATTTTGATGAAAATTGGTACACCTGCAGTACCAAGTGAAAGAACCCCACACGCCAACTTTTAGCCCAGAGTGACCTCTGGGGTCAGATCTAGAGGTCATCCTAGGTCACGATTTTTTACGGACTTGACATCAATAAATTGCAAATATCTCAGGTGTTATTTAACTTAGCGGAATGAAATTGGTGTCAAAGTGCGCAGAAGCCCTGGGCCATTAAGAAATATGGCAAAAGTTGCACGTGACCTCCCCGTGACCTTTGACCTAACCAGGTCAAAGTATACAAATATATTTTTATATATGTTTGCCTGCCCCTAATTCGACGAAACTGTGCTATATTAATGGTAGTGATATTATCTAAGAACCTGCAAAAAAGAAAGGCGGAGACTTGAAAACTTTTTGAGATATCGGCCTTTGAGTATTGTCAAAAGACCAAATGGATGCATGCCCCGAGGCTATTTACCATATCATCGATGATAACTCTGGTTACCTTCGTCCGATTATCGTCAAATTTGCGTCGCACCATCAAGCAAGGTGCGCCAAACGCTTGCAAGAAGCGTCAGGGTGCCTCTCGGTTCCGAATCCGAGGCCTGGAAAAGTGCTTAAAAGTGAGACTGCAGAACTAGTGAGGGACTTCTACAGAAGCGAAGACGTGAGTCGTGCAATGCCTGGAACTAAAGACTTCGTTTCTGTCCGGAGCAAAATTACAGGCAAAAGGGAGCGAGTACAGAAACGCCTTATCCTCTGCAACCTATAAGAGGCCTATCGGTGTTTTAAGGATCTGTACCCGCAACAAAAAATAGGTTTTTCCAAATTTGCGGAGCTACGTCCGGGGGAATGTGTACTGGCAGGTGCGAGCGGTACCCATTGTGTGTGCGAATGCGTGCATCATGAGAACGTGAAGTTAATGATGGCTGGTGGCAAGGTAAGCGACATCACTGTGAATGGGGTTCAGCTGGCATCCTATCATCATTGTTTGGCTCAGGTTCAGTGTAACCCGCCATCGTTCCTTTGTAAGGAGCGTAAATGTGAAGAATGCCCAAAAGTGTCGGAATTCGGCGAACAAATTTTGGCTGAGTATGATAACCGAGAAATCGATAACATTGAGTACCGAAAGTGGACTAACACTGATAGGTCCACCTTAGAGGTGGTTACGCAAACTTCTGAAGATTTTGTGCGATCATTTTGCGAGCAGCTGGAAATACTTGTAAAACATGATTTTGTCGCCCGTGCCCAAGGCAATAATCTGAAAGGCCTAAAGGAAACACTAGCTCCTGCAGAGGTAATTGTTATTGGAGATTTTTCCGAAAACTACGCTATGGTTACACATGATGAGGTACAGTCCCATCACTGGAACAAACTGCAGGTGACAATCCATCCGTTTGTGGCTTATTGGCGAAACAACGCAGGGGACCTCAAACATTTTTCTTACTCTGCCATTTCCGACTGCCTGACGCATGATACTGTGGCTGTCCACCTGTTTCAAGGAAAACTCACTGAGCGCCTGGAAGCAGAATTAGGCCAGCGCCCCCCGAAGATATTTTATTTTTCAGATGGGGCTGCC
Organism: Imbricaverruca yamaguchii; assembly: GCA_034440575.1. Lineage (NCBI taxonomy): Eukaryota > Metazoa > Arthropoda > Thecostraca > Neoverrucidae > Imbricaverruca > Imbricaverruca yamaguchii. Next base: position 13,689 of record JAOTOL010001609.1, on the reverse strand, counting down.
TCGCAATACAAAAATTGTAAGAATTTCCTAAATTTGGCAGAGCATTCCGTCGACTTTGGAATAGACGCCGAGTGGCATTTCTTCGCAACCGCTCACGGAAAGGGACCGTGTGATGGCATTGGTGGGACGTTGAAAAGGTTAGCTAAAAAGGCAAGTCTGCAAGGAACTCTGATTGAGACACCGGACCAGTTTGTAAAAAACCATGCCACCGGCACGTGCTGGAGTATTTTCCCAAAACCGAGTGGGTCAAAGAAACCAAAGCGTTGAATGACAGATTCGCAGCTGCTCACACAATACCGGGAACAAGGAATGTCCATCATGTTACTCCGTCTCCACGTAATGGTATGGTGGTTGTGAGATGGCTTTCCGGCAGCGAGCCGGGCCGTGAGGTACGTGTGGCGAAAAAGGTTGGTAGTTCTTCGTGAATATACTGTACTGCTGTTCAACTCGTTTTATGGTCGCGGCTATGTGCATCTCAGAAAAATTTACTGGCCCTCCCGATAAAATGTTAGCACGAAACGCACGCGAGCTGAAACAATATATTCAGGCTATAAAAACCGAGGAAACATATTTTTTTGCGAATAACTTTTGCCAAAATAAAGATAGAAATATAATTTTGTTACAATCGTATTTTCCTCGTCAGGCCGCGTTGATTGATGTATCACATGACTTAGCTAGCTGAACATTTGATCCTGACCCCAGTTGTCCTCCAGGTCACCCTAAACCGAGGTCAAGTGATGACCTAGCTAGATCATATTATACATCATGATTAACCAGAGGATCTTGGTGGCATTAAAATTATTTCTCTATCTTGATTCTATATAAAGTTATTGACGAAAGTGTGACATGACCTCATAGTGACCTCACGTGACCTTGCAGAGGACACTTGTTCAAAATCAAACGTGGCTCGTTTGGAGTAGCCTAACCTAAAACTAGGTAATATAGCCTGTACGAGCCAAATTCAGCGTTTTTTGTTCAGGAAAATATTTTTGTTTCCCTGTTGGCTTGTAATGGAGAGGTCACTGCCAGGTCATGTGAGGTCAGGTCAACTTGAAAATCTGGAGAATAGTTCAGCTTGCCACCGATGATTCGCCCACCAAATTTGACGATAATCGGACCAAGGAAACCAGAGTTATCATCGATGATATGGTAAATAGCCTCGGGGCATGCTTTGATTTGGTCCTATGACAATACCTACTCAAAGGCCGATATCTCAAAAAGTTTTAGAGTCTCCGCCTTTCTTTTTTGCACGTTCTTAGATAATATCACGACCATTAATTCAGCCACGTTACGTCGAATTAGGGGCAGGCAAACATATATAAAAATGCATTTGTATACTTTGACCTCGTTAGGTCAAGGGTCACGGAGAGGTCACGTGCAACTTTTGCCATATTTCTGAATGGCCAAGGATTTCTGCGCACTTTAACATCAATGTCGTTCCGCTAAGTTAATGAACATCTAAGATATATGCATTTGATTGTTGTCAAGTCGGTAAAAATAGGCGACCTAGGATGACCTCTAAATCTGACCCCAGAGGTCACCCAGGGCTGAAAATTTGCGTGTGAGGTTCGTTCACTTGGCACTACAGGTGTATCAATTTTCATCAAAATCGGAGGGGGTCGGGTTCAAAATAGCCAATTCTTGTGCGATTTGACGTGGAATGCCCCATATGCAACGTCAATGGTTTCCGAGTCTGGTGGACAAATGTTGGTGATATTTTATGAAAATTTTACTATCTACTGCATCACACTGTCACTAGACTAACCGATATGGGCAGACATGGACACTGTTACCAGCAGTTGTTAACCTAACCTAACCTAACCTAACCACAAAGTGGCACCCTGCTGTGCAGAAGCGGCGACAGTGTTCTGTCCCCTCGGTGGGTGGCCATAAGTCCGTAGCGCCCAGTGATGAGCTTTCATGACGAATTCCGGGATTAGCGGCGGCGGCGGCCGACATCAGCAGACCGCCTGTCGCTGGGGTGGACGGAATTTTGTATTCACCACGGATGGTCACAAAGGTGGGTCGATGGAATTTGAAACAAAGTCGCGGTCCTGCGCCGGACTACCGGATTTCTGTCATGTTTGCATTCGATCATGCAGTCAGTACTCGCATATGCCGATTTGGGGTAGTAAATACAAAATGTCTTCCACGTGATCAGAAGCACGCGGTGAGCAGTCACCTGTTGTGCACCATAATATCGGGCGTGTCAATAAATGTCGAGAGAGATCGCAGTTCTCCACTGCTAGCTATGCACAGCAGAGACGGCGGAATGCACGGGGCGCTGTTTCCCTTTGCGCAGGCCAGTGCGTGTATGGGGTGAGGGGTGGGGGGGTGGAAGTCGCACCCCTTTGGTAAGCTCACTAAAACCATTTAGGTACTGTCCCTAAATACCATGCCTCCTAAAGTTAAATATATGTATGCAATGTTCAGCGCTATATCCTGACAGGTTATGTAGTCCAAGTCTTGGGCAACATGGCGACTTCGGCAATAGGCTCGCTATAGGTCCAATTCATGATATCTGTCATCGCCTAATGAAGCAAGACCTCGGGTAGCATGTTAGCTGGGCGCACAAGTGTCCTGCCAGTAGAACCAAACACAGTCAGTTGAGTGTATCCAATCAGCTGAAATCAGTTTAAAAAAATAACGTAGCTGGAAGACAAAGGTACCCGTCTATGAGTTAAGGTGCCCATCTCTCTAATACAGTTGCTATTCTGGACAGCTGTGCGGCTTGATAATGTAGGCACCCTTCTGGGCCGTTCGGGCACCGTTATTAGCAATATGCGGAAAATTATTGGCTATATATGCTCTACTAAGATGAAAAGCATCTTTCCAGGCAGTTAGGTGCTTTGAGAACGTAAGCGTCGTCCTGGATTAACCCGTGCTATCATCTCGGGGACATTTCAAATCTGAGATGGAACCTCGCCAGTTCACTTCAGCTCTTAAAGGTCTTGTTCTTCCGTCAAGGGCACTTTCGAATAGAATGATCATCTCAACCCTGAGACCGTCAGGCACCCTGTTTATTCCCCAGCTGCTAGAGGTCCGCTTCAGCTGAGATTGCTCTTTCCAGCTGGCGTAGGCATTCCACAGTGACACGGGGCACATGAAACAGCACCCCTGGACAGAGGTGTTGTTTGATGTATTTTGTTATTTTTGAAAGCGGTCTCTGTTTCATGACATTTTTCGTCAACCCACCCCCTTCAGAAACTTCTGGATGCACCACGGACTAATTATGCCACTGAAACGTAGCATGAGTATTACTGGACAAACCTGGGCATCCTCAAAATCCCCCCCCCCCCCTAATACAAATTATAGGTATGCTATTGGCCTTCAGCGTAAGCATACTTATTGCATGCAAGGGAGCACGAGCGCCAGATTTCCTCTATTTCAGACCGGCAGCGGTCAAGGCGGAATAATCGGCCACAACACCTATTAAAGCTGGATCAGCCCCTGGGGTAATTAAACAATGAAATTGTCTATTCGTAAAACCAGTGACTCAGCTTAGAAATCGCCGACACGTGAGTTAATTCAGGGACCATCCACTCTAATATCCCCCTTTTCAGAAGCCAAATAAATGCATGCACGCGGCCAATGCGGCGAGCAATCTACATTCTACTCAGATGTGTTGCCGCTCTGGCGGATGCGCCTGGAAGCTTTTGCGCGCATCCGCCAGAGCCACCGTAGTCTACCAATGGTGTCTCCTATTGGTCGACTACGGTGGAGACGCAGAGTGAACTGTACGGCCGATTATGACATGCGGGCGTCAGCTGATATTATAGGTTTTGAGCATTATAGGCTCCGAGCATTATGGGTTCTGTGCATTATAGGATTGGAGCTTTAGCGGTTTTGAAATATTAGAAGTTTCGAGAGTTATGCTTTCTGAATATTAGTTAGAACGAAGCATTATAGGAATTGAGCATTATATATTTTGAAGCATTATAGGCTTTGAGCATTATACGTTATGGAAGTCCCCATAGGAGTAATATCAGAGGCTTTGAAGCATTATAGGATTTGAGCATTATATGTTCTGAACAAATATACGTTGCAAGCATTATGTGGTTTAAGGCATTGTAGGTATTAAACATCACCCCAAGACGACTATTTAGGGGCTCTGAAGCAGTATGCGTTTTGAGTAGTATAGGTTCAGAAGCATTATAGGTTTTGAGTATTAGAGGTGTTGAGGTAGGGTATTGAGTATATGTCCCCGCAACTTGCCTCGCCTGGATCCATCACTGAGTGGGCACCAGTATGCTTTATTGAGCAGTGAATACGGAGGGGTGGCAGAACCCAGCATTCATGGAAAGAGAGCAGGCAATCCGTCAGCCAGGTTTAGCAAGGTGGTACAGTGTCCACAGACAGGACAGGCATCTGCAGGAAACATATGATGGAATTAGTTGGCCAAGTTGGGAAACACGTGAGCTGAGTGTGAAAGAACAGGACATGTTCGTTTTGTATGCAAACATTGGCAGAAATTGATACAAGCAGTCCGATTGGCCCACTCCTTACTCGAAGTCCTGGTGACGGTGATCGTTTGGTGACGGTGATTGTTTGGTGATGGTGATTGTTTGGTGATGGTGATTGTTTGGTGATGGTGATTGTTTGTGAAGGCAGGCTTGATGCGAGTGACGACAGATGGTCACCGTGGGTCTGAACAGTGTCGGCCCTGACGGCGGATGACTCGGTTGACGCACGCGCTGATGTGTTGCAGCCATCACTATGCTGGTGAAGAACATGCCGAAGCACACGGTGCAGTGGATGGGCGAGATCCTGGCTCCTGTCTGGGCGACCCTGACGTCCAGCGCCGAGCTATACGTTCGCTCTCACATAAACGACCTGGATCAGCACAACGACCCAACCGACTCCGACGGTACGGTTGGGTTTGGGGGGCCGTGGTCCTAGGGGATTGTTCTCAGTGTCCCTGAGTTGACTGTGTCGTCGGGATCCTGTGCGCGTGACTGCGTCTTCGATGTCCTATGAGGATTACTATGTCTTCGTCATCCTTTGGGTTTGGTTGTGTCCTTCGTTTATTGTTAGCTTGGTTGCATCCTGGACTTAAAGGATTTACGTACGTTATCTGGACTGTGTGGTTAGCAGCATTGGTCTTTATGTAGCTGACTGTGAACAATTTGCGACTATATGGCACAACAGTCGACGCGTCATGAAGCCGACATCCACCGTCACGAGGCTGAATTATTTGTTTTGTGGGTGTCGACGAGGCCGTGTGTAATCGATCTAGATTTCAAGGAGCCTAGCTAGTGAGTGGGGATGATTTTCTGTAACGACCAACGTGACTGGGATGCTAACATCCAGTTACAGAGTGTTGCTTTTGCAGGTCAGGTTTTGTCTTTCGAGAATCTGGTGTACAGCATCTTTGACTTCGTGACGGTGCTGGTTGAAACACCAAAGTTCCGGGCATCTGTCAAGCAAGGCCTCGACGACCTGGTGTACTACATCATTGTTTACGGGCAGATGACCGAGGAGCAGGTACGCAATAAGCAAGCTTTCTGATTGTGCTTCGTCTAGCGAATAACTTACGCTTGAAATGATCACCATGTCGTAGTAAAATGATCGAATAGTGTGTTACTAGCGTTCGTTTGAGTACCTCGACGTAGCCGGTTCATTCTCCTTAATCTGCTATTATGAACCTTCTCGACTGAACAGTGGTGGACATTGCAGCATCATATCTTGTGTGAATCTGAGGCTACCCACAATTGATCAGTTAGCTGCTAAATAGTTAACATATCAAAACAAGCTGAAAATTAATTGATTAGTCAAGGTTCTATGCCACTATTTGACAATTTGTCCAATGTGTGTGGTATTCTGTGCATCATGACTTTCATTGTGGACTTGAACTTGCGGCGTTTGTTTTCTATAGATCATCACGTGGTCGCATGACCCGAACCAGTTCGTAGAAGACGAGGACGAGGAGACTTTCAGCTACTCGGTACGCGTATCGGCCCGTGATCTCCTTGTGGTGAGTTTTGCATTGTCGATATGCTTATTATGTAGTATTTTTAAGGTGTGTTTGATGCCGTGTCGATAGCACCCCATATCTCATAATTGTGTGCAAACATGCATATGAGGTCATCTAATGCTGCAATTCGAGCTGTCATCTTCAGCTGCGTTAGATGCTGAGCTGAGGTGCTGTCATCCTGACTGGTGTGTTCTGGGACCTATGTGTAAAATGATCGGACGAACTGTTTTTTCTTTTCTTGGGTCGTAGTTCTCAAAGTCAACTTTGAGTTTTACCTAAACACAGAATCTAAGCAAATCGAAGTAAAACTTCGCTACATAAAAAATGAATGGGCAGACATCTTAAATGTCATTATGGTCTGCCTAACAGGGTTGCAGTTCAATTAGGGAATATTTAATTTGGATGATAATTACATTTTTCTTGAATATTTTAAGAAACGTACTATCATATAATGCGGGGTAAAATGATATTAAATAGGTTTGGAACAAAAAATTGTTATATTCAGGCAATAGGATTAAAATGCTGTCCTAAAATGTTACGGTCATGTCCGTAGGTTAAATATTTAGGATAGGTTACTGGGATTAGGATAGGTTAGGCTAGGTCGCGTTGCAATACGTTGCTTCTCGCGTTTTGTCGAATTCATGTGCTGAAGCCATTTGAGAGCCGATTACATTAATGTGAGCTCGCTTCCCATGGCGGTGACTATGGCTTATACGGCCGTGTAATAATGTAATGTTCACTCCAAATCAGCTTTACTAACTGCGTCAGTGTGGTTAGTGAAGTTGTTAATATGGGAGTCTGTGAGACCAGAATTGCGAGGTCCGGTACCTCGCGATGCCCGCTCTTCCTGCCAGGGTGAGAGGCAGGCGAAGCCATACCCTCAGCTTCTTAGTATGTCGTAAATCCACAAAGAACTGCACTAACGTTTCATTCAAGTCTATCGCTGCGTGACGAACGGGGCCTGAAACGCACACATGGTGGTGGAACAATTGATGGCATTCGACAGTGTGTTCGAGCCGTGACGGCCGCTGATCTCTGTCATCTGACCTCCAGCGCGCCTCTGTCTGACCTCTTGACTGTCCGGTGACCCTCAGAGTCTGTGTCGCGAGTTCGGAGACGAGTCGATCCGTGCTGTGTGCGCGGCGATATCGCGGCACGTGCAGGAGGCCGAACTAGCACGTCAGCAGGGCCACTCTCTCTGGTGGAAGATCCACGAGTCGTGCATGCAGTCTGTTATTGTGTGTAGCGCACAGGTGAGTCGCGCATTTCAACACCAGCGTGATGCAGTAGAGGCGGTGTGATTAAATATGTCTTCCAGCAGCAACCGCCATTCATCTAGCACTAACCTCATTATTAGCCCTGCTGACCTTCCTGAATGTAAGGAATTCTACATTTATCTGCGGGGACGAGTAGTCTAGGGGTAAGTTGCTCGTCTCACAATCGAAATGTCGTGGGTTCGAGTCCCACCTGTCGCTACTCTTCGCCCGCGACCAATCGGCGTGAGAGATTGGCGACGCTACATGACTCAATGGTCGATGTGTCGTGAAACCAATAACCAACCAACTAACCTACATTTATCTGTGGGATGGAATATGGATATCTTCCGAGTACTGACTATAGTAGTAATGGATATCTTCCGAGATATCTTCCGAGTACATCTCTTCCGAGTACTGACTGTTTTGTTCGTATAGAGATTACAGACGCTTCATTCTCGCCTATCGATTTTGTCGATCGATCTACGATCTGGCTTATGTTCTGCGCTGATATAGTGAATACGATTCCGACGAGCTTATTAGCGCAGTTAGTAGGTGAGAGCCTTTGGAGCTGAGTGACCTTTGCGCGGCTTTGGTTATAGGATGACTACACTTTCCCTCCATGTAGCAGTAAAGGTGTTTATATAGAAATCGCTACCTTTAAAACGAATGGTTTGGCAAGCAAGTTTGAGGGAAGTATTCGTTTACGTTGAGGGAATCATAATGTATGTGGCCTTAACGTGCTGAAGGCGGGTGACGTCTCTCAGATGTTTTCGGCTTCTGTCTTACTTTCCTCATCTGCGAGACGATTTGTAGTTGAGGTGGTGGATGGTTCATAAGATAGTTGATTTTGCCAAGGTGTTGGCGTTAGCCGACACCCTGGCAAAACTGATTTTCTTGCCAAGCCTACTCTTGCGGAAATGCACCGCGAGATCTTTACCCTGTAGGCTAGTGGGCAATTTCCCACATCATCTATCACAAAGGCTGCCGCGTGTTCTTAGTAGTAGGTAGTAGCAGTATGCATTCATGCTGAATTTTGTGTCATGCTGATACGGTGTTTTGCAATTCGGGTCATCTATGTCCGTTATGCCTCTAGATAACCGTTTTACGTTGTGAATTGGAAGGCAAATCGGCTCGTCTACGTCCGGAGGTACCCCTAGCCAATCGTGCGCTGTGCTAATTGGTAAAGCAAATTGGTTCACCTATGGCCCGACGGCATCGCCTGGTAGCCATTTACTTCGAATGTGAAGGCGAATTGGCTCATGTGCCAATCGTGGACGACTATTTCCGTTATTGCTATGGGTAGTTGCGCGGGCATGCAGTGAGTGTTCAAGTGCGCCCATAACCGCGGAAATCGCGGCGTTTATGGCGCCCTGGCCGTCTGAGTCAGAATCATTTTGAACTCCAACCGATTGGAAACATGGTGCGGTTGGTGTGCTCGACGGGTAGTGCTCTCGCAGCGGACGATCCGTGTGCGTGCGGTGTGTCAAGGATAAGCATAAAGAACCATAAGACCTTAAACTATGAGGCTAACCTGGGGGTTAGAAACTAGCTAGAAGCAAATGTGGTGTGTTAGCTGCAGAAAGTGAAGCCGAAAAGAATTGAATCCGATGAAAAGTGTTTCGTTCAGTGTGCTCAAGTTTTTTAAATGAATGAAAGTGTGATTTTCCTACGCTCTTTCAGTTTTCCACTGTACCTGAAAGTTCACATTGTCGTTCCAGTTGTCAAGCAGGGCATTAGAAACCGTCGGAAGTTACCGGGAAGTTAATTTCGCTTCACTAGTTTGCAAAGTGTTCGAGCAGTTGACCAAGGAGGATGTTCAGGTGCATCCTCATACGCAGGACCAATCTTAGCTTGTGTTTTAATGTCATTAACCATAGCATTTAGCTTCGCAAACTAAGCCTGTGATGGATAGACTCAGCATGTTTCGCTGCCTACCTGCAGGGCACACAGAGGAGCACTAAGGTACCAAACTAGTCAAACTAGGATGTCAGATCTTCCCAACAGGATAGATGTGTTTCAAGGTGCACCCTCGGAACTGTGCTGTTCGCCGTATTTGCCAATCGCCTGGCGCTATTATCAGAGGGAGCTGTGATTGTACAGTGAGCCGACGACATATAGGTGATGTGTGGTTGCTGGCAAAAGAGCGAAATTGCACCCGCTTGTCTCGGTCAGGGATTCAACACAAATGTCCCCAAGGAAATAAAGTACAGCTCAGGTCAAAGTTACCGAAAATCGCCAATATTTGCGTAACCTCCCAAAGTGTCATACTGTTCTCCGCGGTGCCACCCTAGAGCCACGCTATAAGGTTAAAAATATATACATCGCATTCGGCGGTACGCTTTCATGAGACTTCCATGCGAGCTTGCTTTGTCGTCGGTGTACTGGAATCATCGGCGGTCTCCCGTTTGTGACACCATCTGCCTGCGGCCATTTTCCAGAACACTGGTCATCGCCGTGGTGTTCTCACATGTTCGTAATTGTGCTTCGGTATGCGGAAATTTATCCGAAGGAACCCTGACCGTATACAGAAAATGTTCAACTTCGGTGTTAGTGACATTCGTCCGACCCAACTTGGACCACGTTTTGATATTCGTTAGACCCAACTTGGACCACGTTTCTGACCTCCACCAGCTGTTGGGTGGTTGCCTGCATTTTTGCGACACATTTCTGCACATTATTCCTCGCTATCAAGGTGTTCAATCGCCGTGCCACGAAGTCACTCGTTTGCTTGTCTTTCTAGAAAATTGAGATCCTAGATCGAAGTAGATAGAAGACAGGGCAGATTGTTCAATGGCCCGCGCTCCAGAACCAATGCCGGAAGTGACGCTTCTGCCATCACGGCCCGTTTTTATGTAGCATACTACATTGAGTTCACTAGTATGTCTTGCGGGTGCTACACTAGGTACCTCAAGCGCCCCCTGCCTGATGCATCGTCTACTTGAGTGCTGGTGTCTTACTTATCATGTTCGGCGTCGCCAATGTAGCCAATTTACTTGTACCTTGTGCACATTTGTTTCATCCCTGTGGATCTTACTTAGGAAATGAATAGTCACCGTAAAGCAGGTAGCCATACGATGTCAGATACAACACAAGGTTTCCGTGGATGGGTGGATTTCGACCAGGGAGATCTTGCTTAGCTAACCCGGAATTCTTGGAGTGTGTAACAAGGGAGGTTGTCATGAACGCAAGATTATGTAGTGTGCTTATACTATGAAAGTTTTTGATGAAGTTGATAGAGTAAGATTTTAATTTATGACCTGTAGCAATACAAAATTTGTGAAGTGGTTCTATGAGTTATAGGTGATTTATAGTTAAGTATGCGAGTAAGGATGTTCTACAGTGATATTCTGCAGTCTATGCAATGATATACCCGTGACTCGCCAGGCTCCGTTCTACTTCCACTTCTCTCTTTCATCGTTATGAACAACATTGCTGTAGGATTGATAAATATGGTATTTCAAGTTGCGTATGATTGGGATGTTTAAACACAGTAAAATGATCAGATAATGTCTATCTGAATGATGCTCTTCTAATCGGAGAATCACATATGGATTGTCAATTCACGTCAGACAAGTAAGTAAGTAAGGATGACAGACACACACGTTTTTAGCCAATGAGTAGTTAATTAATAGGATATGCTGCTTATGCCGCGTGACGTAGTAGGAAATCCCTCCTTGAATGCATTAACACGCGCCCTGGAGGGTCTCGAATAATTACGCGCATTGGAGGGCGGATTCCGCCCCCTAAGATCTCGGCTCCTATTAAGGCTACAGAGACGAAATTAGCAAGGTGTATGGGCAAGATAGTGATCTCTCTTGTGTGCAAATTTCATGACCTTAGGTCAATATCTTCCACGTCAAATGAGGTCAAAATTGCAAAATTTTCTGGCTTTCCGTGGCTTCGCTTGTCATTGTTATGGATCACTGTGATTGTGTTTAAATGCTCCACAATTAGCGTTAATGATGCTTTGTACATTACTAAGGATGCAATACAGATGCCAGATCTGCCATGACCTCAGGTCACCTATATAGGAGCACTTTATTAGGTCATGACTTGCTCCAGTTACCGGAACCGGGCTGCCCACCCGGCTGCTCCCTTGGGCTGCTTCGCGCAATCGGCTTCGCAAAGAAAGACGTGGAACACGTGAATAAGGTATGGATTTCGCTTAGGCACGCAATGACAAACAGTAGATTTCCGAATGTGTAGGGATAGCATACAAAGTGACATCAATCGCATGACGGTCATTTGCATTTATGACAACATACCATTTGGCCAAGTTTGGGTCCAAAGGCCTGTCATGAACTTGACCTGACTTGACCTCAGCAGCCTAACATGACTTCTAAATTATGTAGCATAGCAATATGCACAAAGCAAGTCGCTGGTGTTGTCAAGAACACTTCCCTTTTGCCATTATACCAGAAGCGCATCTACGCCGATTTTGTGGTCTGGCGTTGTTATTTTTATTTCACGGCCCTTAGCTGAAAAATTGTCGGCTGATTTTCATTTTTCTTACTTTAACCCACGCCGTCTTTCCGGTCAAATCCTCCCACCCCGTCTCGGGGGGGGCGGTTGAAGACCCCTCTCTAAAATCCAAACTAAGCATCGCACGAAAACGAAAGAGGTGTCATCGGAAAGCGCTCGGTGAGCAGGGTCCAGGTCCACTCTCCAAAACAATTTCACCCCAAAAGTGACGTCACCAGGGGGTCTAAATTTTCACGACTTCACGACCACGACTTACATTATGTTTTTGATTCTGGGGAGTTTATTTTGTGGATATGAAAAAAAAGTATTTGGAATGAGAAAAGGACAGCGAAATCGTCCAAGGCTGTAATTTCTACCCCCCCCCTCACCCCCAAAAAAGTTTTTAATGTCACAATTTTGAGTTTTCACGTTTTCTTTAATTTTCCTCTTCCAATGGGTAGAGCAGACCGGGAAACGTTGTTGGAAGTCAACTTTCCCTAATAAACAAATGCTTAATTTAGCTATAATCCTGTATTTGAACTGCAATTTGGCAAATACGCAAAATTTATATGTAGTCAAAAACGAAAAAAAAATCCACTCGTACGTTTTGTTGCATCCGTAAAGATAAGCAAACGCTGAAAGTTTCATTAAAATATTTGTATCCGTTAAAGCGTGACGACTGGTTTAACTTTTTGGAGGTGACTTCCTTTGACCTTCAATAACTCGTTGGCCCTAGATGACCTGACTTAAACAAATTTAATCAGCATGTCAAATTGATGTGGGAAAAGGTATGCCAAATTTTGGTTCGCTGTCGTGCGCCGTTCTTCCGCTATCCGCGAAAAAACCGGGGAGGGGCTGTTGAAGACCCCCGAGACGGAACGGTTAGGCAGTGCGCCGATCATTTCTAAGCAGGTACACAAAAAATGGCGTATATCTGCCGGTACAATATGGAGTTATGTACAAAAAATCGGAGGGGTGGGTAGATTTCGCCCTCCCCTCCAGGGCGTGGTTAACCTGTCATGAACTTGACCTGACTCGACCTCGGTGACCTGACATGACTTAGAAACAGTATAGTATAGCAATATACATCAAACAACTCACGAAGCGTTGCTAAGAACACTTCTCTTTTGGCAATATACGGGAAGCGCATCAGCGCCGATATTTGTGGTCTGGCGCTGATTTTTTTTTTTACTTTAGCGACCTCTAACTCTAAAAAAAATTCCTACTATTTTCGTTTTCATACAATTTTGCAACTACGCCTATCATTTACAGGTACAACAAGCAAAAATATAGTCGGCAAAATTCAGAGTTATTGACGAAAAAACTGAGAGGGCAGATTTTCAGCCCTCTCCAAGACGCGTGTTAAAATAGTTGCATATTTTTAGTTCAAGAATTTATGAATCACTAACAAATAATCAGGTAAGGACTGAACAAAACTGTGTATTAGACGGATGGGAATTGGGGTGGATAGAGTTGGATTGAAAATCCTGATGGAGCCTTTGAGATTGAAAAGGTATCAATGGAAAATTAGTAGGGGGTGAGCACTGTACATGGCAGGAGATTCGCATCTTCCTTTGGGTGTAAATTTTGGAGTGAGACAGGCTATTGGAGCACACCGTGGCCAGCAGTTTAGATGTGGCAATAATGGAGGGTTTCAGTTTGAGCTTTTATCTTGCTTAAGAGGTCCTTTCCATGGTTTAACTTAGATGGATCCCTGTGGTTCTTGTTAAACTCTAACCAATATTTTAAGAAAACATACTTCTGTACAATAATTGTCTTTGACTTTGACTCATCTGTTATCTCGGCTTTCATGTTATAATTGAGGGACAGTTGTTTTGAACTGCGAGGCATTAAGGTTTATCGTGCAGATTTTATTATGCAATATAATGCGAACTTGTCTGATGCCGTGTGTTTGACGTCATCATCTGGTGCCCTCCAATCACGAGATGGAGTCCACCTATATGTAAGTTTCTGTGTCCACGGAGAGGCCGGGCCGCC
>JAOTOL010001608.1:2477500-2617159 GCA_034440575.1 Imbricaverruca yamaguchii | reverse complement strand
TTCATGCAAAGTGATTAACTATGTGACATGGCGCACGGTGCCAATTTATAGCGTAATGCAATTTTCTCCCTGTCCCGAATATAGCTGTCCCTAAATTATGAATCTCAAAGCAAATGACAAATGTAAAGTCGTAAGTACCTACACCATTCGCTCAAATTTGAGTCTGAAAGACATCAAAAGCATTTTAATTCGACACTAATTCCATGGCAAATTTCGACATCCTTCTATGGCCGTTTCGACATTTCACACCTGAAGAAAAACCATTATTTTAACTCTGGTCCGCCAAACGTGTCTTGTGTGACGTGTGCGGACGTGTCTTGGACGTGACGGACGTCACTGCTCCATCAGTGTATACGTTTGGCGGTGTGGTGGCGGCTACGTCTGACCTGACCCGCTGCAGGTGCCGGGCGGCGGAGCGGAGACGGAAGTGGTCAAGGACGCGGACGCCGACGCCGACGAGGACGAGGACGAGGACGACGAGTACGCCGGCGGGTTGTGCTGAACGCGTCGTTCTCGAAATGTGTGCGATGCAATCCGAGCGGATTCTCAGTCGCCCTCAGAGGGGTGCCGATCACCCACAGATGGGTCCCGGTCACCCTCAGATGGGTCCTGGTCATCCTCTTAGGGGTCCCGGTCACCCTCAGACGGGCTCGGTGTGCCCTCGGAGGTGCCAGTCAGTCGAGAGGTTTGAGTCAGTGCGGGGATGGTCGTCGCTGAGCCGGTGTGACGCCTGGTCGATGCGGCTGCTACTCGAGAGAACCAATCGGCATCCGAGCGCGATGGTTGTCTCTCGCCCCAGCCGTGCCGGCAACACCTGCCTTTCCCATGCGTCATGGATCCGAGACGGAGCCCACACGAAGCTCGACCTCGACCGGCGCAGCCGCGGTGCCAGCTTCGCCCTGCCCGAGGTGCCAGCCGCCTCACTTCAGGCGTCGCACAGCAACGGCGTCTCCGAGATGGCGGCTGCCTCGCGATGAAGCCGGCGGTTCAGCGGCTGGCTCGTGCGTCTGAACGGTGACGTCACGGTGATGTCTGGACTGGCAGTGCCGCCGTCTGGCCGGAGTTTCAGCACACTTGCTGTCCGGCGTGCGAGGACGGTAGTGCTTTACGGCGTGTGCGGCTGGCCTCGCCGCCGGAGAACTGGGGCTTCTGCTGTTGCTGACGGCCATGCGTGGGCCGCGCCGGTTTTGCTTGTGGTCCACCGCTTCCTGTTGCTTGTTAGTGGGCGCCGCTTGTTGTTCATAAGGGTTCGATGCATTTTGGGTTATTGCGTCGTGGCTTGTGGTGGCGGCAGAATATGACTCGCGACGGGGTAGCAGCAGATGCTGCCTGTTGTTCAGAGCGGTTCGATGCAGTTGGCGGGACGCCAGTATCGTGGGTCGGGGTGGCAGCAGAACGTGACGTGTGTCGACCTCTTGCAGGGGGGGAGGCGCCGACACTGCGTCAGTTCAGCTTTGGCGCGGCATGTTCGCGATGCGCACGATCTCATAGCTGGGGTGGCAGAGGGTGAGGTTTGCGGGCTACCGCAAACCTCTGGTGGAGAGGTTTGCGGGAATCAGTTATCCTAACTGTGGTGTGTCCTAGCAGAGTTCAGCGCTAATATATGTGGTTGTGTCGAGTGTGATTTCACACGCTCGCCGCGTTAGTTTGCAAACTAGTCTTATATCGAGCATTGCAAAGGGTGGCGGGCAAAAGTTCGCATGGTAATTGTTCGTAGGCTAGTTCGTACAATTGTTTGTCACGGACAAAGCACATGTCGGATGAATTCCGTAAGGGTACAAGTTCGTTTGGAAAAGTTCGTATTTTTAGGTTAGGTTAGGGAGAATAGGTTAGGCACTGACTTATTGGATATCGCGACCGCGCTCTAGACAGCCTGCAGAAAACCGACTTAGTCGCATTTCACAGCAAGATACAGGCATTTCCGAAGCAAATGCGGCGTTTAGTTATTTGTGCTTTAGGGCGCATCGACTGCATTGGCCATGTGGCGCCCATAACAAAGCTAGTTATTTACATCTCTTCCGGTAATCGCAACAACGCAACAAGATGTCAGATGCATACGCCTTATTCGGAAGGATAGCCTAATTTTTTTTTTCGTAGTAAAAATAAATTAATCTTAAACGAGTCTCACCCCACTCCTCTCTCTTCCTCCGTTTTCCCTCGGTCCCCTGCTGTCAACACTAAGAAAATATCCTGCTGCATCTTTTGTATGAAATGACACGCTCATAAAACAGAACAGAGCTTCAACGTCTTTTATGCATTGTATTCAATCAGTGCAGCCTGGTTGCAGCACACTCACACACAAAAATATTCACATTCGATGATCCCTTTCAACATAAAATATAAAATAGAGCACATCAATAACACCGAAGTGCAACCCATGCTGTCGGGGCCAGCTTCGAAACTTCGCACTGCGAATGAAAACCCCCAGCACAAAATGTACCCACCACAATGGAAGCCGAACACCAGTGCCAACACCAGCCATCAACAAAAGCCATTACCGCGGTGTAACCATACTTGAGACACACTTAGGCACACCACGCAGAATGGGGAGCTGGACGGCGATGATCCGCGCGGAAACTGTCATCGCCTGGTGACACGCATCCGTGAAGTTTTCCATCCTGGAATGCCACAAAAAAAACATACCGGTTCCGGTACAATATTACCGGCATGGAATCGTGTCAATAGCCGCGGGGACCGTAGAACAGGGTTGACAAGATCCTGGCACAAATTGTTTAACACGCGCACCGGAAGGGGACGGGGATACGCATGCCCATCCTGTTTGTCGACGATATCTCATTAAGGAGCAGGGATATTGTAATGGAATATTGAACAGTTAGAAATTGTTAAGCGCATCCCATGGGAAAATCAAACTCTGTTGGTAAATACAGGCACTGTGTGGGTGCAGTCAACCAACCGACCAGTCGCCGAGTATCCAAGGTTAGATCGCTGAAGTGTGTCCTAGACCGATCTCAACCAAAATTGACGCTGAAGGCACACCGACCTACGGCCATAGGATGTAAACTAAAGCTGGTTTACTTCAGTCGTACTCTACCCTGCACATCCGATTCTCGCTTCAGTAGTTTGTGAGATATTGGGGAGCGGGAATAGGGCCCCCTCCGATGCGCACCATGTGAGAGGTCCTCCGGCAAGCGTGCTAACACTAGAAAACTAGCACAAACATCTGATATCAAGACACAACAACCTTGTGCAAAGACAGATTTGTGATTCTGTATCAGAATGCTCTCTTGACCTCCGAGTTCTAAGTTCCTCGTGGTCCGTTGGGGACTAACAGATTTTGCCTACTAGTTTATCCAGTATTTTGCCAACTCTGCTATCCAGCTGTCTTCGATTGTTCAATATATATCAACTGAAATCAATCGGCTTTGCATTTACATCAATGCACTTCTCATCTCAGCCTCCTGTTCATGGTTACCGTTCATGATTTCTTCTCAACGTGCTCGCACCAATGGCATTTACGAACTTCGGGTGGTGGGGACATGGCGTGAGGGCATATTGTCCCATACAAAAATAAGCACACCCCTCTGCACAACTGGTCTTGTTTCTCCGCACACGTATCACAGCAAGATTGGTGGAGCCAAAAGTGGCCGGCAACAGCTGAAAGCGGACGACCGACGCCTGCTCAGATATCACAGCGGCACTCGTGACGGGCCCGCAATGCCGCGGCACCTTCAGGCGCATCCGAAACGGCACCGATGTTCGCGGCCAGCGAATCAACACCGCAAACGGTCCACCTGGCCAGCCAGCATCGGCCGCCGAGATTCCACCGCGGACGACATGCATCGGTGCGTTGGCCGTCCGGCCCGCTCAACATTGGTTCGCTGGAGCGCGACCCGGCCTCGCCCAACACCGCCGCAATGCTGGGCTGACCTTGCGACGGTGACCGTGACCCGCCTTCACTCAGCGCCGTCGAAACGTCCAGCCGACCCGGCGGCGGCCGGCGACGCCACCGACGCCGCTATCGACTCGTCTGGAACAGCACGTCCTCCTCGTCCTCCTCGTCGTCGTCGTCGCGGGCGGCGCCAAGCAGGGGCAGCTCCCAGCCGTTATGCTGGGGCCGGCAGGAGGGTGGCGGCACGGCGCGCAGGTGCAGCGCCTTCTTCACGCCGTGCAGCACGATGCCGGCCACGCAGATGACGAGGCCGACGCCGCGCAGACTGCCCAGCTCCTCGCCGTTCACACGGATGGCGATCAGCAGGGTGGCGATCTCCTGCGCCCGAACAGACTCGGTCACCGGACGGCGTGGGGGGGGGCGAACGCAGGCAGCCCGGCCCCGTGCGTTGTGGCCAAATTCGTTCTCATTAGCGCGTCGGATGTGAATACAAATATACCCTTCTTGACAATAAAGATACAACCAAGACACGAAAATTGGTGGTTTCAAGTGCGCATCAACTAGACTGGAAAATGCATAGCTATTACTTGCACAAGATTACATAATACTTTTTTTCTGTTTGTGCAACGCTAAACAATACAACAGAAATATGCAACTGAGACAAATTCACGTGACCTGCACGCACATAACATGAACGTCTATGCTGGAACTGTCATGAACGTGGGAAGATGCAAATGAAACAATTTCTAACATGAGATGTAAATATTTGTTTCTGTTCCGGTGGGTGAGGGCGCGCCGCATATCATTCACCATTCGTGGGACGTCATTCAGGGCGGATGCTTCCTCGCTCACCACCTCAAACCAGCTACAGTGGCGCCGACAGCCGCACGGCCCCACAGCCCACCGTCCCAGGTGGCCACAGATCCGGCTCACGTGCAGCGGTTTGGACGGCCCGGGCGTGCAAGCTGGACAGGCGTGTCACCACGCGTAAGTCACGGCACACTGGACGAGATGGGGCGCTCCTCAGCGGACCCCACGACCCCCGTTTGATCACGAACAATGGGAAAGCTTTTCCGAGTCGTTAACATGTGCTCCAGATAGCCACGCCCGGCAAAGTTGAGCCGAGCAAATGTGGAAAGGTGCAATGGGAATGAGCGGGAAATAATTCGCCCAGACGTTTCCAATAGCCGTGTTGGAGTAGCACCACCTCCGACAACCGACGCTTAGCAGCCATGCACCAGCGCACAAATTAGAATCCAGCCAACGCTTTTTACTGCGAATTCAAACCGACATACGACTATGCGTCCACAGGGATACTTGTCTTCCTTCAGGACTGCAGCTGTTGTAGTGGCAACAGACCCCACGAACAGCAAACTGGTCCGATACACACGACAGAACATGACGCAGGAAAACGACACCGAAAGCGCTTCGCTGAATTAAGTAGCGATTGTTTCTCATAGGACTAGTAACGCACGATAAGGCCTCGATCCTATTTTTACCTGTGGAATAATTAATGCGTAATGGCTTTGCATACTCATGAAAAATTCACCCCTTGGAGAGGTCTATGACTTCAGGTAGGTGGAATTCACACCCCAGGATTGATAGGAGAGACTGCTTCACATTGTGATGCAATCAGCTTTAATAAATTATACACGCAATGCACGTGCAATTATATGCGAGGTATTATGTGATGCCGGCTCTCTTGGACTCTTGCAGTTCGTATGAACAGTAGGCCAATCCAAGAGACCACCCAACAAGAGTCCGGAACAGCTGAGGCGAATTTCCAGTGATATACGTTGAGAAAGGGCCTTTGCCGAGACTTCCACGTAATGGTGCACCATTGTTCAAATACTGATACACGACACGCACGTTTAGGTAATTAATCATTCAAGCTCCACTTATATCGGGGTCAGACGGAAGTATTAACAGTCAGTGGCGGATCCAGGAAATTGATCAGTTTGCAAGGCAACACGCACCTGGAGGGTAGCAACTTATTGAACATTTTTTCAGGGGATAACGGAAATATTCGGGGACACAGGTGTTCTGGAAGGGACACTCGAAGGGCCTTTTCCGCGCCGGCGGTCGAACGCATTTTAAGTGCATTTTCTGATGAGCACCGACACCGCTAGAATAGGATAATGAACATAACTAGGTGGAAGACATCGTGGCGAAAGGAAGACGTTCCACAAACTAACCGTGACAACAGGACGGACAATGACACTGGACCCTCCATTAACATCTAACGAACGAGCGGCTCGCCAGATGTATCGCACCAGCCAGCTGCTGCTACCACTCCTGTCAAACTTCACATCGGCGCCGTTGTAGCGATACGCACGTGTGGTGGGACACTCCGGGGCCGGAGAGACGTGGCGGCCGCAGGACGTGTGGTGGGAGACACTCCGGGGCCGGAGAGACGTGGGGGCCGGAGAGACGTGGCGGCCGCAGGACATGTGGTGAGACACTCCGGGGCCACAGGACGTGTGGTGGGACACTCCGGGGCCGGAGAGACGTGAGGGCCGGAGAGAAGTGACGGCCGCAGGACGTGTGGAGGGATACTCCGGGGCCGGAGAGACGTGACGGCCGCAGGACGTGTGGTGGGACACTCCGGGGCCGGAGAGACGTGACGGCCGCGGGACATGTGGTGGGAGGCACTCCGGGGCCGCAGGACGTGTGGTGGGACACTCCGGGGCCGGAGAGACGTGACGGCCGCGGGACATGTGGTGGGAGGCACTCCGGGGCCGCAGGACGTGTGGTGAGACACTCCGGGGCCGCAGGACATGTGGAGGGATACTCTGGGGCCGGACAAACAGCCGCAGGACATATGGTGGGACAGACGTGACGGCCACACACCCACCTTGGCGACGCCGGCCACACACAGCGTCACACTGGATGTCACGCGCAGCGCCAAGAACTCGGAAACGTCCAGAGCGAAGGCGAGCAGACAGCCGAGCATGATGCGGCCGGCGCTGTGGACCATCACGCTTGGCTCGGCGAACAGGAACAGGTCCCGTGACGAGGCCACCTTCACACCTGCCGAACAACATTGTCACCATGACGCCGGCCAGCCCAGGGGGACGAGGGGAGTGGAGAACAAAAATGTATCTGATCTAAGGTCAGTGACCTTATATGTTCGACAAAATACGAGATATGCGAGTTAACCATTTGGCCACGTACTACAAATCACTTAAGCTTCAAACAAGTCGGTGGTTTCCAGAAAACTTGTTCCGGATGATCCTCAGGATTGTGAAAAACTAGCCATGCTGGAATTGCAACATCTCGACCCATATGGCGACGGCCAAATTAGGTCAGACATTGACCTTGTTTTGGAAGCCTGCGAAGCATTATCCGTTTAAATCTGGTGGCAAAAATTGCCGTTAAATTTGGATTCAGCACACAAATCAACCCAAGGGCGCGGATGACCTTTTTTGTCCGATAAAATGAAAAAGGTTATCTGAGATCAAGCTGGGCTGATGTGCTCGAATGATCGTGAAAACATCAACGCCTGTGAAAACTTCAATAGCCTGTCAATAGCCTCAAGTCACCTGAGTTGTTCATCACTCAACCCCATACAATCTTGGCCATTTGCGGTACATGAGGCTACATGAGAACGGATTGCGAATTCGGCGAAAGACGGCCCGACATGTTTCCTCGGATTACGCAGAGGTCAGTGACCTGACGCATATTCAGTTGTTATGTCATGAAGTAGGGAAATATATCCAATCAGCCATGTCAGGCGGTGACCCGCTGACGCGCACTGTATTTCCGTAGTCGCGGATAAAAAATCCCCAGGGAGGGTTGCACCAACTCTGAACGCGCAAAATAAAAAAATAAACAGCCACACCAAGCTGTTGTCAGGCGGTATTTGGCCTCTCGATAGTAGTAATTGACATCCAGGAGAACGTAGATCGACTGAAAGGCACAGCTTAAATGACAGGGAATTATTCATGCCCACGCCCAATCAAATCGGGCCATTAAATTCAAACGTATTATGGTCATAGATGCCTTCGCAAGAGCAAGCTATAAAACGGCGTTTGAACAAAGTTAACTAAAGTAACACTGAAGACAGTGTAGCATGGAATTCGGCATGAGTTAATGAAGAAAGTTCGTTAAAAAAAATTGCCTCGAGTTATTTAACAACCAAAGCAAACTCAGAACCAGTTACCTAAATCGCCACCGGTACATGTTCAGTGACATTGAAACGTATGGGTGATTACTGTTTCCCGGCTGGAAACAATCCTGTCCTTCATTTGCTTCGTTCATGGCTCACTCCTAACAAATCACGAACGCCTATGCGCCCATAAATTCCAATAACCTCAACCAAAATGTTAACTTCTAGACTCTAAAATTATCACATTTCATTGCTGGTGCAAATGAAGACAGTATACCTTCTGACGAACATAGGTTGAAAACCATGCTCTCCGTATCGAAGAGTTAGAAGTGTCAATACATCCCTCAACGGCAATACACCCAGATGTTTTGTCTAACTCTCTCAAGGAACTAACCAACCTATACTTAGGTATTTACATGCCTGTGCTTGGCAAATATGTGACGATAAAAATGGAAACACAAGTAATCCACAAATCACCGGTCTCCAAATGTTAAATATACTCGATGAGCACATGAAATATTCGTAAGGCGTGTTTTCTGAGTCACATTATCAATGGAAAGAGTATAGTTCATTGAGACAATTAGGCTTCACGAACCAACAGCTAGTGGACGCAGATGTCAACGGAAAGACAAGAAAGCTTCGCGAAGAAGTCCATGATGCCATAATCTATGCAATCACCTCGAACAATATCATTAGCTGCAAACACGGGGTTTCGTTCGGCGGACAAGCGGCCACTCGACCTATGCTCGCATGGAATCCCACGGAGAAACCATGAAATTAGTGAGCCGATTAAATACTCAGCCACAGACAGCGGTCGTGATCACCACCCTACGCCCGGCATAGCTCGTAACGCTGTGCACGCCTCGAACACGGCCGCTTGAAAACGGCCGCACCGCACAACGCGACAATCCCGCCGCGCAACGCAGCCGCGCGGAAACCGGCGCAGCGCTATCGCCACAGGCGCCGACCGGCCACCCACCTTCAAAGAAGACGGCGAACGGAACGAGCGCCGCGATCATGAGCGGCTGGATGTGGTAGACCATGTCGATGGGATTGCCCAGACCCAGGTCGCTCCGTTGGACGACCACCTGCGACACGGTCCAGCGGAGGCCGCTGTCGGAGGCCAGTCAGTCACTCGTCGGTCAGTTGAGTCGCGGTTCGGAGGCCGCTGTCGGAGGCCAGTCAGTCACTCGTCGGTCAGTTGAGTCGCAGTTCGGAGGTCGCGGTCGGAGGGCAGTCAGTCACTCGTCGGTCAGTTGAGTCGCGGTTCGGAGGCCGCGGTGGGAGTGCCAGTCAGTCACTCGTCGGTCAGTTGAGTCGCAGTTCGGAGGCCGCGGTCGGAGGCCAGTCAGCCACTCGTCGGTCAGTCGAGTCGCAGTTCGGAGGCCGCGGTCGGAGGCCAGTCAGTCACTCGTCGGTCAGTTGAGTCGCAGTTCGGAGGCCGCGGTCGGAGGGAGGGTCAGTCAGTCACTCGTCGGTCAGCTGAGTCTCAGTTCGGAGGCCGCGGTCGGAGGGCAGTCAGTCACTCGTCGGTCAGTTGAGTCTCAGTTCGGAGGCAGCTGTCGGAGGGCAGTCAGTCACTCGTCGGCTGTCAGTTGAGTCAGAGTTCAGAGACCGAGTCAGTCACAGGTCGACCGTCGCACACACGCGAACGGAGTTGCAATAATGGCTTTCCATTAGGTGTCAGATGTCGAAACACGTACGGTATGGCGAAAGTCGACATGGAAACCTTGTCATTTAACATCGCTTGAAAATACTTCAAACACAGTTCATACCCAACAGCATACTCATACATGTACCTTTTCCTTTGTTTTGAGATACCCAATGTAAGGGTAACTATTTTAGCGACAGTGATACAAAACACGTATCATCATCAACTGACATTGTATAACAGACCACAACATAGGCAATCCTCCTTCCCGGAATTGTGCTAAGAGATGTGCGTGCATCACAATCTGCAATGGTGAGTATCAGCATAATACTTATCAACAAGATACTTTATAAATTAGATACGAAAACTTCATACCGACTCATCATGAATCACGATCTCGATACACCGTTGGGAGGGATGACCCACGGAACGAAATTGGATGACAATTTACACATATTCGGGTTGTAAAGTAGGCTCGTGATCGACGTAAGGAGATCCAATGGGCACCTAATCAAATCACATCTTCACTCCGAACTGAGTGAAAACAAACATGGTAGTGATTGTTGTCAGTAGAAACTTCATAGTCCGTAGAATATACAGTTATGAAATCATATTCTGGACCATAAACACGAGAACGCTTCCCTCAGCGCTATTGTTCGCTACGAAGGCTAAATGCTACTGTCCGCTGACCATTGTGAGAATCTTGTCAGTGGCTTTCACCACCGAAGGAAGTGCATTTCCTTTGAAACTAAGCTTAAAGTATCGTTGAGAAAAATCTTGAGAACAATGAATTCAGCTAAGCAATGCTAAATAACCAGCCTCCAGCCAGTCCGTCCACATTTCGGCAGCCATTAGCTTTTAACGTCGGAGTGGCAACAGGCAGAAGGCTTAAACTCCACGTTTACCGAAAGTCGTGGTGGTTATTGACTTTACGACGCATCGACCGTTTTAGGCCACGCAGCACCGTCGATCTCTCACGTCGAACGGTCGCCGGCGAGGAGTAGCGACGGGAGAGACTCGGACCCACAATCATACACCTGGGAGGCGGACACCTTACCCCTTGGCTGCTCGACCCTGGAAGCTTGATGCCGAGGGCGAGTCACGCTGTCGTCACTTAGCACCCACACATGTGCCTCACGCTTCCCACACCGAGTCGCTGGCGGACACGACCTCAACTCACTCGCACCACTCGGAACATTTCCAAATCCCGCGGCCCACCGTCGAGACAGCGTGGGCGGCGCCGTTAGCCGTGATCGTGCATAAAGTGCGTCATAAAATATTCAATAAACAAACAAACAAACAAACCAGCGCCCGCCGTTGCCGTAGGCAGCTTGGGACACGCACGGCGCGTCTCTCACCTGACGATTGCCGCCACGAGCGCCAGCGAGAAGCCGATGAAGTCGAACGTGGTGGACTTGTAGGTGAAGAGGATCAGGCCGGTGGAGATGGACGCGACCACCACAGCCATCGACCATTGCTGCCAACACATGACACACGCCGCTCACCACCACGAGGAGCTATGCTGTAGATAAATGGCTAAGCGTGGATGTCGTACACATTGCACATCCTTCCCGAATACGTACTCTTAAGTCGCTCGAACGGAGAAAAAAACAATATTTATCCACATGCACACATCACACAAGTTGGTTATTTCGGCTTTCGGGCGCTTTGACTAGTTTTGTCAGACAAGATTGCGTGGTGTTGCAATTTCCCTGGCTTACCTTGTTACATCTAACAAGCGAATTTGGATGTCCACTTTTTAATACAATAATATAAGCATTATATAATTAACAACTTTTCATACAGTGATGTATGAATTCATGCCTGTTTGTGAGGAAGAAAACGCATTCACAAGCTGGGAGAAGAATGTGGAAATCACATCGAATAGCTCACTTGTACTAAATTTATGTGTGAGATCAACAAAATTAAGTGGCTGAACTCTGTATAACTGGAATGTGCATTGGCCCCCTAATCACCGAAATATCAGCCGTGATCGGCAGCCATCTTGTCGTGTTCTGAAAGCAATCAGTGTCAAATTAGCCTGCTCGAGTGCATCTGTAAGAGTGGGAGTCACAGCAAGTTATATTTATATTACTAACGTATCGACACTTAAAATATCTTTCAACTGATTTTGGTATATCTGACACGTACTTAAGGACAGCAATGATATTCTGCAACACCGTAAATTGGACTAATCGACCAGGAGAAAACGACGGTCAAGAACGGTGCACATACCTTTCATATGCAAACATGAAAACGCAAGAATGATGAAGGCAAGTGACCGTGCAATTTAAGCCGTATTTTGAAGAATACTGAATAGCGCGTCCTCGCCAATATTAATGCATCAACAGCCTCGATGTATATGGGCCGGGGTTACCTCGGGTTACCCCGAGGTTACCTCGGTGACTCCTTCCCTGGCGTCCTCATATTAACGTGTGAAACTATTGAGGAACTGGAGCGACACGTACAGCACACAAACCGCGCAAGGAACAGGGCCCAATCTGATGCACTTTGGCTTCCCACATATGAGTCGTTTTATTGAAATAACTGGGTGGGGGGAAGCCGAAAACAGTTCACAAAATAAATCCGGAAAGAAGTGTTCAGACCTGGTGCAGATACGTGGCTTTTGATATCATGCCATAAGAAGATACTTGAGTTGTGCACACTCTGAACTTCCTGATGATGAACATGGGAGCAGAAGATGCGGTGAATTGGGGGCGGAGACACTGTGTGCATGTTCGGGGGGGCGGGGGGACACGCCCATGAAAAGGTGGCACCCCTCCGGTCCGCAAAGGCGCCTCTTCAGGAAGACTCGAGTGCACCACCACTCCCCTCTGCTCAACCAAATTGTCCACCAAAAACGCCTTTTTTTCAAGGAAAAGGAAAAATTTCCCCGCTGAAGGCGCACTTCCAAGGAAATATGCCCCTCGAGTACTTAGTGCAATAGTACCATGCTTATACTTACCATCACATACTATGATACACAAGCACCTTGTAACACAATTCCAGTTACAGAGGTTATCTATGATGTGGTCTGTTAAACAATGTCATCTGCTGATACCGTGATACTGCAATCGCTATCGTTAGCATAGGCAGTCGCATATTAGGTGTCGCAAAAATTGAAGGAAAAACATGGACTTATACTTAGAGGGTACTCCATTGGCTCAAAATTGAATATGAAGAACTGATGCGATATGTTTAGTTGCATGCCTTCATTAAACGATTTGGACAACCTGTTGTACTCGTTTTGACTTGTCACACTTACCGAAAAACCACTCGTTTAACACTGCCCCTCCAAGAGTGTCCGGAATGACACCCCCGTCATCGGCGTTGACATCGTCATCAGTCGGAGATCGTCGCAGAAATATTGACCGGGGAAGACGCCGGAAACCGCCGATATCTCTGGCCTGGACTTGGGACAGCGTGAGCCCGCCATTGCCCCGCACCCCAACATCGGCATCCCTACCGATCCTGATAGTTATTAGGGCTTTAGGGCGCATCGACTACATTGATAATGCAGCGCCCATCTACCGATCCTGAATAGGAAATGGGTTTTAGGTCGATTCTTTCCATGCCATAGCACATAAGCGTAATGCCAACTTTCACGAAGCTTCGGAAGACGCGTCGTCCGTCCCAGTTTACGGCCACCCGTGTCCCAAGGTCAACAGAACCGGGAAGGGCGGAAAGGGGCGGTCAACACTTTGAACGAGCCTAACATTGATCCTGTGGGATTCGCATGACAAGAATCGACTTCAAATGGCACTGGCAACCTCCCTCCCCACGCTGGAGTAGTTGCCGTGCCACCTACTTGTGCCCAGGGTTCGGCCTAATAATTTGCATGGGGTGGACACTTGGCTAGAGTGGCACCATTTCTCCGGAAGGGTACCACCTCGTTTGTTTATTGGTTAAGGGTGCCACCTTAACCACTCGGCCATCCCCGCCCCAAGGGTGCTACTTCGTCGGAGGGGCGCCACTGATCCTAAAGACAATTTTTCCAGGCCGGGGGGCAGGCAGGGTGCGCTCGAACGTTCTGCAGTAGCGCCATTTGTACTCGAAGGGGCACCGTTTGTACTCGTCTGGAAATTCATGCGGCTGAAGGGATACTTGATGGTCCTAGAAAAACCTTTTTTTCAGTCAGGGGGATACCGCATCTCCATCGAAGACATATCGGACGATTGTGGCCCTTTAAAATCCTCTCCTGCACGTCGTCTCCGTAATTATTCAGCCTCACTGGAGGAGGCGGTTGGGGGTGGAGTCGAGCACTATTAAGGAAAAACGCTGACTCGAATGTTCACATGCCCAATCACATGTGGCACTGTCACATATAAATTGGAAAAGCAATCGATAACCACCGGTTATTGCTTCCGCTATATCGCTAACGCGCTACCTATCAATTTCAATAGCGCACCCACTTGTTGATTGGCTATTGGCTTTTACGACACATCAACCGTTTAGTCATGTAGTGCCGTCAATCTCTCACGCCGATTGGTCGCGGGCGAAGAATAGCGACAGGTGAGACTCGAACCCACACCCTTTTGATTATGAAACGGGCAGCCTACCCCTAGGCTACTCGTCTCCATTAAAACCCGCTCGTAATTAAAACCCGCACCATGGTATTCCACATTTCATTCTGCACACTGTACAGATACTCATACTCACCTCCAACCCCTTGTCCTCGAATAGAACTGGTCCGACATCGGCAGTAGCAGCACTATGTCTACAGTCTCCTCGCAACAGAGTATAGATTCCCTAGTAACAGCAATGTGCCTACACAAAACTGAAAATAATAGAAGTCGAAACATCTGGAACAAAACAAGGAAAAGCAATATCCGAACAGACGCTTACTGAGCACGTCCCACAAAACCAGACCACATAATGTATCTCGCTTGGTAGCGCTATGTTAAATTCGTTGCGTAAAGCGACAAGCGGTACACCGGACTAGCAGGGAAACTATGTGGACAATGTAGCGCTCCCATGCCGCAAGCACTTAGGCCCAACCGCAACTGCGCTCTCTCGACTTTCAGCCGAAATATACACCTCATTGCGTCAAAGTTAAGCAGAAGTGCACGCATTTCGGAAGTAAGTGCAACCAATTTGGCGATTCGACCGAGGAGCCAGATTTCGAAAAGGGTTGCTCCAATTATGGCATCAGCCCATTAAAAACTAACCTGCTTCAGTCGAAATTCATTGCACTTCCGCCGAAAGTTAGCCGTTCCGCCAAATGTGGCGCGCATTTCACAGATTGCAGTATTCTGACCTTGATATCATGAGGCTGAACAGGGGAAGTTAGCCATTCGCTCGTCGTAACCGAGATGGTGTTGCGGAGGCGGTTGTAACATCCAGACGGGATGGTTGCGGCCGAACGGATAGTGGTCCGGGGCCCCACGGAGTCGATCCTGGTGGTGGTGGTGGTGGTGGTGGTGGTGGTGGTGGCGGTGGCGGTGGCGGTGGCGGTGGCGGTGGCGGTGGTGGTGGCGGTGGCGGTGGCGGTGGCGGTGGCGGTGGCGGTGGCGGTGGTGGTGGTGGTTGTAGATTGGGAGATATGGTGCGCCCACTACTTGAGTCATTTGGCGCCCAGAGCTGGCCCCGGATAAAACCGAACTGAAGGCCAGTGGAAACCAGGCTTCCTGTTTGTGGGAGAAAAGAGCCGAAGGGCATTACATACGGAAACAAGTGGAAATGAGACACACAAAATGGTGAAGAAGAGCTTCAAAGAGACCGCGGAAACGCCTCCATCATTCCCCACCCATTTTAAACCAATCGTGGTCAGCTCGTGGTTAACGGATCAATGGCTTGGAGAGAGACAGACACGAGTTGGCCTGCTATTGGAATTAACAATACAATAATACTACTTATAATAAGACTATGCAGAACAATACTATTTACAGGACAGCAACGACGCTGCTCGTACCAGTTTCTCAATGCGCAGGCACAGCGCGCAGATGTAGATCCAGATGACGGCCGTCGACTTGGTCATGGTGTAGAGCGCGACCGAGATGAACTGGATGCTCCACTGCGAGCAGCCGATGTCCAGCGCGCTGGCCACCCCGGGCAGCGTCAGCTGACGCAGGTAGACGCGCCACGGCAGCGTGCAGCGCTGCTCGTCGTAGGTGGCCTCCATGTAGTTGCGCAGCAGGGCCGCTATCAGGAACTTGACTATCAGGTGCGCCATCACGATGGACAGAGGGAAGCCCAGGTCCTGGCGGGCGGACAGCGGCGTCGGTCAAGTCGCGTGGGCGACGCGACGACACAAATCACGCATACTATTACGACTGAGAACAAAAAGTGCAATATATACCATAGCAGCAAGTAGAAAAAAATTACAAAAATGAAAAACTTGAGAGTAATATCTCACTTGAGACCCTTTCGCCACATAACCAACAAGAAAAGCACAAATAACACCATGCAATTGGATGCACAACTTTAATTGTGCATGGTAGCAAGCACGCAGTCAAGGTGAGCCAATACAAATAATCCGAAGTTTAATAGTAATAAACAGTGGATTATAACCACAATCAAACTTAAGCGTGGGCTACGCAAACAATGCTAAAAATAAATGTACCAAACGAAAACTGCATACTTACATGTAAGAGATGCTTTTGGTAAAATGTGATTGATATTGAACACACTGCGTAGAACAGTAGACACAAGCCACTTTTAAGGCATACATTTAGCCGGTCAGCAGTCATTCCGGATGCCATCTTCAACCCTTCACATGCTCAACACTCTGAAATAAACATTGCAGTCACTTAAACCTTGTTCGCACGCCGACCAGGCTGACGAAAAGTTGGTTGGTCAGAACCATATTTGTGTTTTTATGGCAAAAAAAAATCCGATCCGGCCATGGTGCACGGTCCAGTCCACCAGCCGTACCAGCAGCTATTCGTTATTGGTTTTACGACACATCGAACGTTGAGTCATGTAGCATCACCAATCTCTCACGTCGATTGGCAGCGGGCGAAGAGTAGCGACAGGTGAGACTAGAACCCACAATCTTTCGTCTGAGACGGGCAACTTACCCCAAGACTACTCGTCCCCCCGGAACCACGGTTAGATGACGTTGCGCGCTGTTAAACTTTTGGCCGAGCGGCCGACCTGTTGGTTGACCTATAAGCTTCCATGCATGTGCAGCTGGTACAAAATGGCATTCAATGGCTTGAACTGTGCCATCAACCAATTTTGAACAACACCAAATGTTGTGTCATGGGACACCTGGAATTATCCGATGGATTGAGCAATGGCTGGCCGGGATCACAGGGCGAGATCACCGGCCGATATTGAATATGGGATGGGAAGAATGCAAATTACAATATTCAAAAACACACCACTGATGACAACAAGAAAGTCAGGACACCAGCCTTGGGGAAGACCACTGTCAAATGAATGCGGGTCAGAAGTCATGGTTTGGCAACAAATTTGGAATGTGCTTAGCTCCAGAAAGTTGACAAAGAAACTAGAAGATTTCCGTGTATTCCGAGCTTGTGCACCTGTCAACAGATTCACCAGAGTACATAATTAAATGCTGATTATGTCTAAAAATACTCCAACTGTGCCCTGTAATTAGCAAAACATCTTCAAATGGATGTAACTATACAGCTCATGTGCATACAACTACATGAACATTGGAGACCATGTGAAATTAACCAAGGATAATTATAATTTAAGGAAGTGGTGCAATTTCACTATTCACCATTTGCTTCAAGATTTTGCAAGCACAGTTTCTGAGTGGGATAGGGTGACATTATTTACTTTAAAAGGCATATTACCTAGTTTCCCTTCAGGGATCATAATACCTTTGAGCCAGATGCCAAATGCCTGTTGTTCATAGAGGTGATATGCAAGGTGCAAATTAATATTTGGACAGGGTATGCTCTCATTGTTCAGTAAAGAGAGCACATGCTATTTCATTAGGGTCCATATGTCATTAGCCGCCTCAGTAGCTCAGTTGGTTAGAGCGCTGGCCTGCACTGGTCTCCCCTGTCTTGGCAACGCAGGGTTCGAGTCGCTTCGCGCGCTCGCATTTAGCCCCTGGCCGGGAGTGTCAGTTGGCAGCTGGCCCAATAAGGCCGGGGACGAGCTATCGGGCGGTCGTGTCGGTGCATTGGCGGCACATTAAACTTTCAGTCTAAATTCTGCTGTTGAACTGGAGTTCATGGATCAGGTGGTGGGGCCAGTGTTCACGCAACGAGCTCTGCCTAGCAATAGAACCCTGGTTCCTCAAGTTACCCCAGGAACAACTCAGGTTAAATTTATTTTATATAAACACTCATCAGGTTTTTCAGCTGCATCAGCCAAGATAAGGTGAATTACCACCCAGGGGATGACAATTGGCCTACTACAATGCTGCAGTGATATCTTTAGTTCATTCAAGGTAGGAAGGGATTTGGTAAGTTCCAATGTTTGTTGAAGTGAAGTACAGATGTGAACAATTATATTCCAGATCATCCACAGGCAATGGGTAGCTACTACAGTGGCCGCAAAAAAAATGTATACACCGCGAGCGCAAATAAAAGTATACATGGTGATCACAGAACACCTTTGTTTTGCATACCCTAGCAACAGTCAGTGGGAGAAGCTTGGCATGACGTATATAGCTGGGCCACATCACTACCCTGACTCACACTCAGTGGGAGAGCTCAGTAAGCGATGGGCTCTGAGAGGGGTGGGCACAACTGTTTGATGTCTTTCTGGGTGCCTTTATTGCTACGACGCCAGACTTTGGAAGTCAATAACTTAGATCTCAGTGGTCAGAATGGGACGAAAGAAGCTCACGGATGTTGAGAAGAGTCGGGTTTGACCCTGTTGGAGCAAGGCATGTCTGTGACACGTGTCGCCGGAGATCTACAAGTCACGAGGCAGGTTATTTACAGCCTCAAATTGGCCGCCACCTCCCTACCCCCAGGCTACCATTCCGGAGAGAAAGAAAGGGTCTGGAGCATCCACAAGACTTCCACATGCACTGACCATATTCTGAAGAGAGCTGTGTTATCAGAACCTGTAATAGCTGCATCAGTGCTTAAAAAGAAGCACCCTGATCTTGTTGTTTTATTGGCCAAATATTGTTAATGTACACATTTTTTGTGGCCACTTTACATGGCGAAATAACTGAGATATGATGGGAGGGTGCTTCCTATGTCCCATTAGTTACCACACATCTCATTTATCCATCTTACACATGCATGTTGTAATTAACATCATGACATGTCACATGTCAGTGCAACCCATATGCATGTATTACATTATCTCTGTTTAGGATATGTTGGGTGGTATTATATCAAAGGCATTTATTATTTTTTAAAGGAATAAATGTTTGAATTCTTAATTTTTAACATGATTAAGATGATGCGACCATTCACTTCTGCCACAAATGCTGACTTTTCAGTAGACTCCCAGTCAATCCCAGCCCCAGTCAACCCTTTTGGATACAAATGATCTATAAGTTTCTTACATTAGTCCAGATATATTCAACACCGGAAGATGCTGATTGACAGTAAATGACTTACTATGAGCAACATAACTGATGACAAGAGTTTAGGATTTTTTAAATGTAATTACAAGAATATCTCTTGTCTGAGATATTACATATTCAGGTTAGGCATCATTAGGTCCCATCTTTGTATATTTTTATGGAGTTCTTGAAACTCTTCATTGTTCCCAATAGGCTTGTCCATGCTATTTACTTAACATACCATCATAGTTTAGGTTTGGGAACATTTTTTTCTGGGCTACATTAGTATTTGGTTTCATTCTATATCTGTGCTGTCCTGTCATCAAATCATCCAGGATTTGTTGCTTGTTTCTTATTGTCACCAGTAGAAAGGTCATATTGCTCCATGTTGAGCAATATGACCTTTCTTGGAGGTATTCCATTTGTGTGTGGAATGCGGCCAAAATGAAAAATTGTTGGCATGAAGTGTTGAATTGGACGAAGCAGTGCCCTGAAAATGATTTTTTCTGAAGTGAAGGGGAGGATGATGATGTAAAAGAGGTATCTGTGGCTAAATGATGTAAAGTACACAGATACATTCTGATATGCACTTTCTATGATCATTATTGATCATTTGATGATTGTGAGGCTAGTGGTGTACCTGCTACCTTTATGGTCGGCAGTTCTGCTGCCAGGAGCCATTCACACTTCTAAGACAAAATTTCATTCAAAGCCCATAGAAAAGGAAAAAAGTACCATGTAATGATATCAACAATGATCAGTAGCATCAAAAACAACTGCCATTACATATCCATGGGCACTGAAATTTAAGCATTTTGTACCACTGGACAATTGAGTGTTCAATTTCTTTACATATGAAAACCCCCAGGTCAGGATATCAATAAGTAATGGCATAGATAAGAACAGTGCAATGATGGATGACAGCATTTAGTTTGTCAACAATTGAAAAAAAATATTTGCAGTAGAAATGAGTGGTTGTTTGTTGCTTATTTGGTATTTCATTACACACTATTCACAATCATGGCTAATGGTGCCACTCACACTGCTTGTGAGTGGGCCACAGGAATGGGAAATGTCCTTAGTGGTGCAAATATGGAACCTGGGACCTTTTTTGTACCCAGAGCTGTAGCTTTTTAAAGCTTTAACCTCCCCAAAGCTTTCACATTTTTACTTTAACTACTTGGTCATCCCACCCCAGAAATGAGTGGTCACAGCACCTTGATCCTGTTTATAAATGCTGCATTGAATTTTTTTATTCTTCACACATCCATTCACATCTTAAAATGCAAATGCCATGATTAGGTTATGCTTATCTATTCATTTATTATTATTTTATGCAGGTACCTACCTACATACCTACATACCTACCTACCAACCTACCTAGGGGAGGAGGTTCTGGACATGTAAAACATCATGCAATAAATAGCTCTATTGCTGCTTCTGTATGGTCAAACCAACAATTGTTCTGCATTTACTGAACACAAAAATGAACAAGTTAAGATCAATATTCAAACAGTTCCTTGCAATTAAAATCCTCCAACTACTTGCAAAGAGCAACTTTAAAGCATAATTATTTTATAGTAGTGTGCCACATTCTGAACACAAAAACATGGATGTAAAGGATTACCTCACTGTAACTACCTATTGCGGTGCAAGTTATTAGTAGCCATTAATAATACTGGTAGAATTACACACAAAAAGAATACACATCCTATGGATTCCTTATATCAATTGCTCTCAGAAATATAAAAATGGGACTTGCAGACAGATAGCTCACACACATGGAATTTGTAGAACTACATGACCAGACCTTCATATTTTGGTTGAGTAAGGTCTATCGTGTTTTAACACTGCCATCTTCTAATCTATGTGCTGAACATGACACGCGACATGTCCAAAGGTCGTTGACATGCATCGTTCATATAAATTAAGTGTGAGGGGTAATGCTTGCAGATTACCAGTGTTCAGATACTCTGAGCTTCCTCTACCTTCCAATAAAAGGGAGTTTCTCAAGTCAGAAAAAGAAATAAAATTATCGTGTCACAATTTGATGCCTCAACACTTTCCTCCCACACCCATAATTCCAAAGCACCAATCTGATCCCTGATATAGCATCAGAATATGAACACGCTGTTCGTACCCCATGGAACAGAAACCCTTCAGTGTCTTCTATTTTGCTTGCAAGCATTCCAAATGTAACCGAATGTGGCGCAGGCCGGCAAATAACGTGGGCAATGGAAATAAACAAACAACTCATTATGGTGTAACATTTTGATGACGTTACAAAATGTCACGTTAAGATATCATTTTTTTTGTGTGCTTAGTTTGACAATTTTCTGAATCATTGAACTCTATATATAACTGGACGACAGACGACTCGCCTCTCGCCGCAAGCTCCGCATCCTATTCTGGCCGGTCTCGGCTTCAGCAAAGGTATATGGGAGAAAAGATCGAGCGCGCCGCCCGCTCCCATGGATTCTGGCCCTGAAATGAAATGTTGCAAAATGAAAAATTGTGGATATATTTTGATAAAAAGTAGTGCAAAATGATGTTCGGTTCATGATGATGAGATGTAAATGGAGAAATATCATGTAAACTATTTTAATTGTGCTTTTGAAGTCTAACCTCTATCATCGTTGTGCCAACTTTATTCGGTATTCGGCATGTGTACCCCATGAAATTAAAATCCCGCATACCAGATAAACACTCGCGAAGTGACGCTGGGGATGTTTGTAGTTATCGAATCTATTAAGCAGGGGCGGATCCAGGAATTATCATGGATAGGGGTAGTTGTTTGGGGTCACCATTTCTTAGAAAGTGTACCCTGCGAAAATACCTGAAGGGGCGCCTTCGGCTGAAAATCAGCTTAGCGTGGGGAGAGCGTGCACTTGAGCACACTGGAGGTGTGCTTCTAGCTGAAAAATATGAGGAGGAGCACTTGAGCCAATCCGGAGGGGCACGGGTTCAAAATTTAATGGGGTCCAAGGAAGGACCATCTCTATTTTTGAGGGCTCTGTACTGTTTATGAGGCCCCCATGTGGTCTTAAACCCCGCTGTGCTTTGGGGGCCCTGCTACATTTTAGCTCCCGGTGTGTTTGTTTAGAACTGCGAATCATGTTTAAGTCCCTTCAATTTTTTCCAGACTAGATACGCTTTTGAGGGTCCGGTGCATCTTCATCCTCCAGCTGTGCCCTCGGGGTCCCGCTGTGTATATTTAGGGTTCCTTGCTCATTGACTTGTGGAACCCCAGCACGATATTAGGGGCTCCGGTATGATCCTTTTCGCAGTTCTATCGCGACCCTTGGAACCCAGACACGTGGTTCCGTCGGAATCCGACGCCAGTTGTCTGGTTTCGACGCAATTTTTGGTGACCCATTCTGAATTATGTAAAGTCCAAGTCATGACCTGCTTTATAGGGTCTTCGGCGATATTTGTTTGTGTGTCCCTTCGCGATTTGTCGAGCTCCGGTACGTTGTTCGGTGCCATATGCAGTTTGTTGTGTCATCTGGTGGCATGTTAGGACTACGGGGAGATTTTCCTGACTCTGATGTTTATTTTTCGGAATCCATTTATTGTGGAAGGCTCCGGCTTGATTCTTCTCGGGTTCGGTGAGGCTCATAAGACCTACTTTCAGAAGATCTATTTTCAGTAGATCTACGTTCAGAAGATCTATTTTCAGAAGATCTACTTTCAGAAGGTCTATGTTCACAAGACCTACTTGGAGGAGGAAATGTTCACAAGATCTACTCCCAGGACTGCATTGTTCAGAGGATCTACTCGAAGACGAAAGTGTTCACAAGATCTACTTTCAAGAGAATGTTTTTCACAAGATCTACTCTCGGGACTGGGTTGTTCAGAGGATCTACAAATAGGCCTCAAGTGTTCAGAAGATCTACTCCCGAATGCAAATGTTCAGAGGATCTACTGAAAGCTGGAAGTGTTCACAAGACCTACTCTCGGGACTGGTTTGTTCAGAAGATCTACTCGAAGACGAATGTGTTCACAGGATCTACTTTCAGGATAATTTTTTTCACAAGACCTACTCTCGCGACCGGATTGTTCAGAGGATCTACAAATAGGCCTTAGTTGTTCAGAAGATCTACTGCTGGAAATGTTCAGAAGATCTACTCCAGGAAATGTTCAGAGGATCTACTCCGAGGACGGAGGTGTTCACAAGATCTACTCCCGGGACGGAATGTTCAGAGGATCTACTCTTGGTCCGGTATGTTCAGAGGATCTACTTTCGGGACTGGGTTGTTCAGAAGATCTACTCTCAATTGTGATGTCCAAGAAGCATAAGTTCAGCTTTCACTCGCTAGGTAGCAGCACGGTCTTGGTATTACGGCATTGAATAAGGAATGAATGTCATCAGATTGAACGCTGAAGCATAGGTTACAATATTTCTCGCTAGATGGCAGGATGACACCATTGAACAAGCGCTCGTTGTGTGTCCGCGTTGTTGACGGATCGTCACGCGCGTGCAGTGCTGACAGCATCAGAATCACGATGTGCTTCAGAATCACGGTGCTTTTACTGTTGTTGGACCACACCTAGTGAATGCCATTAATAGTAGCATTGTGAACCGTGACCTCCCGTCGTCATGAGTCAAGCATTACCTGTGGGCGTAAAACGAGCGGCACTGACTGGGAGGTAATTTTTTTTTTTGGGGGCGTGACGGGAATATTGGTGGCCCAAGAGCGATTGTTTGTAGTTCAAATGCGATTATCTGCAGGCACGGATACAACTTACATTTGCGCTTACGCACATTTGCGCATACGTACTTTTGCACTTACGTACACTTCCGCATACGTACATTTTCCATACGTGAATCTGCGCTTACGTACAATTGCAATACGTACATCTGAGCTTAAGTGCATTTGCTTACGTACATCTGCCATACGTACACTTGTCCTAGAATCAGATATGCCCCCATAGGAGAAGGCCCTATAAGAGGGGTACTCCCTCTTTGGGGTACTCCCTCTTTGAAGGAAAGGCGCTCCTCTTGGAAGACCCGACTGTATCCCTGCCTCAAATATTCTAGCCAGGGGCGCCACTCCATGAGGAAAATGCGCCCCTGCGGGAATGCTCGCGTGTGCCCCTCAATTTTTTTTCAACCGTAGGTCCCCCTGAAAGGCTAAGTGGTTCCCTTCTGGACATGTGCCTCCATAATAATTCATCGATCCACCCATTCCTTAGGGATAAGATGGACTGGCATTCAGCTATTGTATTTTCCTGATAAATTTATACCTTGATATAATATTTACCATTACCATTACACGATGACATTTCCTCGGCAAACAGAAAATAATCCCAAAAATTATTGTACACCTATATTCGCATGTAACCCTACACCCAACCAAAAAATATGAGAATTCAATTCATCGTACCAATCTTCACCGCCATGGTTCTTCTATCATAACATGCCATGAAGTGTATTCAAAATATGTCACAAAAGTCGAACTGGGGCTAAATTTGTGTTGAGGACACCAAATATCCCATCGGGGGCTATAAATAATCATAGCAGTGACCTGAGTCACCGGAAACCCAACAAAATCCCGGGAGACTCCAAAACACAGTGAGTCCAGAAGAAAAGCTACACAGTTGCAGTGCAGAGTTACAACGCTGGATAGGGCTGATACAGATGCGCTGGAACCTTATATTAGCGTACTAGGAGCCCAAATACACCGGGGCCAAAACGCGCCCGGGCCCTCAAACCGCACAGGAGCTGCAGACGTCATGAGAACCCAAAGAATCCAGGGGCCCGCAAAGTGACATCATCATAAAAAGTACGCCGAGACAGTAAATAAACACACCGGGTCTTCGGAAACGCGCCGGTCCATCGGCCACCGATCATGTCTCTCTGTACCTTATCTCTTAAGATATAGCTGAGCTCAAAATCACCGAACCAATTGAAATTAGGGCCAAAAGACCTCCATTAAACACAATGACAGCATCCTGGACCCTCAGAAAACCCAGTTCCTTACACCACCTGACGAAAGCACACATGCAATACAACCGCAGCCGCAGTTGACACATGCATAATACACACACGGATCATAAATTGTATGTATTTTACGAGTAGGTAGATATTGTTACATATAAAATGAAGGCGATTCACTGTGCGGTGGCACGAGATGAGGTGCATTAGGCGTGTATTTTTGTGATTTTTTTAAAGCAAAATGTTTGCTGTTGAGGAAGGCCTGTGACAGAAATAGATACAGTGGGAATTTGGATCTATGTCTTTGTTTTATTATGAGCATAAGGTTATTTTACGCCTTTGTATCACTGATATGAAACACTCATTTGCTTTGTATCGATTCAGTGCTCCATTAGAAATTGCAAGATCGCCATTAGTTAGCCATTTCTAGATCAGCTCTGCTTTAGACGCAGGCTGGCCGTTCAGATCGCGGCCAGCTCGCCTCCTCTGGGAAATATGAACCGGGCTGCGACGTCGGGCGCTTAGACGTGCAGGCTGGGAAACGGACGACTGCAGTGGCGGACACAGCTGTTGAACTGTTCATCATTTTGTCAACGTGTCCAGTATCTTCAGATCTGTATGCTGCTGCGCCGTTGGTTCATTATCTTTTCCCTGCCACTGTCATGTGTAAGTGTCCTTAGAGATCAAGCTGAAGACGCCACTGGCAACGTGCACATCTCACTCGGTACGGCGAGGGTGAGGCACTGTATCGTGCGGTCGTCGGGGAGGGGAGGGGTAGTTGATGCGTGGTCTTCCCACGCCGGCTTGGGGCTGGGCTGTTGGGAACTGACGCCAGCGGATGGTCGGCTTATTCAAAGGCCGATGTGGTTGACTGGTTTAAGGTCGATACACATATGTTTATTGGCAAGGTGCTGAACGATATGTAAAATGTATGGATTATTAAGCTTGAAATCATGCTGCTCGCATGCACATGCAGCTAGTACAGCATCTAAGCCAACTCATGCAATCAGCTACCCATTTTGTATGGGCCGTGATAATTCGAATTTCTACCTTAACTAGCGCAGAGTAGCATTTGCCGTCCACTGAAAACGCTTGCCAGACTTGCCAGTTAGTAACTTCTAATTCAGTGTGGGCTGAAATCCTGTCCCCCAAGAGGGATTTTCGGGAACGGATTTCGTGTATATTCACGGTGAAAACAAAAAACGCGACTCATTTCCGTGGCGCGTTATACGAAAAAAAACTTATCTCCGTGCCGCTTTCACTTTCTTGTGGACATTCCAGTCAGAAAAATTAGATCAATAATTATGTATATTTATGTCTTGAAATGCATCTTATTAACCACAAATAAAGCAAGAATTAGCTCATTCAAGCTGTGGAGATCGTTCAGGAAGTAATCTGATATCAGTACTACTTATTGAATTTTTAAGTTTAATGAGGTGAAATGCATCATTGGTGTAGGTACTGTGATGCCAGTATGGGAAACTGCCACTCCAACTTCAAAGTTGGGAAGGCAGGGCCCTCTCAACTTCCAAATACATGCTTGATTTTACAGTTGGGAAAAAATGTTTTAAAAATACCCCGTGTCTAAAGCAAAGCGGCCGAAGTCAGGTTAATTTTTCGGATGTGTGGGCGTACTTTAGGATAGCATCTACTGTACTTATCTGGTGACGTCGCGTGATTAGCTCATGTTCTTCTCTCTCGCTACAGCCTTCTCACCTCAAGAGCAACAATTGTTACGCTTGAGGTGAAGCAAACTGTAAAGACGTCATTGTTGCAATCATTGGGCAGGGGAAACCGAATCAAGTTGACACAACCTTGGCGAAACTCAACATAATTCATCATTTTGGAGACGTAGCGAGGAGATGTCAGTTCGCAGCCGGCCCGATAAGGCCTGGGACGAGCTATCGGGCGCCGTGTCGGTGCATTGACGGCAATTCAAACCTTCGGCCCAAATTCCGCCGTTGAACTGGAATTCATTGATCGGGTGTTGAGGTCATGGTTCACGCAACGAGCTCTGCTTAGCAACAGAGCCCTGCCTCATAAAGCAACCCCAGGAAGAACTTGGATTAAATTTATGTAATGGAATAAAATTTGAGTAATATATCAGGGATTTAATGTTTACTTTCAGTCCATTTTAATCATGAATTTAAACGCATTCACAGTCGCAAAGTTGGGAGAACATAGTAATGATAGCCGACACTTCAAAAAATAACAAGTGGGCGACAAATTAGAAATTAAGGGTGAAGCAAAGGGATTTAAACTTTACTTTCGGTCCACAAATG
Source organism: Imbricaverruca yamaguchii (assembly GCA_034440575.1). Taxonomy (NCBI): domain Eukaryota; kingdom Metazoa; phylum Arthropoda; class Thecostraca; family Neoverrucidae; genus Imbricaverruca; species Imbricaverruca yamaguchii. The sequence goes on along the minus strand of JAOTOL010001608.1, from coordinate 2,589,882 downwards.
TGTCACATCGTCACCATTCCGCAGTCAGAAGTCGAAAGGACTCGGGTTTGTTTTTTGTGCGAGATGAGGGTGTCAGTAGCAACATGTGCAACAGTAGCAATGACAACCGGCTTCATGCTTTTGGAGAGAATGGTGTTGTATCAACAATCCCGTGCATCAACTAGACCCGGTCTCCCCTACTACTGTTGTCACGTTTATTTCATGTGTTTACATGGAAACCTCGCAAGCTGCCACCTGGACTGTGCCATTTTGATCCTCTTAGGCCATGGCGTGTAGCGACTCGTAATACATTGGCTTCAGTACTTTCATAATCATAGGCATCACAATTTGTTTTTAAAACGCTGCGAAAAGGACATTGCAAAACATTGCAATACAAGATGTAGGGTTGGGTGTTACGGAGACTGAGACGGTATCTTGTGGTTAGGTTAAGTGAGCCATTCACCTCAAAACAAAGCTCAGTCCACTGCAGTCGATGCAGGCCTAAACCCCCACCTCAAAACAATGACGCTGGGAATCCCCTGAAAAAATATCGCCCGACCCCACAACGGCGATAGTGAGTGCTCAAACAAACCTTGCTGGGCTCCAAACAAATCGCGCCGCAGCCTAAGACAATCGTACCAGAACCCAAAAATCGTCAGACCCATCCTCCCGAAAAATCGCGATGGAAGCAGAAAAATTGCACCGTGGCCTCATAGCTTGCACAGGGTCCCGGAATGGTTCAGTTTATATCAATAAAAAACAAGGGGACCCTTGAAATATCGAGCAGAGTTTATAAAAATATGCTTTGAGGCTTACAATGGATGCACCGGATAAAAAATCGCGCCGACTGAGGCCTCAAGGCTCGGGGGCCCTCCAATGATGGTGTCATTGCTGAACGTCTGGCGTAGCATCTGCCGGTGTGCGTCTACCAACGCACACGACATGACCGTGTCCAACTGAGGAACTATGAGTAATTGAAGTAAAGTTTAAGGTGGATCAGTTTAGGTTTCATAGACGATTGTAAGCTACGAAGGCAACACTCTTGAACGCCCATTTTGCGAAACAATCCCAATCGCCTAATAACTTGCAACTACCTTCTATGGACGCACAAAATAATCATAGCATTCCAAGTTTGGCAGAAATGCAAGTTACTGAAAATGAAGTTCTTCAGCAACTCAACCATCTAAATCCAAATAAATCGACAGGACCCGATGAAATACCTCCCAGGCTGCTTAAACTAATTGCTATTCTTATCTACGAACCCCTTACTAAATTATTCAACAATTCGTTATCACTTGGAGTTTTCCCCAAGGAATGGAAACAAGCAAATGTGTCGCCCATATTCAAAAAGAAAGGATCATGCTTTTATCCCACAAATTATAAGCCAATTAGCCTCTTATCGTGCTTGTCCAAAATCCTAGGAAAGTTAGTTTTTAAACGAATTTATTCACACATAACTGATAACAATATACTCTCTGAAAGGCAAAGTGGTTACCGTCCATATCATGGGACCCAACTACAGTTGCTCTACTTGACACATACGTTATATTCATCTTTAGATCGAAATCTTGACTTTACATGTATATATTTGGACATACAAAAATATTTTGATACTATATGGCATGCAGGGCTTATTTTTAAGTGCAAAAACCATTGTGGGATTGACGGCACTGCATTGATGTGGCTGCAATCATACTTACATAATAGGGAACAACGTGTAAGGGTAGGAAACAGCCTTTCACCACCAACTACCATAAATGCGGGTTGCCCACAGGGTTCTGTCTTGGGACCCCTTTTGGCATTAATATATTTAAATGACTTGGCAGACATGATTACAAATGAAATCCTTTTTTTTCGCTGATGACACGTCGCTTTACGCTTCACATATACAAGGCTCACTAGAAGCACAACAATCGATTAAAAAAGATCTCGATATTATACACAAATTTGGAACAACATGGGGCATACAATTTAATGCGGCAAAAACGATCCAACAAAGATTCACATGTAAGAGTATCAGTAAGCCGCTAAATCTCAGAATGGGAGGCCTAGACTATGCTTAGGAAATCATAGGAAATCATAAACACCTCGGCCTTACATTTTCTTCCGACTTGCGCTTCCATAGTCACATAAACGATATTATCCTAAAGGTCAATTGTGCACTAAGCCCCCTTTATCCTGCTGCAAGTAAGATTCCCAAACAAATCCTCTGTAACTTGTATAAAATTTACATTCGGCCTCTGTTTGACTATGCAGATACTATATATGACGGACATATAACAATATCTGATGCACTCCAGACTTGAGAAATTACAAAAAAAAGAGCAACTAGATTAATCACAGGTGCACTATACAGAACATCATCCGGAAAAATTAGACCGAAATTGGGATTGGATGAGCTAAAAACACGGCGAGAAATTCATAAATTTCTTTTGTTCCACAAAATCAAGCACGCAGGTCCGGGTCTACCAACTTATATTAGAAAACTAGTTACTGAACCACGACATACAGTTACAGGAAGGCGTCTCAGAAATTCAACTACACTGACAGTCCCGCTAAATAGAATCGCCTTGTTCCAAAAATCGTTTTTCCTGGCTACAACAAAGGTGTGGAACAATCTTCCTGAAAACTTGAGGCATGAACGAAACATCAATAAATTCAACAGGGCAATTATGTGTCGCACTGGTGCCACGATACCGCCACCATATTATTGTCTCGGTACGAAACCAGGCAACGCGCTGCATGCAAGGTTCAGGATGGGCCTCACTGAACTAAACGCAGACACATTTGTTGTCAATCCTCTACATGACCCATCATGCTCATGCGGCTATTCCAAACAAGATGCAATTCATTTCATATTTCACTGTCCTCTTTATGCTTACCATAGAAATATTCTATTTTCAAACTGAGAAACACGACCGATATGTTCACTAACTTAACCGAAAAGAAGATTTCACAAACGCTCATTTTTGGAAATGGTCTCGGTAAGAACCTTCAGCTGTGTGTAGCTTTAGCATTTCAGACGTTTTTTATCAACACAAAACGTTTTAACACAAAAATTGACATACAGAACTAACCAGGTGCTGCCGGGTGCGGGCGCAATATGGGTACCACACATGTGTGCATACTTTGTGACGATGGGGCGCGCTGGCGGGCGGGCGGCGATTGTCGCACCGTGTCGGTGGTCAAGTTTTATTGGATGGAAACGTTGTTGCGAGAGGCACTTCGAATTAAGGTCATTTTGGTCTTTTGTGCCAATCGCAAAATTGTTCATGCTATGTATGCTATGATGTGCTAAATAAATAAACAAACAAACAAAACGTTCTTCGACTGTATACTCAAAAGTTATATTGTTCCACTAGATTGCCGACGCCTCGTGCTTCCGACATGATCACCGTATCCCAGCAATTGATCACGAAATCCGAAACGTTGGAAATTTCTTGAAATATTAGTAAGTCATTTTAAAAACCCTTCAATGGTTATAAAGACATTGCAAGTTATATTTTTCTCCCATGTATGCTTAGATTGTACTCCGCTACTAATTTTAGTGCCTATTTTTAGTGCTAATTTTCAGTGCCTCACAATTTGATTCCTAATCTATGACACTTCGTTTTGACCTGCCCACCCTCCCTCCGTCGGAATCATGGATTAAGCAGTGGTGAGCTGCTTGCAACAGTCTGACATGTGCTGTCTAATTCGCAGGTGCTGGATTGGTGTTGGATTCCGAAGTCAGCTTAATAAATGTCACTTGTCGCAGATTTGGACACTTGAAAGCCGTCACTCGCGCTCTCCTTTCCGACTCCATTATCTGTGCCATGTCCCATGGTCTGTTCTTCACCCGAAAATAATGCATTTCGTGTGTAAAAATAGCTTGGATTTCGACGTGTCCAATCGGATTATAGTGTGCTGAAATCCACATTTCCTTCATGAGGTATATCAGTTATATTTTTATAACCCATATTGTTCACAACCAAAGCCTACGTACGGTACAATGCGTTGCATCGCGAATTATCTACAACGCGTATGACAGCGACCAAATGATAACCATCAGATACTTCATATAACCATCATGTATCATGTACTCATTACTTGTCGGTAATGAATTGAAGCAAAAAGGCAGTATTTGCTAAAAATACAGTATTTAACATGTGTGCTAGATCATACCAACATTTTTGGTAAACTTGAATAGCTTTTTTTATTGTCCATATTCAGAAACACTTTCGTTTCATCTATTTGTTTCATACTTATTGTCAGGCTACATAGCATTTCCACACGTCTGGACACCTCCATAAATTGCCACTCGATGAATTGCGTAATGTTGTGTTGTAAGGCAAAAGCGCCATGCCAAGATAAAAGGGGTTATTCTCGACACCGTGTGAGTTCAGAATTCCAACCTTGCCTGGGGTCCATTTGAACGCGTGGATGAACGTGAATCATTTGAACGTGGACGTGTCACCCATAGGGCCTATGGGTGACACGTGTCACCATAGACGTGTCACCCATAGACGTGTCACCCATACTGCATGCCATTGCTAAACCATGCGGCGAACCACTGGTTGTCGATGCAGTACCACCCTAGCTTCTCCACGAGGCAGTGCTCAACACTGTCGAATGCTTTTTGAGGTGTCTGCCGTGACTAATGAAATCATCATGTCTTTGTCAACATTGCTAGTCGCATATACTACACCTCAAACAAGCACTGCCGCCTTCGTCGTTAGGTCAGGGCGGAAGCCATATTGTTGCCGGGATATAATATGCAGACTAAGTACGTATTGCGCCAGTTTTGTACATACTGTAAGCGCACAAAGCCTAGTCCAATACCAGCAATATCGATATTGGTCGATAGTTGCACCGCTTAGCATCGTCGCCTTTATCTATCGGCACTATTGTAATGATTTTCCAGTTCACAATGCTACTATTAATAACATGCAGTAGATGCATGCATGCAGATGTCGGCACCGCCGCACAATGATATCAGTACATGACGATCTCATCCGCCTCAGCATGGGCGATAGCTACGGCAGCGCCGCAGGGCGCTGAGAAAGCGCTCCCGCTGCAGAATCATTGCCGGCGTGACGGGAGCAAATTTGGAGCGCCACAGACGCTGCGTTTTCTCAGTCCTTCCCAGACTGCTAGTCAATGGCGTCACCAGGGAATGGCCAGCCGCCATATTGCGGGTGGATACAATGTAAATATTGCGAGAGTATCACAGTGCATCTAACATTTTAAGCCAACCGTAAGCTCAGATACAAATAGGTCCGAACATGTGTGCGTCCTTTCTATGCGCCACTACTCTGCATATCAGTTTCCCACGGGACGGCAGCCGATTGCCAAGCTATGAAACGCTAACAATACAGGCACACAACGAGCTCGTATTCAATAGCATCATCCTGCCATCTACCGATAAATATTGTTACCTATGCTTCAGCGTTCAATCTGACATTCATTCCTTATTCAACGCGGTAATACCAAGACCGTGCTGCTACCTAGCGAGAGAAAGCTGAACTTATGCTTCTTGGACATCGGAATTGAGAGTAGATCTTCTGAACAATACATTCCAGAAAGTAGATCCTCTGAACATACCTGCCCAAGAGTAGATCTTCTGAACATTCCGGGCCAAGAGTAGGTCTTCTGAAAATTCAGTCCCGAGAGTAGATCGTGTGAACACTTCCATCCTCCGAGTAGATCCTCTGAACATTTCCAGTAGTAGATCTTCTGAACATTTCCAGCAGTAGATCTTCTGAACAACTAAGGCCTATTTGTAGATCCTCTGAACAATGCAGTCCCGAGAGTAGATCTTGTGAAAAAAATTATCCTGAAAGTAGATCCTGTGAACACTTTCGTCTTCGAGTAGATCTTCTGAATAAACCAGTCCCGAGAGTAGATCTTGTGAACACTTCCAGCTTTCAGTAGATCCTCTGAACATTTGCATTCGGGAGTAGATCTTCTGAACACTTGAGGCCTATTTGTAGATCCTCTGAACAACCCAGTCCCGAGAGTAGATCTTGTGAAAAACATTCTCCTGAAAGTAGATCCTGTGAACACTTTCGTCTTCGAGTAGATCTTCTGAACAACCCAGTCCCGAGAGTAGATCTTGTGAAAATAGATGTTCTGAAAGTAGATCCTGTGAAAATAATTCCTCTAAAAGTAGATCTACTGAACGTAGGTCTTCTGAAAGTAGATCTTGTGAGCCTCCCCCGCGCAGATGCCTCGGAATGCAGGCGTTGCGCAATATCAGGGCCGGTTACACTCCCCCCCCCGCCAGCCAACGCCGTTATCACAAACCCACACACACACACACATACACTCCATATACAAGAGACACACGTCGGGTGGCTATTTAAACACATCACCCCGCATCGGTAACATAGTCTTTCAGCCACTGCGGAGGTCGTCGATTCCGCGCAGATCTGCGAAGTTGCGGACTACCGTCCGCTGGCTTCGGGTCCCCTGTTTCCGTTGCCAGTTGAAACCATACTCGTCGCGGTGCCTGCGGTGACCTACGAATGACTGTTTTCAACGCTGGCGACGTCTGCGTCGCCCTCTCCCCGGTTTGCTGTGACGGCCGACAAGAGCGCAGCGATGGCGTCGTCTGCTGCGACGCTTCACGTCGCACAGCCCGATGTGGCTGATCAGGCAACGGCGCAAACCGGTGCGGCGTGCACATTTTCCCGGAAGCAGCTCGTTCGCTCCCTGTATCGCCGGCCGGCCAGTCGAATAAGTTACGCACCTTCTCAGATGCACGCTGCAGGTACGTTGGCGCGCTCTTCCATTTTCTCAGCTGTGTATGGTGGGCGCGTATTACGCGGCCATCCCCACTCGTAACTTCGTACGTCACCCCATTATCGTTTACCCGTGTCACCGTCAACGGGCCGTTGTAGCGGCGCTCAAACTTGTTAGCCAGCAAGCTGCCCGAGCGTACTATCGTCTTTTTGACTTGGTCACCAGCGCGAAATGGTGCGAAGCTTGGATGCCCCATGCGCCACTCACGCTGGGTCGCTACTGGGACGCGCGGGACATCGCTTGTCTTGTGCACACGGCCCAGCAGGTACTCCGCGGGTGACACACCTAGCTCTGCATGTACGGACGTGTTGTACGTCGAAATAGCACGAGGCAGGCGCAGGTCCCAGTTGCCCGGCGGGCCGTCCAGCATACGCAGGGACTGGCCAAGCGTGCGGTTCAAACGCTCCACCGCGCCATGACCCTGGGCGCGCAGCGGCGTGGAGCGAACGTGGTTGATACTCCATCGCTGCAACATTGCCTCGAACTCGGATCCGCAGAACTCACCGCCGTTATCAGTTAGACAGCGGACCGCCGGTCGCAGCAGAGCGGGAAGCACGCGCTGCTCGAACGCCATAGCGACAGCTGGCGATGATTTTGATCGAATCGGTACAGCGATGCCAAACTTGGAGGCGTGGTCGACCACGACTAAACAGCCGATATGTCCACGTCCAGTGCGTGGAAACAGAACCAGATCCGCAACTATTAGCACGAATGGCGCGCTCGCCTCGATTCGCAGTGTCGGTGGCGGGTGTATCTGCGCAGACGGCTTGAACAGCTGGCACTTAGTGCGAGCACCGACTATGTCGGCTACGATGTTGCTCGCACCCGGACAAAAAACTTGCCGGCCGACCAAGTCGATAAGCTTGTCACGGCCGGCGTGCGCGGTTTCGGCGTGCATAGTTCCGACCAGCTCAACAAGCCAGTCGCGGGAAACCACAGGCACACAGCCGTGCTCCGTGTGTTGATACGTCACCAGTTCATCTGTCACGCCGATCCGCTTCCAGTGCTGTCGGAAGCAATGGAGTTGTGCTGGAAGATCCAATCTATTCGTCCGTCGCCGAATGTGGTGTGCCAACGATCTAATCACGCGGTTGCATCGCTGATGTTCATGCACAGTCGCATTGTCCGGCACGCGGTGTATTTGTGCGAGCCCTATCAAGTTATCTGGTACCTGCCGCTCCTCGAGTAAGGGGACGACACAATCCCCGCAGGTGACCTCGCGCCGTCTCAAATCGATGACTGCACCAGTTGCCCGGAGGAAGTTCGCGCCGAGCAGTAAACAGTGACCAAACGAATTACTCCGGTCAATCACTAGTGGCACACGGAGCGGCGTCATTCCGGGCGCCAGCACAATGTCGGCCTCGACGTACTCAGCGCCGAACGTTGACCCAGCGACACCTCGTAGCAAAATATTGCTGCAACTAATGTCCGCATCTGTGATTAGCATGCGCCTCAGTGAGTCGGCGCTACACAAGCTAACGGCTGCGCCACTATCTAGTAACGCGCAGACCACCCTGCCCTTACAAGTTGCGGCTATCGAGCAGCGTGAGCCATACATATGTTCACAGCTGGGATTTGCAAACTCTCGTTTGTCGTCGTCGCTCAGTCTGTCACGCTCGTGTGGCAGCGGCGCACGCAAAGCAGTGTTTTCGCGTGCGCGTTCCTCATCCACGATATACGCTGCCAGCGCTGGGTTCTGTTGATCGAGCGAGCCGCGCTCTGCGAGTAGATTGAAATGGATACCGGCCAGACAGTGTAGATGAATATTTCCATGCTTATTGTGGCGCACGCTGCAGAATGTCATGGGATTGTCAGGCCCGAAGTGTACGAGTATCCTCACGTCGTACAGGCGTGCGAATACGGCAAGTAACTCTATGGCCAGCGGCTGCCCGGGAAGGCGCATCAGATGCAACGCCTGACGCACGAGCCGATCGAGTTTCAGTCCATATCTCCCTGGCGAACGGAGAGCATCGTCGATCAGCTTAACGCGGAGCTCGTGGTTGGCAGCCGGCTGGTGTGCATTGAGTCGCATCCACTGGCACAGACACTCAACCAGGCTGTCTCCACCCCCCCCCCCCTCCGTCCGGTACCGGAGGATGAGGCCATCCGGGAGGCCCGGTTTGGTAGAGCGCTCGAGCTCAGATGGCACCCCCTGCGGTACATGTTCGCGCGACAACATGTCAGCGGCTGTGTTCAAACGGCCCGGCACGTGACGGATCTCCATATCGTACTCCGTCAATTCCTCCACGGTCCGCGCGACCCGGTGGTTGACCAAGCGCAACGAGTGCAGATGCACGAGCGCCTGATGGTCTGTGTAAGCTATAAATTGGACGCCAGCCAGGAATGCGTGAAACGTCTTCACACCCCAGCGCAGCGCCGCGAGTTCACGACCTGTCGCTGAGTAGCCGCGCTGAGCGTTGGTGAACGACGTCGAGGCAAATGCAATGTACCTGTCCCGACCATTCTGGTGTTGTGAAATGCAAGCGCCGGCGCCGTATGCCGACGCATCGACCCAGAGGCAAAGCGGCTGGGCGGACTCGCTGTAGTCGGGGAAAGCGAGCGTGATGTCACGTTCAATTTCTCTCTTCAGCCGGTCGAACGAGCTGATCATCTCTGGTGTCCAGTCAAGAACGGTGGAGCAGGACTGACCGGTCAGCTCAGCCAGCGGCCGTGCGATATCGGAGCAGTTGCGTACGAACTTCCGCTGGAAGTTCACCAGTCCGAGAAACTGACGAAGCTGCTGAACGGTGCTCGGTCGTTGAAAGGACCGCATCTTATCGACATATTCCGGCGCCTTGCGCAGGCCCTCAGACGATAGCTGATGCCCGAGAAACTTGACCTCGTGTGTGAACCATGCACACTTCGCCGCGTTAAGCCTGATGCCCTGCGCCTCCAGCGCCGACAGAACACCGTCCACGAGCCGCAAATGATCTTCAAATGACGTCTCCATCAGAAGCAGGTCGTCCAGATACACAACCAGCTGCCGGCGTGAGAAGCTGGATAGGACGGCTTGCATCTCACGCTGGAAGACAACCGGAGCATTCTTTAGACCGAAGCTGAGGCGGCGAAAGCGGTAGTGCGCGCGCGGCGTGCTGAACGCCGTGCAATCGCGCGACTCCTCAGCAATCGGCAGCTGATACTAGGCCTTCTCAACATCCAGCGCGCTGAACCAGCTCATATGATGCGCGCTGTACACGGAATCAGCGACATCGGCCATAGGAAAACGCTCAGTCACCGTCTGCTGGTTGAGACGACGGTAATCTACGCAGAGACGGAGAGACCCGTCACGCTTGCGAATTGGGACTATTGGCGCATTCCACGCCGAGTTGCAGCGTTCGATTATCCCAAGGCGTTCGAGCTCGAGGCACTGCCGCTCGACTTATTCAGCAATCGGTGGGGACATGCGACGCGGCCGAATGTATATTGGCGTGTCGTCAGTCAGCTCGATTCTGTGCGCAGTCAGCGCGGTTCCAAGTGTGTCCGCGTCGGCAAACACCGCCGCGTGCCGGTCAAACACGGCCTGCACGGCGCCACGCTGCTCCGGCGTCAGACCTGATATATCTGCTGCGGATGGCGTGGAGCACATCTGCTTCTGTTCGTTAGCAGAGGACGCGGCGAACACGTCTACTTGCAAGTCGCAATCCAGCCCGCCGTCAGCTGCCGTGTGCAGTTCGCCGATCGTCGCCCCCTTTCGGATTGTGAAAGACACACGGGCACGGTTGCACACGAGCACGCGCGGCGCGGTCGGGTCGAGGATCCCGTCGATGGGCTGCAAGCAGGGCACACTTGGGGCGCTGCCAGTGAAGACTAACTGGCGCGGTGCTGCACAACACAACTCACATGCCGGTTGCGAAGCGAACGCGCAGGGTAACGCAACCGAATCCCCCGGTGCGACAGTGACATCTTGCGTCGAGTGGCATGGCACCGCGCTGGCGAAGTATGCACATGTAGAGTCGCGCGTTCCGAGCGGCAGATACACTGACCATCGCGATCCGTCAGTGTGTCGGCCGGAGACCGACCGTCGCGCGATATCAAGACGTAGCCCGTGCCATTCCATCGCGTCGCAGCCAATGATGATGTCAGCCGCTGCAAGTTTGGTATCAAACACCATGCAGTTAGTGAGTTCAAGCTTCACGCCATGTAAATCTACCATGACGTCTACACAACCAATTGGGCGCAACACATGGCCACCGACCGCACGAACGACCTCCGAGCACGGCCGAATCGCACTTTCGTCAATCAAGAACCACGCGATCATTGAGCGTCCGGAACCAGTATCCAGGACGCCGGATGCCCGCCGGGCACCGACGCTCACTGTCGCGCGTAGAAACGGTTCCGGTCGAACAGAAGATGCGAAAACGTATCCAGTGCGCAGAACTTCCGGCGACGACGACAAACCTCCATCGGTACACGACGAGTCATCATCGGGCACCGCCGTGGACAATATTCGTTGACTGGTAGGGCTTGAATCGGTCGCAGCAGCTGGCCCAATCTCGGCCGTGCGACCAATCAGTTTCCCGACCGACTGGGCGTGCGGCCCCTTCCCCCCGCGGCGGTGGCGTCTCGAATCGCCGTACCGTTCCATAGCTGTGGCTGAATCGGACCAGTCGGACATCTCACATTCCGTCCCAGCAACCGGGCGCGGCGTTCTCGCGCAGCGGCGGATCGAGCGGACAGATTCGTCACCGCCACCGGAAGGACATCGTGAAGAAACGGCGCGACAGTTGCGCGCGAAGTGCCCAGGCGCACCGCATGCAAAACACAGGTCATTGGCACGCCGGCACTCGCGCTCATTGTGACCTTGACGTCGGCAAAACGCGCAGCGCGCACGCGATGTTTCAGAACGGCGCTCTCTGCCGGGCGAGTGTCTCTGTATGCCGCCCGGTCCACGGCGAGAGCGGTCCGCGTGTTGTCGTGCACGCACAACCACGCGCGTGTCGTCGCAGCGATGTGATTGGTCAGATTCGCTGTCGGACACGCTCGTGGAAAACCCGCGATCGCGATACGCGTTACGCGGGGTCACGGAGGCCGAGCGTGATGACGTCACCGGGCGGTGACGAAAATCGTGTGACCGTCGTGCCTCTGCTCGGCCGGCGCCAGGCTGAGGGGATGTACGCGTGTACAAAGTTTCGTGTACGTTGTCTGCGTCACTGTCGAGCTGCTCGTACTCCAGATATGATACCAGCCCGTCCCAGGTAAGCATAGTGTCGTGGTTGACTAGAGCGTAACGCAGCTGCCGGCGCAAGAAATCGGCGGCGCGTGTCGGCAACGATGCTAGCAGTTTCCGGCGCAAATCGTTGCTCACCTGCTTATCAGACGTCGGGTAAGCTTCTTCGAACAGGGCACCGAGCCTAAAAGCATACACCGCTAACGATTCTCCAGATCGGCGCGCACCACTGCGATATGATTCCTGCGCCGACTCCTCGCACGTACTCCGGCGCGACGACCACTCCAGCATCCTGCGTCGTATGACGGGATACGAGCTGCGGAAACCACTGGCATCAAAGATCTCGAGAACGCGACCAGAAAGCTGAGATCGCAGCAAAGGCAGCGCGTCATCCATGGTGCCGCGATATTCCACCAGACAGTGCCTTTCAAACCGATCAAAAAAATCAGTCAGCGTCTCTGCAGCGTCTTCATTGTAGGGCAACAGCTGGTGCGAGCGCGGCGCGTGGCTCGGGGCGGTGCTAGCACTCATGCGCGGCCGGGCACCAATGGCGGCGGTAGCTGGTTCGGCCACATCAGCCTCAATACGCCCGTGCACTGTTTGGGTACGCAGCGGGCTGGGAGCCGCGCCGGGTGCTAGAGCGTGCTGCAGCTCAGCAATTGCACTTTGCTGACGCTCGGCCCGTTCCTCTTGAGCACGCATGTGTGTCTTCATCTCTTGTATGAACGCGACCATATCAGCAGGCGGCGGGGTCACAACTCCAGCCGGCCTTCGCTGCGGCTCACCGACAGTTACCGAGTCCGAATTAGACATTTCGTAACATTTGGTAACACTTTCGGTAACTTGGTAACCCGTAACACTTTCGTAACACGTGGTAAGTTAATGTCTCGCTGCCGTAGGAACGCAGCGGACGAGCCCCCAGTGTTGCCGCGTCAGCCGAACTCTTCACTTGTATTTGACTGTCCAGACACCACTCCGCGCACCCGTCTCGCACGGAGTCCGGCAAACAACAACCGCCCGGTCGCCGGCGGGCGGCCGGCGGGAGCACGCGCAGATGCCTCGGAATGCAGGCGTTGCGCAATATCAGGGCCGGTTACAGCATTGCAGAATATTCGTGTACCACCACCCTTTATCAAGAGCATGATCATGCTACTTAACAAACGAGGTAATGTTAGAAAGGAGACACTTCATAAGCATGCATCAAGAAGCAGGATGTCTATACTTCTTGCAGCAGGATGTCGATTGAGTGTTCAGAAAGTGGTAAATTCTACCCTATTTTGCGAATAATTTAACACTGATGTGCGACCACACCTGTAATATTATCTACGGGCATGGAGCCCCCACTTGGAAAAATGTATATAGATATGTTAGAAAGAGTGCGGCGCAGAGCCACTAGGCCCATCAGTGGACTAGATGACTTAAATATGGAGGGAGGCTCACGGCATTAAATATGCACTCACTCAAGTATGGAAGATTAAAGTTAGTTAGTTACTGGGGCTTTGGGGCGCATCGACAGGGGACGAGTAGCCTAGGGGTAAGTTGCTCGTCTCACAATCGAAAGGTTGTGGCTCGAGTCTCACCTGTCGCTACTCTTCGCCCGCGACCAATCGGCGTGAGAGATTGGGGATGCTACATGACTCAACGGTCGATGTGTCGTAAAACCAATAACCAACCTAGGGCGCATCGGCAATAGGATATTAAAAGATGATATGCTTGAAATGTATAAAATCGTTAAAGGCGCAGATCAGGTCAATCCGAACGATGCTCTTCTATTTAGGGTATATCACATGTGGGTCATGAATTAAATCAAAGGATTGTTGATCAGCGGAATAGGCTGCCTGCTGAGGTTGTGGGAAGTCATTCATTAATATACCTAGAAACAAGATTTTGCCCCTAAAAAGTTTTTCGCCTGTTTTTAAGTAGTATTAGTTAGTTATTAGGGCTTTAGGGCGCGCCGATTGCTGTGGTCGTATTGCGCCCAGTTTTTTAAGTAGTATGTTAAGTTTAAGTATTTTAAGTATTTTTAGGAGTTCTAATTAATGGTTGATGAGGTGAGATTATGCTAAGTAGGTAGGCACGGTACAGCCTCTTTAAGCAGGCATGGATGAAGTTTAAAAACTGTTGGTAGGGCACTCGATCCACGCGTGTGCGTGTGTTACGCGGGATCGAGTGAATACATATGGATAGGTAAGGTAGATAGGCATGACTTCGTGTGTGGGATATTCGTGGATGGTTTCTTTGGAATTTGGAATGTGGTGACGGCTGGGGTGATGACCGTCTTTTCGTCCGGGCCCATGTTGTCTTCCTTTTGCAGACTTACTCTGGATGTGCCCTTGTGGTTCTTATTAAGTCTGAACGCCATGACTTTATGGAGATGGAACAAGTCACAGCAGGCCGCACGAATCCCAGGGCACGACGCTGGCATCGGCCAACTTCGCCGGGTCTGAGGTGGTCGTGGTGATGCCACTTGCACCCAGCTGGTCCCCACGACACTGAGTCCATCTCAGATGGTTCTGATGTTTTCATGTGCACTTCGGTCGGCGTCACACATACGCCTCACCTATTCATTATGTAAGCTGTCCACACCACTCGGTCCATAATCCAGGACCCGTGTCGAGAGGACATGCTAATCCGCGTTGTTGACCGACACACTGACCTCACCGGTTGACATGCCTTGTCGATTCTCGTCTGGTTCTGGTCAATCACCTGCCCCTGATGCCGTGACCTTCCCCAACCAAACACCCTGGCTGAGTGGTCTGATAGGTTCCTGTCAGACGACCACACACACTTCTTCACCAGATGATCTGATCCGGAATTCTCTCCTGTGCCTCATCCTCACTGAAGTCGCCAAGGTTTTTGGATGAGGGAGGATGAGGGGACAAGTGTTTGCGTCGACATTTTCCATGCCACACCATGGGTGTAATGTCTAACCTTACAAAGCTTGGGAAGGCCCACATCATTCCGTTCCAAGCGGTGGCGGTGCCCAAACATGCCGAAGTCCCCACCTGCTGCTCATATGATCCAGCGACCTCACGTGCTCCAGTGACCCTGATGACCTGACCCGGCGACCTCACCTGCTCCTGAGCCCCGTGTCTTGGCCATCCCTGTTGCGAGCGGGCGCTGACCAGCTCTTTCGCCGCTCCTCGGTGGACAGCCCCGACACGGAGCTTGTGAGCTTGTGAGGTTCTGCAACAAACACATCACTCAGCATCCGTCCTTGTATGTGGCTCTGCAACAAACATCACGCAGCGCCCATGTGTGTGGGTCTGCAACAAGCACATCACCCAGCACCTATATGTGTTGGCATGCAACAAGCACATCACTCAGCACCCATGTGTGCGGGTCTGCAACAAACACATCACACATACGGCATCGCTCAGAATCTCACACGTCATCACTCAGCATCCATACGTGTGAAGCTGTAACAAACACGGGAATATTCCGGTGTTTGCGCGTGTCCCCAACAAACGCGACTCTGTCTGTCTGTCATCTGTCATCGGACATCCGATGACAGATATGACACCCCTCCCACATTAGTCATCTGCTGACTGAGCAGGCAGCCGGCATTGTTCACATGTTCGGACCCAAAGGAGCGTGTTCGTGTTAGCGCGCCAGGGTTCATAGGCTCTGCTGTTTGCAGGCGTGCCTGCATTCCGAGACGACGCGGCGAAAACAATAGCATTACGGAAGGCACAATACCCCGAGTCAGTGGCGCGGTGAGGATTTAGTATGATTAACCAAGAGCATGAAAAGTGATTGTGTAATCTTGACTCAAGCAATGCGTTGTAAAATACTCGTAAGGCATGCATGGCGCTACTGGCTATTTACAACATTACAATATATATATATATATATATATATATATATATATATATATATATATATATATATATATATATATATATATATATTTGCATAACGGCGCCTTGTTCGGTAGCGCGTATTATGGCGAGTCAGAACCACAGTCTCAAAATCCTGGAAACCCCAATGCCCCTAATTTTAAACTGCCGACGGCCAAAGAAACCCGTAAAATTTGATGGCACCTTTGAATACGTAATAGGTAATTCAATATGTAGTGTCACAAGCGTCCAATATTTCAAAAACCCTAAATAGAAATGATCCAGTTACACCCCATGTTTGAAACCATTCATTTATTTTCAACTCTGAATTATAAAACATACCAAGCTTCAGTCATGAATGCTTCAAACCCCCCGAACAACCTGAAAATGCGACTAACAAGGCGGACGATCTTGGAACGCATCACCATTCGAACTGGGGTTTGACAACACTGTGCAGCAAGGGCATAAATGACTGCCTATAAAAAGGTTGGCCCTGGTTGGGGTGCCTACTAGAGCCAGGAAACCTCCAAGAGTTGGCCACCTAAACAATGGAAAGGATTGGGCCGAACAACCCGATCTTTACACCGCCTGAATTACCACAAAAACGTATGGCTACTGAAATCGAGGGAAGCCGGGGGGACATCAATTAATTACGCCGGAGATAGGCAGATGGCTATGCCCAATTCGCATGGGCATATCCATATCCCAATCGCATCGCACATACAGGAATGCCAAGGAGGCTCCCACCCTGCAACGACCCAGACTGGTCTGCCTTATCGTGATCGATATTTGATCGCTGTCAGCTAACTGGGGGGCTTTGAAACATACGCCATTTTGAGGCTTCGGGGGATTTGTGGAATTCATAGTTTTCGGGGATTTGACATGTCGAAACTTTCAGATGTCGCGGTTTAAAACGCAGGGAGTTTTGAGGAGTTGGACGTTCTGTAATGCTGTGGTTCTGATTTCACCCATAACGGGCTGCTTTCGCAATTTCTGGCTTCAAAGCAATCGTGGATTAGAATAACTGGCGAGATGCAAAGATTCAAGGGTTTCCGAGTTTTGGACGCTTGGATTTTAATGTAACCTCACAGTAGCGCGTAGTGGACATAGAGCATACCCAGTAGTCACTCGAATGAAGTCATACAATCGTTTGTGCATAATGGCGCACAGCAAAAATTGTTATACGCCCTGGTAAAAAAAGTGCTGTAGATCTCACTTAGAATCCCCGAAGTCCCGCAGGATTCCGAAGGATTTCGCGGACTTATGCGAAGGATTTTGTAATAATTTAGGACGTTTTGTTGCATTCTAAAATTCTAGAGGATCTTTGTGTGGGATCCTGAAATCCCGCACGGCCTCTGTGTGCCCAGAAAACACGCTACGCCGCCACATCATCACAACGTCATATTTTCGTCGTGTTTTATTTTACGTCGTCGGCACGCTACACCGTCGTGAAGGAAACCTTCGAGCGCAGGTTTTGTTGTGCTCGCCAGTTCACGTCTTCATATAACTTGGCTGTAACATTATCGTATGACGTGTGGAGGACGTGCAGAATACATAATTGGTCTTCTCTAGTAGCACCGAATTATTCTTCCTTATGGTGTTGAATCGCAGTTCTTCAGCGCAATAGTGCTGGTACCTAGTTAAAGCTAGCATTGAAGTAGTGGCGGATGCACTTGCAATTGGGGTATGTTCCCCCGCCCAAACCACTCAAGTTGTACTAAAGTTAGTATCTGGGCGAATGGGTGTGAACGCCGCACCGACCAACATGGACGTGCCCCCCTCCCCTCACACAAAAAAAAAATCACTTGGCGCATCGAGCCGACGTAGAGACGACGGCGAATTTTCAATCACATATTGGGTAATAAATGACACCGGAAGATTAGGCATGAGCGTACCCAGAATGACCTAAAGGGGAGGGGCGTCGCCATGACCAGCCTGATGAAGCGGCAATTGCGTTGCGAACGCATATTTTTTATCGATAGCATGTGGCCTCCAAAGTTCGGTTCATATGTACACCGAACACAATAGGAGCGCGAATACGGTGGCAACGGAGTGGCGGCCAGCATTCGGAATTTCTCCTCTGATTGGGCGAACTCTAAAAGTCAGCAATATATGCATATCAGTACAATACAAAATACATCTCAAACATTCCAATCGTGATTTACACTGTACTCATGGCATGGGATGAGCTCTATTTCTACACAATTACGTTCCAAATGGTGCTACCGTTCAAACTTATCTAATATCACTTCCTATCACTTAGCAGCGCCTGGTCTGTTTTTACCTGTTAATCCGGTTAGGCCTACCGCATAGATAGCATTCGCTTTCGCCACACAGAACACAAAAACCTCGTCTGATTCACCGCAAACACGTTCCACCTAGTGCAGCAACCACAAATGTCTCGCCACCACAGCTGCGCGAAGCCATCTAACATGTCCAGGGATTTGAACACACAGCAGAAGCGGAATGCATTTCGACAACAAAAACACCCCGGACGACGGACGGCACAGATACGCCGCGACTCGCCCAGCCGCTCGGCGGAGCCGGCGCCCGTCGGCGCTCGGACGGCCGCTGGGGCCACGCTGACAGCGTCATCACCCAACTGTGGTAATCAAGCGGCGGCAACCTTTCGTGCCGGCTGTCGACGCGGGCGATTGGGGGCGGCGACGTGAGAGATGGCGTGCCGTGCCAGCTCCACGCGCTCCATTCGTCATCGCTGCTCGTGTTCTGGTCTGTGCACAGCACGTGGATGTCCTCAGGCTGCACGGACAACCAGGGCACCCAATCTAGCCACTCTGTCAGGGCTGCGAATGCTACCCGAGGACTAGACAGTGTCTTGCCCGGGTCACTCGATCTGCCCACTCTGTCTAGGTTGAGAATGTTCCCTGGTGACTAGACAGTGCCTTAGACACCATACAGTCCACGACAACGGTGCATATATGTAGTGTATATCCAGGCACCATCCAACTATGTGTGGCACGGATCGATCACGAAATGGTGAACGCCACGAGACACCGACAAGATGGCGGCAGTCAGCAATGCATGGACCGTGGTGCAGACGGCACAACACCGGACGGTCTCAGACTGGAGCCCGTCCTCGGCCGTGTCCACAGCCAGGGTGCCAACCCGTGGGACCGGACAGACACAGACTAGTGTTGCGAGGGAGGAGAGAGAGAGAGAGGATAGAGAGGAGAAAGAGAGGAGAGAGGAGACAGGAGAGAGGAGAGAGGGAGAGAGGAGAGAGAGAGAGAGAGAGAGGGGGCAGAGGCAGAGGCAGAGGCAGAGGCAGAGGCAGAGGCAGAAGCACAGGCAGAGGCAGAGACAGAGACAGAGACAGAGACAGGCGGAGGCAGAGGCAGAGGTAGAGGAAGAGGTAAAGAGCAAGAGATAGAGATAGAGAGATAGAGATATAGAGAGATATAGAGATAGAGGGAGACAGAGACAGAGTGATAGAGAGATATAAACAGAGAGAGAGACAGAGAGGAGAGAAGAGAGGAGAGGAGAGGAGAGAAACAAAGATGAGAGGAGAGGAGAGAAAGAAAGAGGAGAGGACAGAAACGGAGAAGAGAGAGGAGAGGAAAGAGGAAAGAGAGCGGAGAGGAGGGAGGAGAGGACAGAGGAGAGAGGAAAGGAGAGGTGAGGAACAAGAGAGAGGAACGAGGAGAGTAGGGAGGAAAGATGAGAGGAGAGAGAAGAGAGGGAGAGATTAGAGAGAAGGGAGGAGAGGGGAGAGAGGAGGGAGGAGAGTAAACAGAGAAGATAGGAGAGGAGAGGAGAGGAAAGAGGAGAGAGGAAGTTAGTAAGTTATTAGGGCTTTGGAGCGCATCGAGTACATTGGTCATGTAGCGCCCAGAGGAGAGAGGAAAGAGGAAAGTGGAAAGAGGAGAGGAAATATGAGAGAGGAAAGAGGAGATGGGAGAGACGGGAGAGTGGTGAGAGGAGATATAGGAGACAGAGGAGAGAGAGGAGAGAGGAGAGGAGATATGAGAGGAAAGATGGGAGATGAGAGAGGAGAGGGGAGAGCGAGAGGGAAGGAAGGGAGAGGGAGGGAGGAGGGAGGAAGAGAGGAGGTAGGAAGGCAGAGGAAGGGAGGAGAGGGATGGAGAGAGGAAGGGAACAAGAGCAAGAACAATAGTGAGTGAGAGTGAGAGCTAGAGACGAGAGAATATAAAGAGATGACAGGTGGTAAATAGTCCGATGGAGTTTATTCACCCGACAAGACCGAAGGCCTTTGGTAAGCCATCCTCATGTTTCACCAGATGAGCAGTCTTTAAATAGAAATGGGAAGACGCTCACGAGCAGTGGCACGAGCGGCGATCGTGAAAGACCGATCAGTGAGGCGAGACGACGGCAGCACTGGCACATTCGACGATATTTAAATGCTCCTGGTGTCAGCTTCTTTATAGTGGAAATAATTCGGCGCGAGCCCGGCATCGTGTACAAATACACAACCCGCCCGCACAAGGCGGTGCTGAAATGCTCAATTCCTAACCATTGTTAGCAAATGTCCAATCGCAATCATGATCAACACTAGCAAAAAGGCTGGGCAATGTGAAAGCCTTTCACAGAACACAAATCCTTTAGAGTAAGCTATCACTTTCCCATTACGAGTCGGATGAGATAAGTATGCGACGATTACATTAAGTACCTTACTCCACCGAAGCGTCGCATCTGGGGTGAACCACCCATCATCAGTTGATTAGTAAAGTGTCGGCAAGACCGCAAACGAGTCGCACGTGTCAGTGGACACTGATTTGACGCATATATGATGCAAAATGTTACCGATGGCTCGGAACATTGAAATTGATCGTACTTACATGTGCGAATTTCAGGGTCATATGCTTTGAAATGAATCTCGCACCTCGATGGGCCGAACCTTGGGGATTGTTCATGAGGCATGTTGCCATCAAGGCAAACGAGTTATAATGGTAGTGCGTATCTGCTGAGAATACTTCCCAATGGAGGAATCGAAGATAGTTTAAGTCAAATATCTCAATTTTAATACTTATATCACAAGTACGCATTCGTGACTAAGACCACCAAATAGTATGCACAGTCTATCATCACATATACGATGAGGCTTCAGGGCGCATCGACTGCATGCGTCATGAAGCGACCCATACAATAAAACTGATTTAATTGTATTTGTTGCAGTTTTTTTAAATAGTCTGGGTCGCTATCAAAACACTGGCGAAACCACAGCATCACAGCAGCGTTAAACTAGAAGGTCAAAGTCCCGAGTTCGAGCTTTCGAAGGTGGCTGGAAGCAAAATTTCGACAATCGAATCAATCGTTCATGTCGTTGCACCTCATTGGCATGGGGACGCGCCGCGAACGTTGCAACATCGCATGCTTGTCTACACTGCTTGTCTACCTATTGTTTCCGCTGAACAACAGCATAATACTTGCTAATGATATTCTTTGCAACTGTGAGCATTGCAAAAAGAAGCACTTGCCAGACACCCAACGAACCATTTGAACAGCTTTTTTTTGGACTGGGACCACGCGTAGCAGCAGAAGTTGGCGGTCAGGGCCGGCCGCCCAATCTGCTAGGATACCTGCCACATATCGGTGTGCTTACATCTTGCCTGGCCCGTTGCCATGTCTGACCTACTCAGCAATGTTATTTTTTCAATATGCAGGTCATCGGCGAATGGCGAAGATAATGGCATTCGCATGCTCACTATTCAAATCTGTTTTGGCGACATGCGTCATACATTCGGTCAACTGGCCCCTATCAAATTCAAACGTTACCGAGTCGCGGACGTATTCAATGATCCATCCATATATGGCTGGTGATTATATACACCAACCCAACCTCCGTCTGATGCCAATAATTCTAGTCATCTCCAACATTGTCCAGCATGTATTTCATTGGCAACTGCATACTTACCTGCCCCCACCCGACATGACCCTAGACCTCGCCACTCGACTGACACGACGCCGATTTTCGGCGCCGACCAGATCCCCACTGCCAACGAACGTCGAGACGCGTGTCTGCCGGCGGCACTGTGCTCGTAGGAATGCCGGACCATACAGTTAACTTGCGCCGCCGTTAGAGAGGGTGCGCTCTGCAAGTAGTCAGAGCAGGTGTGCCAGAGTTAAAATAATGGTGTTTCGTTAGGTGTGAGATATGGAAACGAGCACAATAGGATGTATAAATTTGTCATGGAATCAGTGTCATTCAAAATCTCTTGATGTCTTTCAGACTCAAATTTGAACAAATAGTGTAGGTACTTATGACTGTACCCTTATTATTTGTTTTGGTATTCATAAATTAGGAAGAGCTATATTCGGGATAAGGAGAATAATCCCATGCTATAAACTGACAGTGTATGCCATATCACATTATAGATAATCCCTTTACCTG
The DNA here is from genome assembly GCA_034440575.1 of Imbricaverruca yamaguchii. Taxonomy (NCBI): domain Eukaryota; kingdom Metazoa; phylum Arthropoda; class Thecostraca; family Neoverrucidae; genus Imbricaverruca; species Imbricaverruca yamaguchii. The sequence continues at coordinate 2,567,744 of JAOTOL010001608.1, read as the reverse complement.
AAATTGCTTTGCGAAATATTCGTATATTAAAATTCGTTGCCGAGAGCATGGACATGATACTTATAAGCGAGATACTGCCAGAAAGGAGACATCAAGACTTCATACGCACACATCAAGGAGTAGGATGTCGATACTTCTTGGAGAAGGATGTCGATCCAGTGTTCAATAAGTGGTATATTCCACCCTATTTCACGGATAATTTAAGACTGCCCTAGTGACGTCACTTTTTTTTGGGTGGGGACAATATCTTGGGGCTTGCGTCTGGCCCTACTCGACGAGCGCTTTCCGATGACATCTCTCATTTTCGTGCGACGCTTAGTTTGGAGATTAGGGTGGGTCCTATCAATCCCCTCAGACGGGTTGTAAGGATATGACCGGAAAGACGGGGAGGGTTAATTACATTTAGCCGCCTGGTAATCTCAGTGGATAGGGCGCTAGCATGCAAAGGTCTCCCAGTTTTGGCACAGAGGGTTCGAGTCGTCTTTCCAATGTTGACACTAAGCCCAACTTGTACCAAGAAATTGAACACGAAATTGACATGATGATCGACCAGAACACCTTTGCTGTGCCAAGTGTTCAACGCCAAGATAAAGCAGCAAAGAAATTGTAGGCTGTACGGTGGGCTTATTGTCCTACCAGAGTCTCTGGACAACATCATCAACCTTCCCTCTATTCAACTTAAGATACAGAAAGAGGTTGATTTCATGGGGTTTCATTCATAATCAGTAGGATAAATACAACGAAAATGGTAAGACGGCGGAAGTTGGGATACCACCAGAGCCCTGTTTCACTAAGCTAAGAAACAACGAAACAAAATATATATGTCAATATATATGTGACAATAACTGATATTTTATTGAGATAGTCATATATTGCAATTATATTCTTCGCGTACACACTAGTGAGCATCAGGGCGCCCTTGTCGTGGGCGCATATTTCAGAGTTCTTGATTGGCATCAGGGTCCTACCTGTTTTCTTTCTTTACTGGAGATCTCTCGGATGTCTGCATTGACATTGCGTCTGACGACTAACGGAACTACGAAGGTACAAATGCATGGCTACTTATCGTACATTCCAGGATTTTAGTTTCACAAACGATCACGCCTACATATCTACGAAATCAGGACGATAACGGGGCATTTGCATATTCGAACGAAGTACCCAGCAATAAGGTACTGTTCTGCCACGGCCGCGAGTTATTTCATTTCCTCATTGCAAGGTATCAAAAATTGATATTTCACAGTAAATAAGAGTACTGTAAACATAAAAGACAGAGCAAATGACAGAGCGCGGTATTTATGCATTAGAATAAAAATACCCTGAAATAATGGGCTTATCCTTTACGACCGCTAGCTTTTTCATTTGGATTGCTATAGAATATCAAGAACTGACGGATACAATATACGCACGACCTCAATGTCGTAGGTTCATCGATGTGTATTGGGAGAAGTTTCAGAGATAGCTTTCGAATCACCATAGGAAGCATGCATTGTACAGTTGCGAGAAGCTAATTATTTTTCTTCTGATTGTATTTGAGAGCGTGAAGTGCGATACATACGGCAGAAGACGGAGACGGATCACTGCATACTAAGCATTCAGTGATTTCATCTGACCTGAAACACATTACACTTCTTTAGCATGCCATTTGATGTAAAAAACGTACATACCCTTTCACATGAAGAGACTTTGTTAATGGTGTGGATGGGTGGTGTTGCAGGTTCCAGGCTTATGGGCTCGAGTGGCGTATCTGTCGGTCAAGTCTCTGGGAAGCTGGGTGAATGACCTCATCATGCGCGTGGACGCCTTTGCGGTGAGTCGTTGTATACAGTTCATTACTGCACACCATCTGCTACTTTGCGCCTGTGTGTACCATGGAGGTGGTGCAGGCAAAATTAAATCGCCCGTGTATTTGATGTTTTGGATGATGAAATAGGATGCGAATGTCGTTGATACCAGGGCATTTCAAAGGAACAGCACTAGTAATAAATAAGCATCCCGTTGCCGTATTACATGAAGGATGAGGTCTCATTTCTACATTGTGAGATCGGGAAATATTGCAACTACTCCCCGGCAGCTTTGAAGAATTTGTCTTAGAATTTATCCCGGCAAATCTACTTTTTGGGTGAAATAGAAGGAACCGATTTTTTTTGTGTTCCTCTCAAATATCGTTTGTCCGTATGCCTATGTGTGTGCACGTATTATGTGCTCATAATTACGAGCGAGGGCAAGGCCAGAGCCAGTTCATTGTTGAATACACCAATCTGGCCCAGTCGCTCATATGCACTGTTTGTATACATCCAAAGTTCATACGAGTGTCGCGGCCCGGCCGCCAGTCACGCTGTGCAAACCCGAAACCGGCACGGGGCTGCATATCAAGTCTATCGTTTGTCAAGTTTGTAGTCTGAAACAGACGTGCTCTTTCATTTTGTTTTTACCAGCTTTCATAGCAATGGAGTAGTCGCAATCTTCAAAGAAAAAGATTTTGAGACTGTATTTCCAGATCCAGTTTGCCACGGAGCTTGTGCCGCAATCGGTCGGGAAACGTAATGGCAGTACAGAGGCAGATGTTGTTTTCGATCAGAACACTGCCAGGTTGGCAGCGAAATCTACCGTCGCCCGGCTGGGGGTGGGGAGGAGGGGTGCTAGAACACCCACTCAATCTCCTTATCTAGAGGACCTAGACTTATAGTAAAACCAACTGAAGAGCCCAAAATGGCAAACCAGAAGCATCCTCAACATTGAACCTCACGGACATTTCAAAGTTTTTGTTTGATTTTCATAGCATTTTAATAACTACTAGAAGCCGACCATTTCGCGTGGCGAAATTTTGAAAGCCACCATTTGAACCCCTGGAAAATTTAAGAAAACCTTAATCTTCACTTGAAAAAATTAAGAGGAAAAAGAACGAAAACCTCCAAAATGTCATTTCGTCAACCCACCATGTAGCCGGTCACATTAATAAACATCATCACCACTTGAATGGAAATTCATTGAGGTGATGCTTCACAGAGTATAAATTCGCCTTTCCAGTAGCCAGTTGCACACCAACCACGATGTTGATGTGTTGAAAATCGATCCGCGACATTACGTTCTCAATCGAATTTGAAATAAGTTCACCCAAAAATCTATGCTAACCTAACCTAGTCTAAGGTAACCTAACATAAACTAACCCAACCAAACCTAACAAAACCTAACCAAACCAAACCTAACCAAACCAGACATAACCTAACCAAACCAAACCTAACCGAACCTAACCGAACCTAACCAAACCTAACCAAGCCTAACCAAACCCAAGAATACCTAACAAAATCCAAGGAAACCTGACAGATCAAAACCTAACCAAACCTAACCAAACTTGACGAAACCTAACCAAACCTACCTAACCTACTTAACCAAACCTAATCAAACTGAACCAATCCTAAACGAAACATAACAAAATTGAACGAAAACCAAACGAAACCAAGCCTGAACGAAACCTAACGCGACCAAACCTAACCTAACCTAAGTTTAGCAAACCTGGCAAATCCTAGCGAAACCTAACTTATCCTAACCAGACCTAACCAAACCTAACGAAGCCTGACTGAACCTAACCAAACGTAACCAATCCTAACCAAACCAAACAAAACATAACCCAACTTTTCCAAACCTAACCAAACCTATCCAAACCTAACCAAGCTTAGCGAAATGTGACCTGACCTGACGTAACCCAAGCAGACCTAATTTAATCCTTCAAGTCCCCTTCAATTGACCTGCCCTGCTCTTTTATCATACACTCCACACCATGCTTGTTATGTTAGTATCAAAATATGAACGATACCAGAGTGTGGGTGATGATTAAAATACTTCGACTATGTTGATAGACGGACTGATACCTAAAGTGTGTACTGCAAATGATGTGCGCTAGGTGGCTCTACATATATTGGAAGAATGAGCATCCCATAAATATATCAGGACGATGTGTGACCCTATTTTCCTTAATATTTGCATTTCATTACTTTTATAATCGTTCTTAACCCTACCTACCCTAGCTTAGCATGGCCTTGCCAAAGCAGACCTCTTTTGATATGACCGAATCCCGCCCTATCTAAGCCGCATTTCCATACACGCAATAGCACAGGTGTACTGCACTGCATGTACCATACGCTACAAGTTATCACTTCCATTGGCAACATTTTAAAACTCCACCTTATTTTTAAAAAGCAATTATGCACGTACACCTAACTTGACGGTTGTATGCCTATTGAGGTTGCACGCATTTGCTACATTTGCTACATTTGCTTCATTTTTTTCAGTGATGATTAAATGATTAAATGCTTATTAAACTACACGTTGCTCCCCTTCACCCGATGGCATTATGCTGTATGCTGTGCGGGAGATGAAGGCGCTTCAGTGACCGTAGCATTCCCGATTACTTCGCCTCGCCAATGATAATTCGCCTAGCAATACTGTTTCCCATTTTCTTCCCTAACCCCATCCCCTATACGTGTGCGTGTCCTCAGTTTCTTCCCATTACATCTATTAACGCTCTTTCCTGTCCTGTCTTTATTCCCCTTCCCAAGCCCACTCCACAGTCTACTTCACCGGTTCGGTTGCCTGGTACCGTCTCCTGTTCCCTTCCTCGGCCACATTCCCCGGTACCCTTCCACGGTCACGTTCTATGGTATTGTTGCCCGGTCCCGTTCCTGGGTCTCGGTCCCTTTCCTGGGTCCCATTGCTCGGTCCCGTTCCTCCCACCCGTTCCTCGGTCCCGTTCCTCCCACCCGTTCCTCGGTCCCGTTCCTCGGTCCCGTTCCTCGGTCCTGTTCCTCGGTCCCGTTCCTCGGTCCCGTTCCTCGGTCCCGTTCCTCGGTCCCGTTCCTCGGTCCCGTTCCTCGGTCCCGTTCCTCGGTCCCGTTCCTCGGTACCGTTCCTCGATTCCGTTCCTCGGTCCCGTTCCCCGGTCCCGTTTCCCAGTCCCGATCCCAGGTTCAATTCCCAGGTCCCGTTCCCACGTTCCCTTCCCACGTCCCGTTCCTAGGTCCCGTTCCCAGGTCTCGTTCTCGGGTCACGTTTATCTGTCCCGTTCCCCGGTCCCGTTCCCTGGTCCCATTCCCCGGTCCCGTTCCCCGGTCCCGTTCCTCGGTCCCGTTCCCCGGTCCCGTTCCCAGGTTCCATTCCCAGGTCCCGTTCCCAGGTCCAGTTCCCAAGTCCCGTTCCCAGGTCCAGTTCCCAGGTACAGTTCCCAGGTACCGTTCCCATGTCCCGTTCCCGGGTCACGTTCCCAGGTCACATTTATCACGGGTCACGTTTATCTATCCCGTTCCCTGGCCCCATTCTAAAGTCCCGTTCCTAGGGCCAGTTCCCTGGTCCCATTCCTCGGTTCCGTTCCTCGGTCCCGTTTCTCGGTCCCGTTTCCCGGTCCCGTTCCCCGGTCCCGTTTCCCGGTCCCGTTTCCCGGTCCCATTTTCCGGTCCCGTTTCCCGGTCCTGTTAACTGGTCCCATTAACCGGTCCCGTTCCCCGGTCCTGTGTCTCGATCCCGTTTCTCGGTCCCGTTCCTCCCTCTCGTTCCTCGGTCCAGTTCCACGGTCCCGTTCCCCGGTCCCAGCACCGGTCCTGATCCCTTTCTCCGTTTCCGTTCCACGGTCCCGTTCCCGTGGTCGTTCTCTTGTCCCGTTCCCGTTCCACGGCCCCGGTCTCCTGTCCTGTTTCCCGGTTCCGTTCCCCGGGTCCTCTTCCCGCATCATGGTCCAATCCCCAGCCCCTTGCCCTTTCCCGATCACCCTTCACTGTGTCATCCCCAGTAACTATCCTCTTCACATACCCACCCCCTGCACCAGTTCCCTATCCCGGTTCCTTATGCCGGTCCTCGGTGCCGGTTCTCTTCACCGGTTCACCTCCTGCTCCAAGTCACTTCACCCACCTGTCTAAATGCCTCCACATTTGTATCCAAAACATCCCAAGGGAAATCTGAAGATACCGTGAGTGTCAGGTTAGCCTGCGCTATCCGCACATGATGATCTTTGCCTACGATTGACTGTAATCGGCACGGCAATGCATTGGAAACAGAGCCGTTTTTACCGATCACAACATGCACCCACCCGTGTCGCACTATCTCACCATCGTTACACGACAGGTGCCGACGGTGAACGCAAAATTTGTAGTCGGTACACAGAGCCGGGTAATAGAAGCAGCAGCGTTGCTCCAATTTCCACCGTTTTCAAGCATAAGACACAATCGTGAAAAACGATGAAAATTGCCGCTTTTTATTTACACAGTTCCACCGACTGCACGTGCCACGTGCAACAAATTGGTGTGCACTACTGAGCTTTGCGATCGTGTTGGCTACATCGAGGTGTTTGTTTCATGGCGATCCGCCCAGTGGTTGTCGAGTTATGCCGTGGACAATGGAGCCGTCCGGCGTACCGATATCGATGAAAATTCGACGCTAAAAATGACAATTTACCATGTTATTCCAATGAGAGCAGGTCGAATTGGCGTCAACCGCCTCTCTGGTCACTCAATAGCCCCTCGCGTGCTCCATGCCGGTCCGATCGTATGGAAACCATCAGCACTGGGTAGGCAACACTATGAGGTTTCACGTGGTGTCATTCTCGGCCCAAAGGACGCCAGTTGAACGCCTACACGTGTCAAAAACATGCGACTGACATTTTCTGTCTGCACAATTCGATCCACGTGTTAAAGCAATGGAGGTTTGTCCACATTTAAAGCTCGTGTCACGTGGTTCCCACTGGCGCCACGGTGGCGAAACTAGTAAAATACACTGCCTCCATCCGTTGTATATTAACGACAGAAATCGCCACAGTCGTACCTGTCACCGTTTGGCCTGTACCCGTTGTCGAATGAATGTCTATCGTGCTCAAAATTCACGGCCTGAGCCTATGGTGGACATTATCACGTGCCACGTGGTCCACGTGCGATCCAAGTGTCTGCGATTGCAGCACCACGTGGAGAGCCGGCTCGCCATTTGCCACTGCAATGTTCACATCATTGCCCCATTTGGTTTTCCCGAAGCAGCCGTTTGAATTTTTCACGGCCTGAGCCTATGGGCGACATTTGCACGTGTCACGTGGCGCACGTGGGCCCCACGAGTATGATATTTTGTCGCCACGTAGAGGTCCTGCCGGCCACTTGTTCTTGCAATTTTTGCACGATTATTTCATTTGGTTTGCCCGCTGGCGCCATTTGAAATACTCGCCCAGCCTGATCCTATGGCGCACGTTTGCACGTGCCACGTGGCACCCACGGCACGCACGTGTGCCGTTGCAAGGTGAAAAGTTAGCTTGCCACTGAACCCAGACGTGTGCCAATTTTCACCCGTCTATCGCGGACAGTTGCGCCACACGAGCAATTTCCGAGCGTGACGTCGTCGTCGTCGTCGTCGACGGAACGTATTTTGTAATATAGATGGTTGTAACTTTTTATGATATCCATTGTCATAAATTAACTTTGATGTAAGCCTTTCTTTCGTCAATAGTGTGTCCAAATTATTGACAGCGAAGCCAAAACATTGATACATTTTTAATTTGAAGAAGAAAGCGGAAACTTTGCTTTTCAGAGGTATGTTATGGAGAGGCAATTCATTTCCAGACAACTTTGCTTGCACAAATATTTACATCTTGTCACATAGCTCCCGGCTGGCCCGGATCAGAATTCATCTTTCCCAGCCGGCGTGTTTGACTGCCCTCTCTATCCCTATATCCATAATGTATGCAAACAAAGGAAACGTACCATTGAATTGGCGTCAACGAGAGCGAAATAAGTAACGACAAAAAGTTGTTGCTCTCATATTTTTTTTACAGGACATTAGGTAAAAAACCAACGTTTTATGTATCTATCTACAAACTGCATGATGGTATGATTGGAGCTTTTGATCCTGACCTTCGAACATTTTCATTATAAGACAATTAACTTATTGTAATTTAGTTCATGAGTAATTTGTATTGCTCATTGCCCAAGGTGCATGCATATGGAGACACAGGGAACGTGACCCTCTCCCCTCATGGTTTGAGGTGTCTGGATCGGCGGAGAAAAGATATTTCGAACAACGAACTTTTCCTTCCCTTAATCTTCTCTGACGGTTAGAGTGCCCTTGACAAGTAGCAGATGACCTTTTAACAGTAACAATGCCCTTTTGCAGTCATGGGAGGAATTTTGCTAGTTCCACAAACCCTCTGAACTACACAGTATGCCTTCGGGCAATCGGTAGAATCCTTTTCACTGTTACAAGGGGCCCCTGGCAGTCGCAGAGGGCCTCGAGTAGTTACAAAAGCCCTTTGACATTGGAAAAGGGCCCCTAAGAGCCCCAGAATGCTATTACATCGCAAACTTACATCGCTCATTCTGGCAGTGCAGGAGGATCATTGGGCAACTACAGCAGGCCCTTCGCTACTTACAGAGGTATACAGTCTCTTTAATTATAACAAGATGTCATTTGCTAGCTATACGTAGAGGGCCATCAGACAGTCACATAACACCCGCGTGACAGTCACAGGGAGCCCTTGGACAGTACCAGATGATCGTTAGCTAGATATAATTATCGCTAACGAACGCTCTGTGACAACACCCGATGAGCATAAAGAGCAGTATTGGGGTATTTGCCAGTTGCATGGCCCTTGATATGCTTATTCCGAGGAGTGAGGACGTGGAGTGGCGAAACGCCTCATGACTGCGGTCGTCAGTGGTGCTAACTCAAGATTGCAACATTCCAGAGCATCCAAGCTTATAGAATCAGCACTTCATTGTCAAACAGTGATATTTCTCCTCTTTCCGCATATATAATTGTCACCACTATAAATTTTATCGTTTAGTAAATAAATATGGCAATAAATAATCAATTGAATTGTGCAAGAGCATAAATCGGTGGACTTACAATGACCCCCTGCAGCTTTTGGCCATTTCAAAATGTTCGTTTACGGGATAATTTGCACTGGCGTTCTATTCTTTCTCCCCATCAACATCGGTGAACAACGGATGACGTCTCACGGACATTTGGTACTGTATCTTGGAAACCAGGGCACACCACGTAGCCATTAGTGACGCTGTAATGAGCTTGCACCCACCCTCACACATACGCACATAGCGAGAAATTGAAGAAATTTTGTTTGGACAGTGGTATACTAATGGTTTCACTCGCATCAAGAAGTTAAACCTAGTATTACAAATGCATCCATCAGTCTTGAAGAGTTCAAAGTTCAGCGAGAATTGTGAATTTGAATGTATTTATGCTGTGATGGTAGTCTTTTCAGTATCGCATGTTCTTGTTAGCCATAAGCACGTCCTGGAGCCTGTCCCATCCTTTTAGCGGTTACCATCTTAGTGGTAAAAGTTGTATGTTTACCATTAAAATTATCGGGTTATCTATCCAAAAGTGCTCAACCATGGTACTTTGCGAAATTCCTTGATGCGTCCCTGCTGTTCAGCCTGGTCCACTCACTTTTTGGGACGTTCCTACGCTTGACCAGGCCATGAAAAGGCATCATATTGCAGGCGGATAGCACGTAAATGTTTTGTCATCATCCACCACTGCGTGTTGCATTATTTTCCCATGCGTCGACGCATTGTAGGCGAAAATCGTATGAATGTTATACGATCGATCGTCGTATAACGTTGATGTGCGGGCTACCGAGCTCTCGAACAATAGGAAAGCTACACGCAAAGAGCGCGTATTCAATAGTATTATCCTGCCATCTGGTGATAAATATTGTTACCTATGATTCAGCATTCAATCTCATTAGTGTAATACGTAGACCGTGCTGCTACCTAGCAATAGCTATATGAAGTGATGCTTCTAGAAAATTATGAAGTTCTTGAATCTGTGGAGGTTGCGAGCTGTGGAGGTTATGACCGCTGCTGAGTTGTGGAGGTTATGACAGCTTCGTACTTGTGGAGGTTGTGAGCTGTGGAGATTACGAGCTGTGGAGGTTATGACCGCTTCGTACTTGTGGTGATTGTGAGCTGTGGAGATTACGAGCTGTGGAGGTTATGACCGCTTCGTACTTGTGGAGGTTGTGAGCTGTGGAGATTATGACCTGTGGAGGTTATGACCTCTTCGGAGTTGCGCCGTGAAAATTCCGACTGTTGCCTCCACAGGACTGGAGCCGACGCGGTCCGCCGCCAACCTTCTGGTTTTCTGGCTTCTTCTTCCCGCAAGGCTTCCTCACAGGCATCCTGCAGAACTTCGCCCGGAAACACAGCCTGCCTATCGACCAACTCCGGTTCGAGTATCATGTTCAGGAAGTCTGGCGAGATCAGGTAATTAGGCTTTGTATTGTTCGTACTTACGCGCGTAATTCTGGCAACTAAGTGTTACCTGAGATGAAATAGTGTACGCAAATAGCATGGGGTATGTTTTCCATCCGCCTGCTATCCGTCAGTTGTTTTGAACGCGGCATTCAAGTCCGTGCAGGGCCGCCGCATGTTGATTGACTCTGCATGTTGAGACACACACCTCGGATATTGGCATTGCACTGGAGTGAAGTGATGGATTTTTAGCAAACGTGTGCTCTGGATACCCAATAGCAAAACAATCATTCAAATCATGGACGGTCAATTTCCTTCTGGAAGCTAGCTGAAGCAAATACAGTAGATATTCATACTGTGCGAAGGCCTGTTTGAAGCTTTCATAAGGCAACATCAGTGGTACAAAATACAATCAAGTCGCTGCTTTTGGGAGGGAATGAGGCTGATGCGGCAGATAAAACTCAACCTTACGAACATTGTGTTGGCAATACACTCGTTTGGCACCAGTCAGTCAAACTGCTTGGAATTGACATGTTAGCTTGTTCTAGCGGGAATAAAATGTTTCTTCAGATACAATAGTGAAAGAGAATGTATAGGAACAACTTTTAGAGCACTTCTTAGAGATGAGGACACTGAGGTCGTGTTAAATTTTAGTGTCCGTGTGTCAGTTATCAGTTCATTGCACCGGAACTTATGTCAATGAACATTTTATTGTATGTTGTGTACCTTAGGTGCCACCTAAAAACGTTCAATATAAGCGTTCAATACATAAACTTCCCTCCTTCAATGAAGCAAGTATAGTCGAGCGAAACGTTGGCTTCTTACATTGTGTTGCTTTGGTACACACCAGCTTTGAGCAGCATGTCCCTCCACCTACCACTTTTCTTTGCATTCGAGACGAACGCTGCACAGTTCTTCCATACGTTTCAGTAGTCAGAGAAAGCATAAATACGCCGTCTCTCGCATCCACATTTTCCATGATTCCAAGAATGGCATACATGCGCCGATGATACGATTGGGTATATTGGGTGAACGAGGCTACTGTGTGTGTATTACCATACGGAAAATTAACAATGAACTGACGTGCAAGCTTGTTTTCAATTTGTATTCTTTTCCACATGTGAATCGTTCATCAAGTTAACAAAGTCATACCCAATACCAAAATATATTGTCTTCACGAGAACGATTTGAAAACGTTGGGAACACCAATGCACCCTCGCTCGGCCACGGCATTTTCCACCTTCCCATGTGTAATGCTTGTTGCAACCCCTCACCCCCACCCCCATTTCACCCTGCCTAGCGTTTTCAAACGGAGAAGACTAGCGACATGACACGGAAAACAGCCTGTGTACGTGGTGAGATCTCGCGACTGATACCATACTTGTATACTTTGAGTAATTGCTTAACCTCTCAGGTCGGTTTATTTATCGATCTTTGTTCTCTCGCCGACATTGAGAATATTAAAGTTTAATCTTTGTCTGTGTAAACCCAATACACGATCGGAATTTCATATGGACCGCATAGTATCCCTCAGTATCTGGAACGTGTGATGTGTTACATTTCGTCTAAAAGGCCAAAAGTCAGATGAGATAAAATGTTGACCACGTCTTGGAAATTTCCGAAGTAGTGCCTGAAGCAATGTTTTTGTGTGTAAAAAATGGACGCCGAACTCCGCTGCAGCACTCAATTTCACCCCAGATTGACGCCAGACCGACAGCAGTGTGGTTCAGTGTCGCTTGAGAATAGACACTGGCCTGGAATTCTCGATGCTTGGTGTCAATTACTGGTGGAGTCACATGCAACTTATTTTAACACACCAAACACGTCTAGAGTTAAACAATGAACATCATGTTCTGTTTTCGGCTGATGTAAGCTTGTTGGAAATGAATCGCATGAACTGTATTTTAGGCGGACATCATGAAATGGCGGCAGGGGCTGACCAGTCAAGAGGTGGATGAAGGGGATCCTGACAGTGGACCGTTCCATCGACCAACCAGCGGAAAGGTAAACTTCAGAGCAGTCTAACAACACGTTTGTGAAAAATGCTGGAAATTAGAATCGTAACTAATACCAAAAGATGGAATCTCCGAAATGCTGACCACCTCGGCACAATTAGCGAAGGTGTCTACTTCGAGTGTTGGATGCGTTCGGCTGAAGTTTGGCCCAATGCAGGCTCTTCCTCTCCTGTCCAGGAGATGGCCGGATCTGGTGAGTGTCCACCGTGTCGCGCAATGAACGCCGACAGACCTGCAGCGCCCGTGGCACCAAGTTCACGGGTATGGCCTGCCTTTGAACAGGTCCTTCGGCCCTGGGACTTGCCCAATGCACGTCTTTGTCTTGTCTTGTCAAGGGCATGGCAACGCCCAGTGTCACCGATGCAGTTGTGTTCACCGGGTCCCACAAATCGGGATAGCCCACCGTGTACACGTTCAGCGGTGTGGAATCTGGGAGGAAGTTGTGTACAGGACTTCCGCAAGGGTGACCCAAAATTAAACCTCTGCCGTATATATGTAGTGTGTGTGTGCGTGTGCGTGTGCGTGTGCGCGCATGCTGCGCGTGCGTGCGTGCGTGCGTGCGTGCGTGCGTGCGTGCGTGCGTGCGTGCGTGCGTGCGTGCGTGCGTGCGTGCGTGCGTGTGTGTGTGTGTGTGTGTGTGTGTGTGTGTGTGTGTGTGTGTGTGTGTGTGTGTGTGTGTGTGTGTGTGTGTGTATATATGTATGTATGTATGTATGTATGTAAGCATATGTACATGTACATTTATGCATATATATGTATATATACATGTGTGTGCATGTTTGTATGTATGTATATACCATGTGCGAACCAACACCATTGTCATGTTTCTGGACAACACCCGTCGCACAGGTAGAGCGCCCTACGCCCAACGCCCTCTCAAACTCCTCTGGGAGTTTGAGAGGGATGTGACCTCGGAAAACAGAACACATCACTCAGCTGACTTGTGGCAACCTCAGCTAATATGGAGAGGAAACGATATATTGTATACCTTGAAACCATGATAATTGGGATATAAACTATAATCACAAGCTAGCATCCTAATAATGCATAATTGGCAGATGTGTTGAAGATTGATGGGCCTTACCTTTTCATCCGTTTCCTGTTCATCAGAGATTCATCAGCTGGATAGACGACGAGCTGGAGGAGCCTGAGGAAGGTCTATTGATCCATGGATTGTTCGTCGATGCTGGACGCTGGGATGCGAAGGAAATGACTCTGGCCGACCCAATTGTCGGTGAGAATTGAACATTCCAATGTCGGCGGTACTTTATCTGATGTAATTCGACCTTTTATATGACATATCTGCGATATAAGTGAACATGGCCGCCACGCAATAGACATCCAAGTCTACTTTGTCGGTTACGCTTTGCCATCCACCTCTTACACTGCTTATGTATTATGTGTAGAAATACATACACACTTGAATGACAAACAGGTGTGCTTCCATACTTCGAAAAGCGTATCGTGGATAATATGAACTACAAAACGTGTTCATCATTTTGTTCTCCAAACGTCCGTACTCTTCAAGAGACATTAGTCGTAAACCTGCTGTCCCGGTTGACGTATTTCAATGGTTGCATTGCATTTGAATGTAAACGTGTCGCAGGCGAGCTGAAGTCTGTTCTGCCTGTGCTACACATGCTGCCGTCCTTCCTGCACGTGCCGGACCCCAGCCACTACACCTGCCCGCTGTACCGCACCCCTGTGCGTGCAGGTAAGTGGTAGCCACAGGCGCATTCCTGCTGGCAGTACAGTTAGTGCATTATTACCTATGTATGTCCACGTTAAAATCCTGGAGGGTTGTACCTCTGCCTCCTACCACCTTACCAGCAGTTGTCTCCAATTGCGGAGCACCATCCTGGGGCGTGGCATTGCGAAACGAGCAATGCTATGATGGTGCCGTAGCTGCCCGTGTTGGCAGTGTCGACAATCATGGCCGCGCTAAGCCGGCTTCTGACGGCGCCGTGGCAGCCCGTGTTGGGGCAGTGTCGACAATCATGCCCGCGCTAAGCCGGCTTCTGACGGCGCCGTGGCAGCCCGTGTTGGGGCAGTGTCGGCAGTCATGCCCGCGCTAAGCCGGCTTCTGACGGCGCCGTGGCAGCCCGTGTTGGCAGTGTCGACAGTCATGCCCGTGCTAAGCCGGCTTCTGACGGCGCCGCGGCAGCCCGTGTTGGCAGTGTCGACAATCATGGCCGTGCTAAGCCGGCTTCTGACGGCGCCGCGGCAGCCCGTGTTGGCAGTGTCGACAATCATGCCCGTGCTAAGCCGGCTTCTGACGGCGCCGTGGCAGCCCGTGTTGGCAGTGTCGACAATCATGGCCGCGCTAAGCCGGCTTCTGAAGGCGCCGTGGCTGCCCGTGCTGGGGCAGTGTCGGCAGTCATGCCCGCGCTAAGCCGGCTTCTGAAGGCGCCGTGGCTGCCCGTGTTGGCAGTGTCGACAATCATGGCCGTGCTAAGCCGGTTTCTGCACCACCGAGTAGCACGAACAACTTTATACACAACTTTATACTTTATACTACTCCAGGGCCACCGGTCGTGAGTCGGTCGTGGACACCGACGAGCCGTGCCGGTCTGCGCCGGGCCGTCAAAGCCTGAGCACCACCTGGTGGTGTGATGCGATCGCCAACGATGCGATCACATGCATCACGACTGGCCTGTATCTGCCCCGCACACGGCAACCTGGACCACCAGAGTGGCCCACGACTGTCCGTGTTTTCAGGGATATTGTCCACCACCGGCCACTCGACCAACTTCGTGGTGGACATCCAGCTGCCCTCTAGTCAGCCGGAGGAACACTGGATCACGCAGGGCACCGCTCTGCTGACCCTCCTGCAGGACTAGTCGATCGTCCTGGCGATCATCGGACACGCGGCGATAGGTCAGCACGATGACATACTCTCTCTGGTGCCTTCGCCACTCCAATATTGACTTGTTCTCGTTGCTGTCGCTGGGGGCAGTGAGCCCAGCTGAGCTGGCTGCTGTCCATTGGAACAGCAGGTCTGAGGCAGGAAAGCACTAGCCAGACGTTTGAGCAGTTGCAGGACTGCTTCAGCAGACGCAGTTGTCGTTTTATCTTGTGGTCAATATTTCCAAGTACAGCTATATTGTAGTCCCATGGTATATTGCAGTAATGCGGGCCGGTCTCTTTGTCTTGTTTTAGCCATGCTATATATTTGTTATCCTTGTGTCATGGCATCACCCACTGTTTGTATATGCGTGTTAATACTTGCAGTAATAATTTTATCGCACTTGCTACCGCCATGATTCAATATATTGTACAGTATAATAGGTGTATTATTAAACGCCGAGGTTCACTGGTAGCTTTCAGTGCCATTAAAATGGCAATGCTAGTTGGAAACAACTGAAGTTATCGTAACCCTGAATACATTTGGCAGCTAATCGAAGTGTGGTTTGTCGGAATGTGCGAATGGACAGTGGAACAGTAAAATGGAAGAATCATCAGTGAAACGGTGAAACAGAAAGAGCAAGCGCAAGCAAACATCATTGAAACAGGAGCATCATCAGTGAAACAGCGAAACAGTAAGAGCAAGCGAAGATCAGTTGGAGCGACATGGAACGTCACGGTTCCGAGCGTATAGTGTTACATGTCAGCGAGGTGTGCAAATCGCTCAAAATTTGGGTGACGAAAAAATGTAAGCCTCCTTACATAGGCGCCTCTGCTGAATGTGCTCATCTGGATGAACGCCGTTCTCAGTTTTCTTCGTTCGGAGAATCAGATCCTCACACTCCGTCCGTCAGATCTCCGGTCAGATCCTCACATCCCGTCTCTGGGGGGGGGGATAGTAACCCCCTCTAATATCGAAACTAAGCGTCGCACGAAAACGAACGAGGTGTCATCGAAAAACGCTCGACGAGTAGGGCCAGGGTCTACTCCCAAAAAAACAATTCCCCCCCCCCGAAAATGCCGTCACTAGGGGGCCTAGATTTCTTCGACTTTTCTCGACACACATGCTGTTGGCTCAGGGGGTTCATTTTTGGATATTTTAGAGAAGAAAATTTAGAATCGGAAAAGGTCAGCGAAATCAACCAGGGCCATACAACTTTTTGGCCACCAAAAATGGACTTGAATTTGAAAATTTTGAGTTTTGAAGTTTTCTTTCATTTTCTATTCTTTCTTTTCTACTGGGTTGAGACCAAGAAACGTTGTTCGAAGTCAACTTGCTCTAATAAAAAATCCTTACTTTAGCCAGAATCTACTATTCGAACTCTACTAGGCAAATATGCAAAATGAATAAGTAATCAAATCTATCCGTTAAAGCGTGACGACTGGTTGAACTTTTTTGGAGATGACCTCACTTGACCTGGATTAACACGTTGACCCTAGATGAACTGACTTCAAAAGTGTAGCATAACATGTCAAAGTGATGTGGGAAAAGATATGCCAAATTTCGGCGCGCTACCGCGCGCCGTTCGTTCACCATCGGCGAAAGACCTGAGTGAGACTGCTGAAGACCCCTCGTGACGGTGCGGGTTAAACACATCATATATTCCTTTTCAGGCCATGCCAAGCCAGCCAATGACTGTGCAGGATTTGCGCGAAATGGGTACGAGATGATATGTAAAGGAGCACGCTGCTCGGAGCCGGTACCATGCACATAATCAGCAATGCATAAGGCGACTCGGTTTCACGCAACCTTTGGATATCGCCATTTAACTTCAGATGCCCAGCCAAGGGGGGGGGGACCAGATCCCTAACGCCCACAGATACACTAAACCAAATGGTACATTGTTTTCAGAAGTATTGCAAGCAAAACCCGAATATTCGGCACACTCCGCGCGCCAGAGGCTTTCTCTATTTCAACCCTGTCTCTTTGTTTGATCGTGCTCCCTTAGGAAAATATTGGCTGCGCTACTGTTCAACAGTAATGCTGTTATTTTCGTTTCACAATCTAATTTTATCAACTAAATACACAACAAAAAATCCCATTAAAAAAGCAAACCAATCATATCAGTTGACATGAATGGCATGAATCTTCATCTTGATCATCTCGGCGTTTATCCCCGATGAAACTGCTTTGCACGCTATTCTTTATTTCGACCATTTTTGTGCAAACGATTTTCTACGGATGGAATGTTCATATTCTATATGTTACGATGTTAACTTCCTGACATGTACAACCTTTTGCTGTCTTTCATTACTTTCCATTTCATTTCAATGTTTTTAACCTGTACTCAGGAGGAAAAGAAAGCTATTGATATTTCTTTGACCGAACTGTGTTATCCAACCAGGCTAAACCATTCAACTTCTAAAACAACCTTCCAACTCGATTGTTCTGCCGTTTGTCTTGTGAGGTGCCGATGCTGGATGTCAGATCCAATGAATCCCACGAGACATTTCAAGGTGTGATATTCACGGACAAAAATGCACTACAAACATACAAACGAATCATTCAAATAGATGATGACACCCACTTCACACCATCGACCTATCAATGCTCCGTGTGGATTAGTGCTTAAATAGTGGAGGTCCATGCCATCGGGATCATCTTTCCTGTGGCACGTGCGGAACCTGCAGTATCTTTCGAAGTCTTCGTGAACGGAAAGAAAAACATTTCGGCATTGAGCTTCCTCATTCGTTTGGGAAAGTCAAGCAATGCTACCGTTACCCCAAGCACTGAGGAAAACTCAAAGCCGGAACGTTTCTCCGCTCTCAAAGAGACTCGACAACTGCTGCATGTCACATCGGGTGCTGCCGGTGTCAAAGGTAAGAGGATCTCGGACAGGCTTTACAGATCACACCAATCCCTTCACACACGCTGGTAAGCACCATGCTGTGCTGTGACATCTCCCGGACGGTTCACTCTCCATGTTACAGGCCCCTGACAACTGTCAGCTGTCGTACTTCGGCATAAGCGAAGTTTTCTATTTTATGGCTTTGTATTACTCCAAATTTTGGACGAGTCTCCCCAATGATTGCATTGCAACATTATACCCAAGGAGCCAGCATCTCAAATGCGTTCTGAAATGGTCGGCCTTGGCGTTGCTGGGCGCTGCAATATCTTTAAGGCCGTACATCTGCGGTTTTGAAGTAATGACAGCTGTGATTTTCCTCATTGGTGGTGGTTACCACGGGAAACAATATCCGGCGCCAGCCCCGTCCACTCCAGCAGCAACACTCGCTAACGCATATTAAGTCTGACAGAAGCGGCGGTTCCTCCAATGGGGTGAAGTTCCACCGGAACTTCGCTGGTTCTTTTAATTTTATGGCTCATCGACCAGGTTTGGTAATGTAGCGCCCAAAACTTATAGTACGCTACCTGTTACATATAATCAGGACTTCTGAAGAAGTAAATGGGCGCAGTTGGTCACACCCAAATCACATCCTTTAGCATACATGTACGAGAAAACAAGCACGCTACGATGCCGGCCAGATGGCATGGAGCTTGGTGTCGGGGATATATACAAATAATTTGCCATTGTAAACGGGAACCTCCCTCGTGTTTCTCTTTTGACAGTGGGCAATCGCACCAGTCGATGCGGCTCATCGGCCATACGTACCCGCACCGGTCAGGCCTTGTTGTCAGACAGCATACGAAGCGCTGGTGTAGATAATAGGGCGATTCCAGTACACATCCATCACTAAGGCATGCTCACCACACCATTTCGCTCCGATCGCGATTCTGCGATTTTTAGCTTCCAGTCATGAGAGTTTGGGATAACGATGGAGGTGCGAACACAGTTTTTGTTTTGTTTTGAGGACTACAATTTATATCGTAAGCCTATATATCGCCTGAAGGGGAACAGCTGTGCTACACAGACAAGTAGGCTTAACCTCATGAGGTCTACTTTTGACCCCCCATGCATCTAACATTACTAGGCAGTGTTTCGGAAATTTGGCTGGTCTGTCGCGTCTCAGAGGTCCCCTGTCACCACCAGTCGACTCGGTACTCGTCAATGTCTTGGTCGTCTCTCAGATACGGCAGTGTATTTCGGTAAACGGTAATAATACCCAAAAGAACATGACTCTGATGAACAAAAGCAACTATGGAGCAAAGGTATCTTCGGACGAACAAAGTCTGACCGTGTCGAGGATCTGTTAGAACGCCTTGGCTGGATGGGCTGGGAACATCTGGT
Organism: Imbricaverruca yamaguchii; assembly: GCA_034440575.1. Classification (NCBI taxonomy): domain Eukaryota; kingdom Metazoa; phylum Arthropoda; class Thecostraca; family Neoverrucidae; genus Imbricaverruca; species Imbricaverruca yamaguchii. The sequence goes on along the minus strand of JAOTOL010001608.1, from coordinate 2,548,394 downwards.
CTGATACCACACGCTGCGCATGTTTGACAGGGTGCGCCGTCTGCAGGATCCGGCTTATTTAGCCGGCACCAGTACCAGACGTTCCCAGACCCGGAACGGACAGAGGCAGGTGCTGTTTTTGCTCGCGACGCCTTGCTCTGTATAACGAGCTGCTAAACGGGCTGACACGACTGCCAGTTTCCGAATGGCACAGTAGCATTTCAGGATCAATTTACATCAGCGATCACAGGCCGGTGAGCTACTCAGGGACGGTGATCATAGGCCAGTGGGCTACTCAGGAACAGTGATCACATGTTGGTGGGTTACTGAGGGACAATGACCATAGGCCAGTGCGCTACTCAGGGACAACGATCACAGGCCAGTGCGCTACTCAGGGACAGTGACCACATGTCGGTGAGCTACTCAGGGACAGCGATCACAGGCCGGTGCGCTACTCAGGGACAGCGATCACAGGCCGGTGCGCTACTCAGGGACAGCGACCACAGGCCAGTGGGCTATTGAGGGACAGTGATCGCAAGCCAGTGAGCTACTAGGGGACAGCGAGCACAGGCCAGTGCGCTACTCAGGAAGAGTGACCACATGTTGGTGAGATACTGAGGGACAGTAACCACAGGCCAGTGCGCTACTCAGGACAGCGATCACAGGCCGGTGCGCTACCTAGGGACAGTGATGACATGCCAGTGCGTTACTCAGGGATGGTGATCAGAGGCCAGTGCGCTACTCCGGGACAGTGACCACATGCCTACTCGGGGACAGTGATCAGAGGCCGGTGTGCCGCTCGTGGTCCGTACGACGACCGCTGCGACCCCGGCGAGCGTCAGCCGCGCGCCGTCGCTTGTTCATCTCGTTCCGCGGGTCGTATATGTCGTACCAGTCGTCGGCCTTTTTGTTGGCGTCCTTGGCCAGCGCCGGGTCGTTGACCGTGAAGTGCAGCTCGTGCCACATCCTGTAACCGCCGACAGTGTCAGAGCAGCAGCTCGCTCTCTTGCCGTCGCCATGGAAGATGTCGCCTTGGGATAGACATTAGACATCGGTCGAAACGAGTCTTTCCCACCATCGATCTCTTCCAAAAGGCGACCGACTACAATGCACGGTGAGCGAATGGCAATCTGTGAGAAGTGCCACTCATTCGCCCGCGGACTTGACATGGGAAATCATGGTGCTTAAAGCTGAACCTTCGTGCAGCGCGTTCACTGAAAAGCTATTATCTTGGCAACCACGGGCCAGCTCAGTATAAACAACACGGGAAAACCTCACGGAGAATGCTTTAGTTGCGGCTCTGGCCCTTCGTGGTTGGGTAGACTAATCTTGTCCGTTCTCACCTATTATAAAGCATGCTCCTAATTACAACTAACACACAGCAGCAGACGCGAGGGGCGGTGTGTGTAACTACCACCTTGCTCGCACAGTGGACATACCTCGGTGGTCTTCGACAAGAGTAGACAAACGCCAACACCCTGACAAAATGAACTTTCTTGCCAACCCTCTCCCGCACCAAGGTGCAAATTGTCTTGTGGAGAAGTAGGTAAAGTAAAGTAAAGTTTTATCAAAACCATCTCAACCATCCTGGAGACACCAATTTGCTTTCAGCAGGTCTAATGCCACATATACTATAACGCAATACTCTTTTAACGTATATGTACACTTGCCGTGAACTTGCATGCAAAACCCACTCACTTTGAAGGCGGCGTAAATGACCTCAGTGGTTCGACACACCTCTGAACACACCTCTCCCGCCCCGTAGTTCTGGAGAGCGTCAGCGGCCGCTAAATAACGTGGTCCGTGAAAGTGTACCTGTACGCCATACATGCGAAAGCTTTCAGGTGCGAATAACCTACTCTGACAAAAACGTCAGCAAGGGATCCGGTCGATTTATTGACATTTCCACGGCCTTGAGTCGTTACTGGGCTATCAGGATTATAGATAGCCAGTTGCCAGCCAGCTGCCAGCCGATAGCCAGCCATTAGACAGCTGAATGCAGCATGCAAGCGGGAACTGCCTATTAACGAATCGATGTTAGTTCTGCTTTACTGCCAGCCGTGGGGTTATCAAGTAAGTCACGTGTGACCGCATGAACTGTCGATGAAGGTCAATAGGAGACACCATGCGAAAGCTTCCAGACGCAGCCGCCAGAGCGGCAACACATGCGAGTAGGACATGAATTGATCACGGGATTAGTGGCGTCGATGCCTTGAAGAGCAGGAAATTGGAGTGGAGGGAATTTCTTGAACTTAATTACTTGGTGTTGGTGGGTTCTGAGTTGAGCTACTGGTTTCGCAGAAATGTAATATCGGTGTCTGATTGGAGCACACCAGGGGTAGATCCATGTGTTTGCATGGATGGCACTCGTCGGAATGGGGCGTCATTCCTTGGAGAACCATAAGCGGGGGGAGGGTTACACTCGAGCGCAATGGTTGGTCGCCCTTTGTGCCCTATTGGGAGCAAAGGGCTTTTTACACTCACTCACTCCTTTTACACTCAGAGGGGCACCATGGCTGAAAATCCCATGGACAGGGAGCGGAAGGGGTGAACTCAGGCATTCCCGGCGGGGAGCCTTATTCCGATCGGGGAGGGGGGGCGCCACTTTTTCACGGGTACATGACCCTAGCGCAGGGCTAAAATAACGATTTTTCGTTAGCTGTGAGATGTCTAAACAAGCACAGCAGGATGCCTAAATTTGTCACGGAATTAGTGTCATTTAGAATGTTCTTGATGTCTTTCAGACTAAAATTTGAGTTAATGGTGTAGGTTTGTATGACTGGACCTTTTTCATTTGTTTAGATATTCATAAGTTAAAGAGCTATATTCCTGATAGGGAGAATAATAACCATGCCATAAACTGGCGTTGTATGCCATATCACATTATAGGTTATCCCTTTATCTGAAATTGCTTCGTAAAATGTTCGTGTATCACCATCCCTTATTGAGAGCATACACATGCTATTTATAAACGAGATACTGTTAGAAAGGAGACATGAACACTGCATAAGCATTCATCAAGGCGCAAGATGCCGACACTTCTTAGAGAAGGATGTTGATTGCATGTTCAGAAAGTGTTATATTCCACCCTTTTACAAGAATAATTTGTCACCGCCCTAGTGCCCCCCCCCTCCTCCCCTCCGGAGCACACTTCACGGGAGATCAGCCCACTGGCCTGTGGGTCACCATTGGAACGTACTTAAGACGTTTTATATATTAACCACTGCCGGTGCGCGTCATCCAGCCCCTGCTGTTTTAACAGACCGACAACCATACCAAGCGCTACATTTGCCGGCACGCCACTTTCATTTAATACCCACCAATCAGCCGACGAGTGGAGATCATAATAATGTACAACAGAAGGGTTCCGAGCACCATGACAACAATGAATTGCATTTTCTACAGGAAAACTGCGCAACGAATGACAATACTGTTGAATGTCAAGTCAAGGTCCGTGCGCATCCCTGAAGCAATTGGTGGGCGCCATCTAACCTGTATACATACCCGACACGACTGTTTGGAGAATCTCAGCATTACAAGGACACTCAAGTGATGGAAATAGTAGTAATACGAAATGAAAGAATTCTTTGGAACATTTTGAAGAGGGAACAGAACCTTGGGTTCTTTTATGGCGCATTCAACTTCCAGGTCATACAGTATCGCCAACCTCTCACATCGATTAGTCGTGGGTGGACTTGTTAGTCGCGCCGGTTGCGGAATTCCAACAATCTTGCCATCAAGAGTCCATCGCCCTACCAACTGAGCTACCGCGACCCTACTTTGTAGATGGGCAATGCACATAAATACACTCGAAGAGACGACAACACTTTGTTCGCAATTACCAGTAATACAACCAATAGCCCAGCGATGGCTCCGGCCAAGCGACACCGGTGTGCGAGGGTGCCGAGCACTCACCACGACTCGTCGTCGTCGTCATCGTCTTCGTCGTCGACCGGCGTCTGTTCCTCCCCAGCCTCTTCGTGTTGCTCCTTGGCGCGGTGCAGTTTTGTCTTGAACTTCTCCAGCAGAGCCAGGGTCTGCGCCTCACGAGACGAGCCGCCTGTATTGCATACGCAACCGAGCATGTCAGTCGAGAGCAGGGCCCTGTCGGTAACGATCCCCAGAGCTGCGCAGTTGGTACGTGCCATTCTGAGGTGGGGTCTGCTGGCAAACACCTCTTCCGTACAGGCAGAAGCAGGGTCTGTTGATGACAAATGAAGCTGATGCGTGTTAAAGTCAGTGACTGGGACCTCACGATATCCTATGCAACACAGGCAGGTGGTACCTCGGTCAGGAAACATCGCCTGAGTGATAATCGCGTGCCCTTTAGTTGGAAATATAGCATTTTAATGGTGTTGCCCAAACTGATAGCCAGACTATCGGGAAGAAATCAAAGCATAACTGGTCAAAGCATCGTCGAAGGATTGACCGATTGAAAGGTTGCTTTACTCATCGGGAAAATATGAAACTAGACTCGTGACCGATGCAGTACATGGTATTTCTCGATGACCAGCTAAGTTGTACAACTGTATAGCATTGACGATATAAATGGCTATAGCATTATATTGCAATTTAAAGCATTGCAGCGCTCAGAGCCATTAGCGGCTCAAAATTGAGCCATAAGGGACTCTACAGCTCCAAAGCCTTCCAGGTTCGGTGGGGAGGGGAGTAAGGCACAAGTTAGGAGTGGGTAGGGGTAAATATGGAAGATGAACACGCACCCCATCAAGATTCAACTATACATCATTATTCACCCTTAAATATTGTTAGGTATAAACAGGCGCGCATCCAGGATTTCCCATGGGGGTGGGCCCGGGCCGAAAAGGGCACTTGGGCAGCTCCAAAAGGGCACTTTGCGGCCCGGGGCACACTGGAAGGCTTGTTGACCGGGGGGTGAATTTTCCATGCCGCATATGACAGGAAAGGGCACAGGGGAATGTCATTTTTGGCCCAAAGGGCACCTTTGGCACAGGCGGGGCACATAAGACAGGTGATTTTTTTGGATAAATTTGGGACATTCCGGCCAAGAGGGCACTTTGGTCTCATGGGGAGCCCGGGGCCCCTGTTCCCTCCCTCCGGTGCGCCACCGGGTATAAAGAGTCCATATGAGCAGAACATATGTTGGAAACAGCATCGCCAATAAGCGGATTTTTTTTTACATTTGACATCCAGTTAGCCACCCACATTTTGTGCAAGCCATCAACATGTGTCACCGGCAAACAATAGTACTTCACCAATAACCATTTCACTTTTAGTTATGGTAATACCATTTAAGTTTCATAGCACAGAAAGCGAATGCTGCCTTTAAACTATGAACAATGAATAATGAATGAGGATATATTGAACAGAAATGATGTAACATGAGTGGACGGGATGGCCCCCTTAATTGAATTTGCATTCCATATTTGATTTGATCTATTTTTTTTTGCAAATTGCATATTTTGCGACTCGATACTTGCATTACATTTTTTCGATTCGTTATTTTGCATGAAATATATTTTGCGCTATCGTCCCATATGCGAAGAAAAAAGGGAAAAGCTACATGCAAGTCATGAAAAGCACATCGGTGTACCATTATCGCCGTGTTGTTTTGAACACCGATGGCAAATTTGAATCCGCCGCCACTGCTCCCATATGTGATAGCAGGAGGAACGTTTGGACAACACCAACATAACAGGTGACTATACAGCATACACTGTACCGGAGATAGGTTTCACTGATGGTTCTAGCTAGATAGTACAAAGCATGCGTACAATGTGGTGTACAGACATGACAATGCCGGATACAACGTGCAAGGTGCGGTTTGGGCAATTCACTTAAACTTACCTCGCTTTGGAAGCTCCTTTTTTCGCTCTTCAAACTCTGCTTTACTTAGTTTGTATTCCTGTACTGCTTCATCTTCCACTGGTTCGCTGTTTTCAATGGCTTCATCCTGCTTCACTTTGGATTTCTCGTTCCTAAGCATGTCTTTCTTCAGTTGTGCAAATTCCTCTTTCACCTCCGCCCTAGGCATACAAAGCATCAGTCAGTCCACACAGGTAGCCTACGCTCTAAATGCCAGTAACCGTATATATCCATAATGTCAGGAACAGTATATATGCGTGACGACAAGGTCGACTGAGTCGGCCGGGGTGGGACTGGATTGGTCGGTTGGGCTGAGCTCAGACGGGTCGGCTCGGCACGGATAACTCACAAGAACTATTATTATCGTGTACATAACAGTGCACACTCGCTCGGGCCTCCCGTGCACATGAGAACGTACGCTCGCTCGGGCTTCCCGTGCACATGATAATGCACACTCGCCCGGGCTTTTCGTGCGCACGAGAATACACACTCGCTGGGACTTCGTCGTCGCTCTTAATACCCGATGATACCTTTTCCCACATCAATTTGACATGCGTGAAAATGTTGCGGTCAGGTCATCGGTCAAAGAGGTAGTCAAGGTCAAATGATGTCGCCTCAAACAGTTCAACCAGTAGCCACCCTTTAACTGATAAAATATTTGAATGAAACATTCAACGTTCGCTTTAGGGATACAGCAAAACGCACAAGAGGAATGCTTCATTTTTTCGTTCTTGATTACTTTTTAGCTTTGCATATTTCCCATCAGGGCTAAAATCGAAAATTATGGCTGAAGTAAGGGCCTTTTATGGGGGAACGTTGACTTAACACGTTTTCCAGTCTGCTCTACCGAGTAGACAGAGAAGTTCAGGAAGATCGCAAATTCAATACTTTTGAAGTGTACATCCAAATAATTTTGGGGTAGGCAAACATTTTTTAGCTATGGTCGACTTCGCCTTATTTTTTTTATTCCAAATAGTTCTAGCCTTTAAAATTGCACCCAAAATGAATCCCCCAGAAAAAAATGATGTCGGTCCTGATCCCATAGGTACGCCTAGTGAAGTTAATTTTTTGAGAAAATGTTGATTTCGGGCCCAACTGGGCGCTTTTCGATTTGCTTCGCAATCGACGGCTTGTAAAGTAAATTCTATATGGGACTCATGTGAATTTCGATGGCTTGACTGGATTCAGCGTGTTAGGCAGGCACGTTATGGGGTGAATGAGATGTCGATGGATTTGTACAGGCACAAGTTACATACCGGCGCTTAGTTTGTGGCTTCATCTGAAATGTATCGGATGCACGGTCCAGTTGTCGATACCGGGACATTCTGGAAATGTTTAGCATTGACCTTTCCTGGAGTGCAGATAAAGGTATGCACGAAACGTATTTCGGTCGATGGCCAAAACAAAATTTAACTACCATTTGATCACTTGTGTCGTGACGCGCAACTCGCCGGCTGTGTCGCGGGGCAATGTTTCAAAGAGTAGCGAAATGTGGATCGCAGTGACAACCGTCCACAATACTCGATGCTCTAGTACTGACATTACAGCTGTGCCATGCTGTCATTTGCCTCACTGCTCTTCCATCAAGGTGAAATATACCAACCTCGAACTGAGATGATACGGCTGGTCTTGTCCCTTAACACGCGCCCTGGAGGGCCTCTGAAAATGACGCGCAATGGAGTGGGGAGGATTCCGCCCCCTAAGATTTCTGCTCCTATTAAAGTTGGAGCAACGAAATTCGCAGGGTGGATGGGTACGGTAGTGCACTCTATTGTGTACAAATTTCGTGACAGGCCAATATCTTCAAGGTTACATGAGGTCAGGATGTCAAAATCTTCTGGTTTTGCGTGGCTTGGTTTGTCATTGTCATGGATGGCTGTGATTGTGTTTAAATGTTCCAAAATTGGCATTAACATTGATGTTTTGAACATTCCTAATGATGCAATATAGATGCCAGATCCACCATTTGACCTCAGGCCACCCATATAGGAACACTTTATCAGGGCATTACCTGTTCCAGTTGCCGGAACCGGGCCGCCCGCCAGACTGCTCCGTTGGGCGGCTCGGCGCAACTGGCTTCGCAAAGAAAGGAGTATAATACATGAATAAAGTATGGAAACGCTTAGGTACACAATGACAAACAGTAGTTTTCAGGATGTGTAGGCAGTAACATGCAAAGTGACATCAATCGCATGAGCCATTTGCATTTATGACAACATTCCAGTTGACCAAGTTTGGTTCCATCAACACGCGCCCTGGAGGGCCTCTGAAAATAACGCGCGCTGGAGAGGGGGGGGGGGCGGATTCCGCCCCCCCCTACGATCTCAGCTCCTATGAAGGCTAGAGCAACGAAATTGACAGGATGGATGGGCGCGATAGTGAACTTTATTGTGTGCAAAGTTCATGACCTTAGGTCAATATCTTCAATGTCAAATGAGGTCAAAATAACAATGTTTTCTGGTTTTGCGTGGCTTGGCTTGCCATTGTTATGGATCGCTGTGGTTGTGTTTAAATGCTCCATAATTGGCATTAATGATGTTTTGGACATTACTACTGATGCAATACAGATGTCAGATCCGCCATTTGACCTCAGGTCACCTATATAGGAGCACTTTATTAGGTCATTACCTGCTCCAGTTACCGGAACCGGGCTCCCATTCCGACTGCTCCGTTGGGCGGCTCGGCACAATCGGCTTCGCAAATAAAGGAGTGAAATACATGAATAAAGTATGGAAATGCTTAAGCACACAATGACAAACAGTAGATTTCGGGATGTATAGGGAGTAACATGTAAAGTGACATCAATCGCATGACAGTCATTTGATTTATGACACATTCCAGTTGACCAAGTTTGGTTCCATTAGCCTATAATGAACTTGACCTGACTTGACCTCGGCGACCTAACATGACTTTTAAACTATATAGCATAACAATATGCATCAAACAAGTTGCTAGAGTTGTCAAGAACACTTCCCCATTGCCAATATGCGGGAACCGCATCAGCGCCGATTTTTGTGGTTTGGCGCTGCGAATTGTTTTTACTTTAACGACCCCTAACTTGAAAACTTATCGGCCGATTTCCAATTTTCTAGCTGTAAACAATGCGCCGGTCATTTCTACACAGGGACGCGAAAAATTTGGCGTATATCGGCCGGTATAATATGGAGTTAGGTACGAACAATCGGAAGGATTGGCGGATTTCGCCATACCCCCTCTAGAGCGTGTGTTAACCTGTTATGAACTTGACCTGACTTAACCTCGGTGACTTGACATGACTCTGGAACGATGTAGCATGACAATGTACATCAAACGAGTCGCTAGTTTTGCCAAGAACACTTCCTTTTTGCTATTATACGGGAAGCGCATCAGCAACGATATTTGTGATCTGGCGCTGAATTTTTGTTTTGACTAGCGACCTCTAACTCGAAAAATTTTCGGTCGATTTTTATTTTTCTTACTTTAAACAACGTGCCGGTCATTTATTGGCAGGTGCACAAACAATGGCCCATATCGGCTGGTAAAATCTGGAGTTATCTACGAAAAACCGGAGGGGTGGGCGGATTTCGCCCCCCCCCCCCTCCAAGGCGCGTGTTAACCTGTCATGAACTTGACCTGACTTGACCTCGGTGACCTAACATGACTGAAACTATATAGCTTAACAATATACATCAAACAAGTGGCTAGTGCGGGAAGCGCATCAGCGCCGAATTTTGTTTTCTGGCGCTGCGAATTTTGTTAAATTTTAACGGCCCCTAACTCGAACAATTTTCAGCCGACTTTCGTTTTCCTTACTTTAAACAACGCGCTGGTCATTTATAAGCAGGTTCGAAAACAATGGCGTATATCGGTCGGCAAAATCTGGAGTTATGTACGAGAAACCGGAGGGATGGGCGGATTTGCCCCCCCCCCCCCATCCAGGGCGCGTGTTAACATAGCTGGCTAAAATCACTACATGGGCATGACTTGGAAAGGCGACTGTTGACATATTCAACGGAATGTCCGCCGAGAACGACTTACAATGCTGCTGCCTTTTTGTTGTCGTCGTCCTGGAACAGTCGATACGTGTCCACCTTCTCCTCTGGCACGTCTTTCTTCAACCTCTTACGCAATGACTCTACGTCATGACTGTGAAACAAATGAAACTTAGCGAACGGTATTGGCCATCGATGACGTACAGAACGTCAGGCTATGACAGCTTACAAATATTGAACGGCTATGGATAACTATGCTCCGAACGTGCCGCAATAACCACTGCAAAGCCAGCTTATGACGGACTGCTGCCACCTAAACCAGGTTGGCACAATACTTGCACAAACTATTTTTTAATGATGCATTCACTGGAAAAAAAACTATTTACCGACAAAACTGCTCAAACTCCAATGACTCATAGACTCCACAGAATACCACAATGGGTGGCCTCCGAATCCAGACAGACCTGGCATGGTAGCCCGCACATGGTTTGTGCCTCGACCGCACATGTTTTTAGCAGATCCAGTAATTATTGCAGTGCATGTTAACCGGTGTACGGCAACATCCTGCCAACCGTGACCCAAACAAACGTCTCCATCCGAGCGTCACGGCATAACACGAGCACGGCATCACGGTGCAACACGAGCAGGGCGTCACGGCATAACACAAGCACGGTGTCACGTCATTCGACGGCGACGACCCCGAGCAGATTCGGATTATCGAGAAACGAATAACACTCCGACGAACAAGATTCACTAATATTCTTGGCTCAATGAATGGACTGAGCTGCCTTGAGTGGTCACTGTAGCAGCCTGTCCTGAAAGGTTGATTGATTGATTATTTGGGTTTAAGGACGCGCCGACTACAGGGTCATTTGGCGCCCTTTAAGAAGTCTCCTCTGTCACTACTTACTCTAAGCAAAAAAAAAATCCTGAGAGGGGGGACCGGACCAACCAGTCCTGAATGCCGACTGCACTGACCTGCCCTGAGTGGTGACCGGACTGACCTGTCTTCAGCGGCGGATGGGCGACGCTTTGGATATGGCACGACCGGGTCTGAGCTTAATTTCGGGTCATCCGTCAGGTCGTGGGAAGATTTTGACTTGCCAGAGAACTTCTTTGTCGCTTCGATTGCTTCATCTTCATCCTCTTCCGCCTCATCCCCAAACGAAAGCAGCTTGAAATTCCTGACGTGAGAACGTCCATATCAACACTGAACTGAGGATGCTGGATTTTCTGTTATCCGTCCGGAAAACCTGCAATGTTAAGCTTCTTACCCGGCGAATAATACACCCGGCCTAAGAAAGTGGTATTGGTTATCGAAAGTAGGCGCTAGCTACATGTTCTACATGTTTTCCACCATAAAACCATCCACCTATGTACGTACCAATCAACAGTGAAGCCAGATTGCAGATGCTAAGCGTAAAATATTACAGCTGGTTATTTTATCTTCGTATTACTTCTGGGGCCCGTACCTAAGCTACGCTTGCATGCACACACACACAGACACTGAGTAGTGTGCGGCTCACCTGCCCACGCTGAAGGTGGTAGTTTTCTGCACAGCTGACCGTCTGGCGATATGACGCGCTCGGAGTCGCTCAGCTCACTTGGTGGTGCGTGCCGTTACGACGCACCAGCACAGGCTTCATGGCATCGTTGCCTGCTACTTACCCTGGCAGAAAGGACGGGTATCGCGGGAAATCGAACCCAGTACCTCTAGTTTCCCACACATTTAGCTTAACCGCTGAGCTACCGAGGCCCCGTTGAACTCACTTGGTGGCGGTGGACTTTGACTTGTTTTTGGTCTGCTTTGTCTCGCTGGGTGACGTGTCCGCTGTGTGGCGAGGTATGACGCCCATTGGGTCCAGCAGCACGTCAGTTCGGATAATTTTGTGGGGGTACTTCGGCCGATCATCCTGCCCGCAGACGGAAGCTATGTAAGTCCGACTGGTTTAACATGAGAAAAAAAAACAGACCAAAATATCACCAGCGCGGCAGAGCAGCATTGAAGGCAAACAACTTTATTTACAAAGAAAAACGTTCACTTAAGATATCCAATACGTCCTATAGCTCAGCTGGTGTCACGCTTGTAAAAAATACGCCGATAATAGTTCCAACAGACCAAATTTAGGCATCGAAGTGCACGAGGACACAGCTATCCGCCACGTAACTGAAGGATTAGTGGATAGTGACACCAACAATTTCAAGCATTATTCACGGACAGAAAAATGAACGAAAAGCGATCATGGTTTTGATAACAAGACGCACATTTGTGGTCGCGTAAATAATCCTGTCAATACGAGAGTTCTTCACATCGTAAAATACAGTGCAGCATATGAAAGACCTCATGCCTTGGTTCTGTGTAAATTACCGTACGTTGGGGTAAATCTTCGTGTGGTGGTTTCATTCATCCTACCACTTCTTGCGCAGCAACGCCATCTGCGCCAAAAGGCACCAGTGGTCGTAATTTGTTCTACTCATGCAGTACTTCCGGATTTGATCACTAAATCAACTATCGTGGAATAAGGAGGGTTGTTATCGTGCAATAATTGCTATACTATGACGAGAAGCCAGCAACTAATTAAGATCATCTTTGCATCACGTGAACTCGAGTGGCGGCTGGTAGGCAAAAGTGAGCTTAGTGAAGAGCACGACAGCTCTATTCCGGACCTGTATTCAGCGCCCTAGTCCATAGCGCATGTGTTAAAAATGAATAATTTGTCCTGAGTGATTGCCATCAAGGTATTTCGCATACTGTAATTGATACAAGTGTCAGCACAAGTCGAGGCATTCTCTAACCTACATTCAATGCGTACTCATCTCCCACGCGTATTACGCATCTTGAGCGCAGGGAACTATGGAAATAAGTTAGAAATTTCACCGCAGCTTCGAAAAAAGTGATCGCAGTCTGCTTGACCACGAGTGCACAGCATACACAAATTAAATCAAGCTTCTCATGACCTTTATTCTGTTGGCTGTATCACCTCGAGTTCGCCGTCCTCCAGCTTCAACATGTTGTATAGTGTGTTGCCGGTGACCTTCCCGAAGATGGTGTGCTTGTTCTGCAGCTCAGGTGTGGCGGCCAGCGTGAAGAAGAACTGGGAACCGTTGTCGTCGCGGCCTGCGTTGGCCATGGCCAGCAGGCCTCGTCGACTGAACCGCAGCCGCGAGTGGAACTCATCCTAAGGGCCACACCTCAGGTCGCAGGGGAAAATCACACAGGCACCGTGTGATCCCGAGGCTATCAGGGGAACTCATCACGAGGCACACGCACACACGCACGCGCGACCAGGACCGACTTATCAGATCGTCAGAAACGACCTCACCCCAACACTCGATACACACATCTCAGGATCGAGCTGACAGATCATACAGACATTGTCTTCACACATTCAATAGCAGCTGTGGCAAGAACATGAGTTTGCCACGAAACCCGGAAGCAATCTAAGAGACAATTCGCCACCAGGAACTATAGAATAAATGCATGCTAAAATAACGAGTAACGTATTTGATCCCTGAAAACGAATGTTTCCAATTGTTGGAGCCTAGATGGAATCAAATGCATCGGTTGTATGGCTTACACATGCTTCCAATGGTGAACTTTACCTTGCATAATGCCAATTTATTGCATGGCTAATATTGGAAGGATGACCATCTACATGTGCAATGTGCATGACTTTGCGTAATCACGGCAGTCAGCACGCTTTATAGCAAATATAAAAACTGAAGGTGTAGAGGTAAACACGAATAAAAAATATCGTGTAGCTGGAAGGTAGTGGAAGGTGCAGGTCAATAAATGAGCATACAACTACGGACAAGATCGAAAGAATGCACCTTGATGGAAAAGGAATTAGGTTCAATTAATATTTTGACTCACCTTGAAAGGGGCGCCATACGTGGAGTCGCCACCCTCGCCTGTGCCTGTAGGATCACCACCTTGGGCGATGAAGCCAGGCACTACCCGGTGAAATATGACACCATTGTAGTAGCCTTCCATGCATAACTGCATAAAGTTTCTGCATGCCTTCGGCGCCTCCTTACACCACAGCTCTACATCAATATCACCAATAGTTGTTTCCAAAAGAACCTGGCGACAAAGGGGTAATGCGTTTCAGATTAGCAGCTCTTCCACCCCTACAATCCAGCAGTACATTTCCGCAACACTTCACGGAAACTAATTAGATTGCCTTTTTCGGCCTACATGGTACGCAATCGTGACGCGCTGTAGCCGAGGGAGGTGTGTGTGCATCTGTGTGTGACTGAGTGGTCAAGTGACCCGACCGGCCCTCCGGCGGGAGCAATATCTGGGTCGCGAGTTATCGTTGGACACGAGCCACCATGACTCAGACCCACACTCCTTTGGTTGTAATAAGTTCAATAAGCAATCCTGTATTTTTGATTGGGTGAGGTGCAATTCTTTTCGTTCAGAATGCTGCACTCACACAAGACGGCTATGAAGGCAAAGGCCTTTGTCCTCGAATTGCTACCACTAAGCCTGTCGGGCAAATCAGTTTAGTCCAGACGATTGGTACTAATACTCAGCTGGTAAAAAATATGTTGATGAAGACCGTTTATGCCAGGTTTTAATCGCGCAATTTCAGCTCCTTCACAGAACGCATCATCTATCTGAAATGTACCTTTTGCAAAAACTAGTCTATTCTTTGATGGTTTGATATGCAGACCAGGACAAAGCAACTAGATAAAATGATTAGACTAGGGAAATAAGGAAAGCCTTGACAAGATTATACTGATGATCTGCCTCACATAATGCAATCATCCTGCAATGTCGGTACTGTATGTTACTGAATGGTTGGTTATTGGTTTTACGACACATCGACCATTGAGTCATGTAGCGTCGCCAATCTCTCACGCCGATTGGTCGCGGGCGAAGAGTAGACAGGTGAGACTCGAACCCACAACCTTTTGATTGTGAGACGAGCAACTTACCCCTAGACCACTTTTCCCCTGTTACTGAATGGAAATCGGTTCCATGTACCTTCCCAAGCACTATGAATCTACAAGATATAGAAAGGGTGTATTAAACCATATTTTATCTACTTCAATAAAGCGATCGGCTACGACGGACGCAGTCGAAGTGGGTGTTGTGCTGGTGTGATCACTAACACATGCTCCTGGTGTCCAGATATAGGTACTGCGGGTAGGGAGGGGGAGGGGGTAGTGTGGCTTGGGACTGGTGACAACAAGCTTCATGGTGATGTGTTTGGGTCTTGAGTATGAGGAAGGAAGAAGAACCTTGGGTTCTTCTACGATACATTAAATTGCTAGGTTATATAGTATTGCCAACCTGTCATGTTGATTTGTGACAGGTGGACTCTGTGTTCCCACTGGTTGCAGGATTCAAACCCACAATCTTGCTACCAAGAATCCAGCACCCTACCCAACTGGGCTACTGTGGCCCTAGTTTTGAGTGTGAGCTCACGATTTCTGGTATCAAGTTATTCAACTACTTTTTAGCTGAGGTTATTGGTTTTACGATTATTGATTATACAGACGCATGATTATCTTTGCACACATCTACAAAAACAAAAATATTTGATAGTCATGCATAAGTACACAAATTGCATTGGTTTCTTGGTGTAGTTGCCTCGGAGAACTTGCTTGCTCCGGGGCAGATTTTAGGAAATTTTAAGTGACTTTCTTGCATTGAATGGGCTCATTGTGTCTAAAAAAGTTGTCACTTTAACAAAACGACCTTCAATTGCACATTCAAAGCACTTACTGGCCAAACCAGGCTTCAAGTATTTACTCTGGCAATACCAAGTACCCCCAGATTTGCCAACTAGGGATTTCTGGTACTTCTTGGTGAGTACTCCAGCACAAGTATCTACAAATTAATATTAAATAGATATTCATTAATCTAAATATATCATGCATAAGATTAAATATTGATAAATATTGAATCAATATTGCATAAATATTGAATTAATTATTGACTTTATTGACACAAATATAGTGCCTTTTCACATATGAAGTGCTGCAAATTGTGCATTGACAGTTTTATCAAGGCCCTTTACAGGTTTTAGTGCAACACCGACAAGCATGTTCGGTATGATTTGTACTGCATTTCAAGGATGTGTAGCGACTGACTGGTCAGCGCTGGGATCACTGGGATCGGAGTGGTAGCACTCAACCAAACAATGCTCTTCGTTTTCCCTTCTGGAGTACAAAATATTTCATTTAGTCATTTCATTTAGTCATTTAGTCACAATCCTGGAGTACATAATGTATTGGTATGCATGACACAAACAAACATCAGCTTTTCCAACACTGTTTAAAATCATTTTGATATCTTTCAGACTGAATTTTGAGCCCATGGTATCGGTACCTATGACTGTACCTATTTCACTTGGTTTGGAATTCATAATTTAGGAAAAGCTATATTGGGTATGTGGAGAATATATAACCTATGCTATAGAATGGTGCTGCAAACCACATCATAGTATAGTTAATCCATTTACCTGAAATTGCATTGCGAACTGTTTGTGTATCTCCATTCCTTATTGAGAGCATTGGCATGATACTTATACCTGAAATTATGTTACAAAGAAGACGTGAAGACTTCATAAGTAAGCAGGATGTCGATACTACTTGGAGAAGGATGTTGATTGAGTATTCAGAAAGTGGTATATTCCACCCTATTTCCGAATAATTTATCAATGGGTCAGAGTAAGATTGGAACAGGTATTATGGATCCTTCACTGACACTGATGAATGCCAAATGCAGTCATATTCCAAGTTGCATGATTTATCTTTGCACACATTTCTTTAAACAATATTTGACAGTCATTCATAAGTTCACAAATGGTATTTGTTTCTTGGTGTCATCTCCTCAGAGAATTTGCTCGCACAGGAACCACATTGGGGAGATTTAAAGTGACTTTTGTTCCATTGAATTGGCTCATTGTGTCTAAAAAATTGTCTCTAACAAAATGACCTTCAATTGCACTTTCAAAATACCTTAATGGGAAAACTATGCTGGAGGTATTTACTCCAGCAATGCCAAGTATGCCCCAGCTTTGCCAACTATGGATTTATATATAGCATCTTTTCACATAACGTCACACTCCACAATTTGTGCAGATGTTTTAGCACAACACCGACAAACATCCTACTGCCTTTTGAAGATGCATTGTGGTTGTTGACTTTGACAGGTTGGCACATAGGGACTGCTGAAACTGCTAGTTGTTTTCAGGTATGGACTTTGAGTGGTAGCACTAGACCAAACAACATTGTTCTTCCTTTTCCCTTCTGGAGTAGAAAATATTTAATTTAGTATAGTCACAAGCCTGGAGTACAAAATGCATTGGTATGCATGCCACCAACAAATGGCAGTTTTTCCAACACTGAAATTTTAAATGACACTAATTACATGGCAAACTTTGACATCCCACTGTGCTCGTTTCAACATCTCACACATAATGAAAAAACATTATTTTAACCCTGCTCTGACCCACCTCCTGTGTGCTGGCCTGGTGATCGCCATATATCATTGCTGGGGTAAGCAAGTCTGACCCAGCTCTAGTTTCCACCAAGCACTACATTTGCCTGGTGTGGAGGATGGTGCTGGGTGTTAAGTGCATAAGTGGTGTGCATAATAACATTGGTTTTCAGCCACACTAAAACAAGGTAAATTGTTGGCAAGTGCATAGCTATTTTTGTACTCCAGCTCAATATTTTGTACTCCACTACCAAGAAAAAAATATGGAAATCCTACACTGGAAAATATATTACTCAACATTCTTTTACCTAACTCAGCCATTTTTGGCATTAATTTTCCTGACAACATAAAAAGTAAGCATTTGCACAAAAAAAATATATGGTCACATCATCTTAGTCACATTCATAAACATCATATTCCCCCAACCCCCAAAAAAAATCAACAAAACAAAAACACCTTATGCCACAAATTGTCAGCAAATTCATGACCAATGCATCACAAAATCCAGGAAATCAGAACTTCACAAACTGCAAATTTACCATTTTGAAATGACACCTGATTACAAATTGATTCACCAATGTCAAGAAAATCATTGGCTTACTGTTCCACCCTTGACAAATTATTGAAAGGGCTCATTGGCTTCTACTTCCATCAAAACAACTACTTACTGTATCCTTTTAAGTGCATCAAGTTGGAACCGGGGTAACTAGTGAAATAACAAGAATAGATAATACCGGTAGTAACTAGCAGATAGGTACCTTTCCACTCGTTGGTGGTTCCTGTATGTAGATGTTGCTCATGCTGGTCCCGAGTAGCAGCAGCCACCAACTCCCAAGTAGGCCCTAGCTATCGAACTTTACATTAAGCGCTCCCCATACCGCCTTCTAGTATTTTCAATTCAGCAAAATTGGCGCACATGTTTCTTGTAAACAAAGCAGGTCGTGTGCGCAGCATCCCTGACGTCATCGGAGTTTACAGCGGTATGCAAACTGTTTTCAGTTCATGTTATGGCAAGGCATACTGCAAATGCGCCCGTGTTAGGAATCCAGATTGTTGGTTTTATGGAGCTACGTTAGGTAGTAATTTTAACCCTTTTCCGTCGGATCCGTCAGTCTCTTTCGTCAGATCTTCACACCCAGTCCCGTGGGTAGGTCGATAGAGACCCCTCTGATCTCCAAACTAAGCGTCGCAAGAAAACGAAATAGGTGTCGAAATAGGTATCGAAATAGGTGAAAGCGCTTGACGAGTAGGGGCGGGTACCACACCCAAAATGTTTTCCAAAAAAGTGACGTCACTAGGGGCTGGTGTGGTGTGGGCCATTTGGCATCACACGCATAGTTGGTGCCAGTCTTACCAGAATTGGCACCTCTACCCTCAGGCAGTGTGCGGCCGTGACCCGGCCGCCCTCCCGGGATTAGGTCCGGTGAGCCAACCCGGGCATATACCAATAGAGTGACTCGGCAACAGCCTGTGTGTTCGGACGTGCGCTCCTCGCAGACGCGAACCAGAAATCGTAGACTCCCACGCATAACATGGCGCGCTCGGTAGTCTGTTAGAGGATGACAAGTGTGTTCACGTGAACAGCAGTGCTTAGTGTGGATTGGCGATCAGTGATTTTTCGTGAACTGTGACTGTGCTCGACAGGCGGTGTCCACTGCAGTGCGGTCATGGGTGGTGGTGATTCTGACGCGGCTGCGGTAGCGAAACCTGAAGTGGATGCGCTTACCCGCATGCTACAGCAGCAGCTAGATATGGCCGAAGCTTCTGCTCGGCGCGAGGAACGGCTCACGGCATTGCTGGAGCGGTTCTGTCCGACCCCCGCCGGTCACCCTCCCGCTGCCGTGGGCGACGTCCCGGCCGGTGCACCGGTTCCTGCGGCTGTGGCTACTGGTGTACGACCTCGGGTCCGGATGCCAGCTGCGGGCACGCCTATTCCCCACCTAGCCTCCTCTGCCACGCTCATGGAATTTGAAGCGTGGAAGCAGAAATTCGAAGGATACTGCCTGCTCACGCACGTTCCCGATTTGACGCCGGAAGAGCAAAAAGCGGCCCTGCTGGCAGTGCTCGACGACGATTGGGCGCGCGTCGTTCGTTTCGGGCTGCCGGTCGCAGCGGACGCCAGCATGACTGACGTCATCACGGCGATGTACACCCACCTTCGGCGACAGAGGAACGTGGTAATAGACCGGCGCGACTTCAGCTGTCGTTTCCAGCAGGCTGGCGAGTCCGTCGACGACTACATCTGCTCCCTCAAAGAGATTGCATCGTGTTGCAATTTCTGCACCCACTGCACCGACGATCGATATCGCGACCATCTCGTCGTCGGCACCAACGACGGCGACGCTCGGCGTCGGATGCTGGAAGCACCTGACCTCTCTTTCCAGAAGGCGTTGGACATTTGCCGTGCCTCTGAGTCTGCCTCACACAATAGTTCGGCGATTCGCGGCCCCCTGGAGCCAACAGTGAACCGGGTATCCCGTTACAGAAGAGACCGCAGTCGACGCCGGTCCAACAGTGCCGAACCCGTGACAACTGCCCAGTGCCTTCGGTGTGGAGCGGCACAGCATCGCGGCTCCCGGGAGTGCCCGGCCCTCGGTCGCACCTGCAATAATTGCCGTGCAGTGGGTCATTTTGCCGCGGTGTGCCGCGGCTCGGCGAACGGCGGTGATCAGCGGCGCGCGGCTAGTTCTTCTCGTGGCCGCCAGGGTACACCAGCCGGCCGGCCTCGCGGCGCACGCACCGCGCGCAGCGACACCCGTGACCGCCGCGACAGCTCCGCTTACCGGCCGCGCCGCCAGGTGTCAGCGGTTGCTGCGGACGATGTCTGCGATGAATTCTCGCCTAACTTTTGTGATGGCGATGAACTGCAGCTGATGAACATTCGCCTATCAGATGTGCGACTGCAAGGCGTCTCTGCTAAGCGGTCCCCGCAGATACCGCTCCGTCTACATCGACACGATGGCAGCACAGTGCCGAGTATCTGGACGCCGGACACGGGTGCCGAGACATCAGCGGTGTCTCTGAAGCACGCTGAGGCTTTGGGTGTGTCGCGCAAGGATCTCCATCCGTCTACAACTACTCTGTGGACGGCGGATGGCCGGAAAATGCAGTGTTTAGGCACATGTGATCTGACGCTGCAGCTGGGGGACGTTACACGCAGGGTGGAGGTTTCGGTGCTCCCATCCCTCCACTCGCCACTTCTGTCTTGGCATGACTGCGTCCGGCTGGGCATACTTCCGTCAAACTTTCCGCAGCAGATTCGCCGCATGGAGAATGGCAGATCAGCGAGTGCCGACCTGGCCAGTGCCCCTGCCTCGGGGAAGCGACGCGTGGACTCCGTCGCTAACGGCCGGCGTGTCGACTCCTACGCTGCCCCCGGCAGCAGGATACCGGTGCCGACAACACGACGCGCTCCTTGTTCCGATAAGCTCAGCGGACCACCAACCTGCAGTGGTGGCACCCATTCCGCGCGTCAACGGCAAGAACATTTCGAGGCTTTGAAGGCGGAGTTTCCGCGTGTATTTGACATGAAGGCGAAGCTGCGGAAGATAAAGGGGAACCCCATGAAGATAGAGCTGACGGACAACGCTGTCCCCTACACCCTGACGACGGCCCGCATCATACCGTTTTGCTGGAGGGAGGATGTTCGAAGTCAGCTGGACGAGCTGCTGGACAAGGACGTCATAGAGCTAGTTGAGCACCCCACGCCCTGGTGCCATGCTCTCGTCCCAGTTCCGAAGAGAACTCCAGACGGCGCAGTATCCGGTTGTCGCCTCACAGTCGACTTCACCAAGCTGAACCGCTTCGTGAAGAGACCCGTGCATCCCGCTCGCATACCCCACGATGCGGTAGCATCGATCCCGCCGGGAGCCACCTTCTTCACCAAGCTTGACTGCAAGGCCGGGTACCATCAGGTGAAAATCCGCGACGAGGATCGTGACCTCACGTGTTTTATCACACCGTGGGGGCGCCACCGCTACAAGAGGGCACCCATGGGCATCAACTGCTCTGGAGACGTGTACAACAACCGCGGTGACGTTGGGATGGGAAACATCCCCAACACGGTACACGTGGTGGATGACTGGTTGGCGTATGACTCCGACTACGCTGCACACGTGCGCCACGTCTGGGAAATAATCAAAAAGTGTGACGAGCTGGGCATCACTTTGAATCCGGATAAATGTGTGTTTGCAGAAGAGAAAGTTGCGTTCTGCGGCTTCTCCGTCAGCTCAGCCGGCTACACCGTCGATGGCAGGAAGTTTCGCGCCATCAAGGATTACCCTCAGCCCAGCAGTATCACAGATCTGCGATCGTTTCTGGGCCTGGTCAACCAGCTCGGAGCTTTCTCCGACCAGATAGCGGCGGCCGCTGAGCCGCTGAGACAGCTGCTCCGGCCCCGCAACGTCTGGATGTGGACGTCTGCCCACTCGGAGGCGTTCACCAAAGTCAAGGCTGCGCTGGTGTCCCCGCCCGTGCTCGATTTCTTCGACCCGCGGCGGCGGACGGTGCTGGAGACCGACGCGGCACGCACCGGCGGACTGGGCTTCTGCCTGCGACAGCGAGACGATGCTGGACGGTGGCGACTGATCCAGTGTGGTTCACGTTTTCTGACGGACACAGAATCTCGATACGCCGTGATTGAGCTGGAGCTCCTCGCCCTGTCCTGGGCGTGCAGCAAGTGTTCTGTCTACCTGAAAGGTATGCAACATTTCGAGGTAATGATCGATCATCGGCCTCTGGTCCCGGTGTTGAACGCCAAGACGTTGGCCGACATCGAGAACCCTCGTCTGCAACGACTGCGGGAGCGTCTCATCCCATACAACTTTACTGCCACCTGGCGGCAGGGAAAACTACACGCCGTCCCGGACGCGCTCTCTCGTGCGCCAGTGGACGACCCGACGCCCGAGGACGAGGAAGCTGAGCTGGACATCCTTCACCAGATCTCCAGCTTGATCAACCGCATCACGGCTGACACGTCGGACGGCGACGTCAGCCCCTTCAAGGACTCGGCTCTGGAGGAAGTGCGAGCTGCTACTGACACGGATCCGGAAATTATATCGCTGAAGGGGGCGATCCTGACAGGATTTCCTGATCACCGAAGTCAGCTGGACCCCCTGCTCCGACCGTACTGGGGCTGCAGAGACCGCCTCACAGTCGACGACAGCCTGGTGGTCTGCGGCCAGCGATTGGTGATACCGAAGAGTTTTCGGCGGGCGACGCTGGAACGGCTCCACGCCAGCCACCAAGGTGTGGAACGCACCAAACGACGCGCGCGGCAGGTGGTTTACTGGCCGCACCTAGATAAGGACATCGCAAACTTTGTAGGAGCATGTGACCTCTGTGCGCGCCACCTGCCCAGCCTCCAGAAAGAGCCGCTGATGCCGGAGGAGACGCCGTCTCGTGCCTTTCAGTCAGTTTCTGCGGACTACTTCTCGTGGGCGGGCCGCTCGTACTTGGTGTACGTAGACAGGCTGTCGGGCTGGCCGTTTGTCTGTCTCGTTTCGGGAGCAGCGTCCGCTCAGGACCTGACACGGCGCCTGCGCCAATTGTTCGCGGCCACCGGCGTACCCCAGACGCTGAGGACTGATGGAGGGGGGCAGTTCTCGGCACGACACACACGCGACTTCCTTCGACAGTGGGGTGTGCAACACCAGATTTCAACCCCGCACTACCCTCAGTCAAATGGACACAGTGAGGCGGCAGTGAAGAGTGTGAAACGACTTGTGCAGAAGACGACTAGCAGAGGTGAACTCGACACGGATGTGTTCGCGCGAGGCCTCCTGGAGCTTCGCAACACGCCGCGAGCGGACGGGCGCTCACCGGCGCAGATTCTGTACGGACACCCTCTGAGGTCGGCAGTTCCTGCTCACCACCGTGCTTTCGCTAAGCGCTGGCAGCTGGCGGCAGACCGGTGCGACGCCCGTGCTGAGTCCCTGAAACTGCAAACGAAAGAGCGATACGACATGTCGGCGCGGACTCATCGGCCGCTGCGCGTCGGGCAGCGTGTTCTGGTGCAGAACCCGAAAACCGGTGTGTGGGATCGCGCCGGAATCGTCACCGTTGTCGGTCAGCGGCGCGACTACATCGTCAAACAGCCGAGCGGCCGGATACTCTGGCGGAACCGAAGATACCTCCGTCCGCAGAGGCCGTTCTTCGCCACGCTGGCTGCGCCTCCTGCGACATATGCAGCTGGCGGAGCTCAGCACTACCCGCAGCAGTTCGTCACCAGCACGCAGACAGCGCCATCAGACTCCCTACCGGGAGGCCTGACAGATGCTGTGCCACCGGCCGCATCAACGCTCCCTGAGTCGACCGGTAGGGCTCACAACTCAGCGACTCGTGCCGGCGATATAGATGGCGCTGCTGGAGATGCGGACCCTGTACCCAGGCGCAGCACGCGGCAACGGCAGAAGACGAAACAGCTGACAATCAGCTGGGGAGACACCAGATACCGTTATATCTGACCACTCTCATGGACTTGTAGTGATGCTAGGAACACTCAATGAACTGTTTGTGCGTGAACTTTCAGTGATTCCCTCGATTTGTGTCAACACTGTTCGTTGCAAACTGTGAGAGTGAACGGAGTGCCGGTGCCGTTCTAGGGCACTGAAGTACTGGTGGGGATAGTTTGTTTTGCTATGCTTTTTTTTCGTCTGTGGTTTACTTTCAGATCTCCACATTCTCGTTGCATCAGATGAAATACCTTTTATTTTGCACACATGCTCGTGTTTTTCGTTCCTTGTCAGACGCACTCACATAGAAGTTTGCATCTTGGAGGGGGAGATGGTGTGGTGTGGGCCATTTGGCATCACACGCATAGTTGGTGCCAGTCTTACCAGAATTGGCACCTCTACCCTCAGGCAGTGTGCGGCCGTGACCCGGCCGCCCTCCCGGGATTAGGTCCGGTGAGCAAACCCGGGCATATACCAATAGTGACTCGGCAACAGCCTGTGTGTTCGGACGTGCGCTCCTCACAGACGCGAACCAGAAATCGTAGACTCCCACGCATAACAGGGGCCCTAGAGTTTCACGACTTACATCATGTTCGTGGCTCGTTGGGGGGGGGGGGGTATTTTGAGGGAGATTTGACACAAAACTTTTTGACCACCCAAAAATGAAGATTTTTTTAAACTTCGAAATTGCGAGTTTTCAGGTTTTCTTTAATTTTCGTTTTCTAATGGGTAAAGCGGACCAAAAAAAAAGTGTTGTTCGAAGTCAACGTCACTAATAAAAAAGATTACTTTAACCAGAATCTTCGATTTTATCTCTAAATGGCAAATATGCAAAACTAACAAGGAATCAAAAACGTGGAAAATAAATAATTTGTCTGATGCGCTTTGTTGCATTCCTAAAGATAAGCAAACGTTGCAAGTTTCATTCAAAATATGTATCCGTTAAAGCGCGATGACTGGTTGAACGTTTTGGAGGTGACCTCACTTGACCTTGACTAACTCGTTGACCCTAGATGACCTGACTTCAAAATTGTGACACAACATACCAAATTGATGTGGGAAAAGGTATGCGAAATTTGGGCGCGCAACCGCGTGCCGTTCTTTAACAACACGCGGAAAACCTTGGGGGAGGGGGCTCGTCAACGACCCCCCCACACCCCCCAGTACGGCGCGGGTTAAAGTGTACTGCTCTGTACTTGTGTTGACGATGACACTCGCGAACTATGAATTGCATAGTTTTAGGACACTTTCTGGGGTATGATTTCGGGACGTCGAAGTGGAGTTCCCGACGCTCAGTGTTTTCTGAGGGTGGGGGATGGGAAAGGACCATCGATGGCCGAGGGAAGGGTGTCGGTGTTGTGCCCTCTAACAGCGGCATTGAGATAGGATTCGTACAGTGGTAATATTGGAGTCGAAAGGTCCGACGTTAACTTTGAAAGAGGACGTGCTCCGCTCAGTTTAGGTCTTGTGACATTCTCGAGGTTTTCGCATTTGTATTTCTCTCCTGGTCTCAATTTGTTCTTAAGTGCGGCACGGTGTGCTCAGGTACGTTTGGAAGATACGAAGGGCTATCTTAACACGCACCCTGGAGGGCCTCTGACAATTATGCGCACTGAAGGGGGCAGGGCAGATTCCGGCCCTACGATCTCCTAGACGATCCCCTACTCATATTAAGGCTAGAGCAACGAAATTCACAGGGTGGATGAGCACGATAGTTAACTCTATTGTTTTAAAATTATATGACTTTAGGTCAATATCTTCAAGGCCAAATGAGGTCAAAATAGCAAAATTTTCCGGTTCTCCGTATCTTGGCTTGTCTTTGTTATGCATCATTGTGATTGTGCTTAAATGCTCAAAAGTTGGCATTAAGGATGTTTTGGACATTACTATTGATGCAATACAGATACAAGATCAGCCATTTGACCTCAGGTCACCTATATAGAAGCATGGTAATGACCTTTACCAGGTCATTACCTGCTCCAGTTGCCGGAACCGGGCTGCTAACCCAACTGCTCCTTTGGGCGGCTCGGCACGATCGGCTTCGCAAAGAAAGGAGTGAAATACATGAATCTTGTATGGAAAGGCTTAGGCAAAAAATAATACACATTAGATTTCCGGATGTGTAGGGAGTAACATGCAAAGTGACATCAATTGCATGACAGTCATTTGCATTTATGAAAACATTCTATTTGACCAAGTTTGGTTCCATTAGCCTGCCATGAAGTTGATCTGACTTGACCTCGGCGACCTAACATGACTTTTAAATTATATAGCATAACAATATGCATGAAACAAGTCGCTAGTGTTGTCAAGAACACTTCCTTTTTGCCAATATACGGGAGTGCATTGGCGTCGATTTTTGCGGTCTGGCGCTGCGAAACTTTTTACTTTAACGGCCTCCAACTTGAAAAATGTTCGGCCGATTTTCATTTTTCTTCCTTTATGCAATGCGCCGGTCATTTCTAAACAGGTACGCAAAAAGGCGTATATCGGTGGGTACAATGTGGATTTATTTACGAAACATCGGAGGGGTGGGCGGATATCACCCTCTTCCTCCACGGCGTGTGTTAACATGTCATGAACTTGACCTGACTTGACCTTGGTGACCTGACATGACTTTGAAACAATGCAGCATAACAATATACATCAAACAAGTCGCTAGTGTTGCCAAGAACACTTCCTTTTGCCAGTATACGGGAAGCGCATCAGCACCGATAGTTGTGATCTGGCGCTGGGAAAATTTTGAATTTAACGACCCCTAACTCGAAAACAATTTCAGTATATTTTCGTTTTTGTTGCTTGGAACAACGCGCCGGTAATTTTTACGCAGGTACATAAACAATGGCGTATATCGGCCGGTAAAATCCGGAGTTATCTACGAAAAACCGGAGGGTTGGGCAGATTTCGACCCCCCTACAGGGCGCGTGTTAAGATGCGAGAAGTAGTAAGACCCGCTTCCGCGTCCCCCTTTCTGTTTTCTCATTGTGAACAATGTGGTCCTGAGATCCTCCTTTCCTTCTCGCTCCCGAACTTATTCCTGACTTCCCCTTCTTCTGACCATCGTTCTTGTGTCGTGTGGACGTTGCCAGACAACCAAGAGCGTATGTCGGCTAACAAGATGGCCTGTATACCGGAGGGCTAGCCGGCGTCTTGATTGGATTTGTAAATCTCTCAATTTCTCTTCGTACTATTAGAAGAGATTATAGCATATACTATTAAGAGATTATAGCATATACATGCTGTGAGAGCTCTCTTACACAACTCGAGACGAGATTGCAGAGTACCTGGGAGCCCACGTGCTATCTGACAAGGCTACCCGAAGCTCTGCGTTGCCCATACACGTGCGCGACGACGCCAAACAGTCCAGTGCCGTCCTCACTTGGCCCAGTTTCTCGTGACAGACGTCAGCATCTCCATGGCCCGAAAACGGAACCATGCCGACGGGGTGGTGTATCCCTCAGAGTTAGGCGGTTTGTCCAAGGGGATATCGGTGACGCCAACCAAAGCGCTGACCAAAATGTGGCCGAAGTGTTTCGCTTCCCTATAAGCGAGCATGACCGTCTCAATCGCGGTCCCAATACCAGTTCCAATGTTACGGTTGTGTTTGCATGATGAGGCAGTGGAGGCCGCTACAAATCTGGATGTCGCCGACAGTGAAAGGATCAATATTTCCGTTAGTTTGGATCAATCATGAGCATATGCTCGTGGTCAGGTTAATCAAGTACAACGGGAGGCATTCAATCTTCGCGAACAGCGTGAGGGTACGCCATTTGATGCCTTTTCGGTGGACTTGAAAGTTGAAAGACACCAGCAGTGACCGTGGCCTTGCGCTACGCGTCGCGAGTTCTTGATCCATGATCGTGTTGCGATTGGTCTGCCGGATATGGGCGCGATCGATAAGCTGTGCGCTATCCTGAAACTGTCGTCGGCGCAAGTTATGCACGAGTGTCGATCTGAAGAGGCCGCATGAGTGTCGATCTGAAGAGGCCGCATGAGTGTCGAGCTGAGGAGGCCGCATCACGTGACGCCAGCGAGATCACGGGCGCAGCCGTGGCAGCGTGCCGCAGCGACGGTCGCCGCTCCGGCGCCGCGGGCCAGGCCGGGTCCGGCGGCCCCGTCTGAGGCGCAGAAGAGACTGTTAGACATGTACGCACAACACAGAGGAGCGGGGTGACGCGAAGAAGTCCGCATGACACGAGTGACGAGAGGTAGATTAATTTGTAGGCTTGTCTTCGATGTTGCTAAAATGAAGAGACAGATGAAGCTAGAAAGGTAAGTGCCTTGGTAAAAAAGGCAAAGTATGGTGGTGAAATATTGGTCAGTGTTTTCTCCCCCAAATGACACCAGGTGCACATAACTGAAAGTGGCTTCAAGCAATGGCTGGTAACAAGTTGAACAAGTTACACTGGTAGATCCATTCGGCATCTTGGTAGTTGGTCATGCCACCCAAGCAGTCTGTTTGACGAGGACAGCGTGGCTCAGTTCACCAGTAGTCCACGACCAGTGGCTTACCATCAAGCTCTCTAAGCGGGAACATCAAATAGGCAAGTGCAGAGCTGGTGGCGATGGAGGCCACGGCAACAGGCGTGCTGAAGCGGCTACTGTCAGCCTTCATATGCGTCACACCGCACAGCATGGCTGCCGAGCCAGCAGTGTCACACTGCAGCAGCATCAAGTCAGCGCACGGCATCAGTACGACACGGTGCATGACAGACTGACAGTCAGCACCAACAGTGCTGGGACTGCGTCGTCCGATCTCCGCCCATCGGCGGACAAGTGTCTGGCCAGGAGGACGAGGCGCGTTCGGCTCCCGGACCCGCAAACGTACAAGAAGAGAGGGTTCGTCAGAAAGTTGTACCGTTCAGAAGGAACGCTGCAGGTAACGCGTTCTCACTGGGACGCGCGATCATCAGGGGAGCTGTCGCACACGCCGACGCCGCCGTGCATACTGGACACGCCGGCGGTGCGCGGCTGGATCGCCGAGCAACTCCGCGAGTGTGAGGCCGTGGCGCACCTGCTGAGTATGAGCGGCGGGCGCGGCGGCGCGGGCGGCATGTCGGCGCCAGACGGCTGTTCGTAATGTGCGGCCGCCGTCGCCTTTCAATGCCTGTCGCGTGTGTTCGTGGCGTCGGCTGCGATGTCGCCGCGCTACGGCCGCCTGAGATCTGCTCCTGTGTCGATCGCGCTGCTCCAGCCACCACCAGCCGCTCCCCGCCTGCAGCCCGGGGGTCCCGTCCAGTGTCCACAGCCCAGCGCCGGCACAAAGCCCAGCGCCGGCCGCCCAGTACTGCGGCTGTCCAGTCCGGCGCCGCGCCAGCGTACAGTGCAGCTTCGTCATCAGCCCAGCTGCGCCGGGCACATGTCCCAGTCAGCGGCAGCCGGTCAACCTGTTGACAAGGGTGCCGAAGGGTGCCGTATAGAGCCCGCGCTGTTTCCAGTGGGTAACCAGGATTTGATCCAGGGAGTGAGACGCCTGAAAAGGGCCCCGTACCTACCTAACATAGGCGTAGGAACAGGCGCCGAGGGGGACCTGGCACGCCCACTTGTCAAAGTGTGTGTGTGCATTGTGGGGGGTGGAGAGCAAGAATGGTAGCTGGCCCACTCACTTTTGAAACATTCAAATTTCGTAAAAAGTAGCATGCACATATTTGCAGATAGGAAAAACTCCCTGCAATCCATAACTAATTAAAAGCTCTACATATCATATCGTAGCACTTCATTGTTAGGGCATGCACACTTGGACATAACCTTACAACAACGGAACCAATTCAGGAGTTGTGTAATGCAAGCGATGCATGGATATTCGCACCATATATTGTGCTTCGAGAAGACTATAAAGCAGATAATTAGCCCGCCAGTGCCAACATACATTCATGCTGGAATTTCACAGTGGTTCTTTGACTGTTAACATATTGAACATAGATTTCATTAATATTCTATGCAGTAAAAAATTATATTGGCTGGAGGCAACAATGTAGCACAACCAAGGAAAACACACAATTCGCGACTACATGTGCCTTGCCTTGATGTTACATTGCTATATAATATATACGGCCTTGGTCCCAGCTGCCATACACTTCAATATTTACATCTATTTTGATTATTGAAGAGTACAAATTATTGCCACGATACACCGATTTCATGACTATGAAATGTAGATATTTTTACGTTCTATTCCATATTATGATAATATGGAATGGAACGTAAAATATTCGCATTTCATTCGATTTTCATAGTTAGGCACAGCACACAGATATCCAAACTCCCCAGTGAGATGTCCGGGATATATTATCGGTGCTGGCATCCAACATCGCAAAATACTTCTTTACATCATTCATTGTGGTAGCATAGATGCCACGATGAAGTTCACATCCTATTATATCAACCTCAACTACGAGAACGTGTCTCAGAATATCAGAATCCTCCGAGAGGATTAGTAGCTTGTGATGCTACTTGACAAGGCCACTTATAGAGTGATATGAAGAGTGATGATGTGACGAATGATGCTTTTGATGTGACCTGAGAAGTCACATGACGAGCATGGCAACTATCCGAGTGGATCTTCAGCTGCAGGTAGCTGTGTAGTGGCATTGACAGCACGCTAAACATTAAATTCAACTTAGGTCGTTCAACAGAAATGGTTCGGTCAAGTGGTGGGCTCATGGCATACGTAACAATCCTTGCTTTACAAAAAAACTCTCATCCCAGAATCTATTCAATGAAGACATTGGATTAAAAGCATAAACACCAAATTACAACGGAGACTACTATACAGGCTTTTCATCGTCCAGTGATGTGTACGTCCAGACTGAAACTTAAGGACTCCGAAGAGATGGGATGAATTTAAGCCAATTGCGGGGTGCATATTTCTGGGCACTACTTATGGTTCAAACAGTTAAATGGGCATAGCAAAGTCGATTTTGTGCTATGTACTCCATAGACGCCATTGTTAGGCTATGCAATCATTGAGGCATGCAATGTGGCGTACCGAGGGGGGAATTGGAGCAGCCTCTCCCACCCCGACCCCCACCCTGAGAGCTTGTGGGCCCCCAGTAACCGCGCCGGTGTTAGGAAATACACCGCCAGAATCTCCGACAAATCTTGGTGTCCCCAACAATCGCGCCGGGGCTCATGCAAATCTCATTGGGTTCCCCAAGAAGTCACGCAGGGGACCTTTAAACCTGGAGGCCCTTAAAACCCCACCAACACACCTGAAAATTACATTAGGAGACTAAAAAATTCGTTCCCTAACCATAAAAATGATGCTGAGTGGACGAAAATTTGCCCCTGTCCACTTGTTGGATCTCGTGGAGACCTTAGGGACCACGGAACAATTTTCGCGGGCCCAAATATGCTTTCAGGAGCCAGTGCGATTTTTGGGGCCACCAGTTTCTGACACTGAAACCCACACACACACATCCCTCTCTCTCTCTCTCTCACACACTCTCTCTCCCTCCTTCTCTTTCTCTTTCTCTCTCTCTCTATATATATATATATTTATATATATATATATATATATATATATATATATATAATATATATTATATATATATATTATATATATATATATATATATATATATATATATATATATATATATATATATATATATATATATATATATATATATATATTTGTGTGCGTATACAAATATTCAATTTCGTATAACAATGGACTTTACACGTTTGACATATCTCGCATGACCTGTAACATCTAGTGACGATATCCGCCTGCACTGGGCCACTGTGTTCCAATAGCATCCGCCGCGGCGATGTCGGCCGGCACTGAGTCATTCTACTCCGGCAGCAGCTGACGTGACGATGCCGGCCGGCACTGGGTCAGCGTGCTCTCGTGGGCGCCGGCCACCGGCCGCTCGGCACCATCTGGCAGCGGCGCGGACACAGCAGCGGCCGAGGCGACGGCGCGGCGGCGGCGCCAGCTGGTCTACGCCGGCGGACGCCATTAGTGGTGTGACACGCGTCACGCCGGCCCCGCGCTGGCGCCGCCTACCCGTGATAACCGCCGAAGCGTAACCGCACATCAAAGCGGCCGTCGCTTCGGCGCTCCCGATCTGGGCAGCGCCGGGTGGCACCGGCAGCGTGGGACCATCAAACGATGGGTTTGCGCTTCGTTTTTTGCTGATCAAACAAATCTGGAAAAAGTTTTCAGCCGAGTCGGGCCGCAGCTACACAGCACAGTGATGTGTGATGTGTTCCTCCATCATGATGTGTTCCTCATGGTCGTGTTCAGAGCAAACCAACCGCGCTGCTGTCAGCAAGTTCCGAATGAGCCAATCGGCGAATGCAAGGCAAGACAGTGGCCCCATATGAACCTTATCGACCTACTGTTGGCCAACATTTGCTGACAGCTACACTATTAGCTGTATTCGAATGAACAACATGCTTTCTTTCGGTAGATTTTATCCAGTCAGGAATTAAGCAAAACTGGCTCAAAACTATGTGTATGCTGATATATTTTCAAAAGGCCTAGATTAATTGCGTTGGTCCGGAATGGAATTCTGCACTCCATTGAATTCGTAGGCATCGTAGGTCCTGAAACGTGGTATTCGTACAAATGCAGCATCGATTCCTGAGGGGTTCAAGTTTTGGAGTTCCCAGTAGAAAACCGTACGATTGAAATAAATTACACTAGAAACTAACGTTTAAACCATGATGGTGTGTTCAGCGGCGTGGGCAATTGGGAATGACATAGCAACTTCGTGCTGTAATATGCCCGCAATCTAACATTATTCGAACAGGTTCATCTCACAAAACTTCAAAATAAGGTAAGACCAAAACCAGCACCTTCTAGTGGACACAGCACAGGCACGGTTACCCAAATTTGTCGAACTGTCTCCCTCGATTCCCACCAAATGCCAGCTATTCAAACCATATTAGCGCTTGGCACCCTCCGATAGCGCTTGGCACCCTCCCCCATTTGCCTCCTTCTGGCACTCCCTGACAGCACGGCGCTCTCAAGTGTGTTCTATTGACGTCCCTCCACTGTGCGGCCACTCCTAGCTGTATCCTTCTGGCGCTCCTGGCCGGCGGAGCGCCTATAGATGCACTTTACTAGGATACCTGGCAACCGGACACGTCGAAATGTGCCCTGCCGAAATGTGCCCTTCATGTCACGTCATGGTATGTCATGTATAGTCTGTTGCCGCCTGTTACTCCTGGTGGAAACGTCCATTCACTCGAGAAATTTTACTTTTTCAATTACACTTCTATTCTTCAGGCTGTAGAATCTGTAGCTTTTTAGGAGTTATGCGTGTGCGAAAGTGGACGGAGAATCACCCGCTATCGTTAGCCCCAACTTCTCAAAGTGAGCATCAGGGTCATCATGCCATTGTTCCTACGCCCATTATCTTGATGGTGAGATTATTGACAGCTGGAAACTTAGTGTCCCTCCCCTGCCACATGGCACGGCGGCAGTCGCTGTATTGAGATGGGCTCTGCCGCCTCGGGGGGTGGAGGTCGGTGTGTCAGTGTTGGTTCGCTCTTCCCGCTGCCGCCCGTGTCTTGATCTGGCAACTATAGCCTCGAGTTTGGACGTGGTTCCATAATTGTAAACAGTGTTCATAAAATCTGCCCTCAAACAAGTTACCAAATGCGATTACAACCCTGTAAAAGCGACTAAGTTCAACGACCTAATAGTTTTTCATAGGCCTACAACGGCTCAATCACTATGGAAAAACCATACCAGCTTGGCAGTGGCATCTGCATCAGTGTCATCGGGATCAGTTGCATCAGCATCAGTGGCATTTACATCAGTGGCATCTGGCGGTTGGTGGCTTTACTCTTCGCCTGCAGTTGCTGAATATCCTGCTGATGGTCAAAGCTCGATGCACCTCTGCTTGTAAGGCACTGGTTAAATGGGGCTCGCTACGGCGTATGAGACGCGGGGGGGGGGGGGGGGCGTGTCCTGTGTCCGTCCCCAGTTTATCTAAATTTAGCATATCGCCTGTGGCGTCGCATGGACCAACCGACCTGACATCTGATCTCCCTGTCCAGAAATCCATGACGCTGTGAGTATCAGGAGGGAAGCCCGCCGGGCATTCGTTTGACATGTTCTATGAAGAAATGGCACCGCCGAAACTCAATTAATCTTTAAAGGAAACGAGCTGAAATGTGTTCTTTGTCCGCTTCTTATTGGCCCTTCTTTTCTTGCAAATTAGCTTTACTCACCTGAGTGGAGACGAGATCTTCGTTCACATGTAAAGCTGCTGAGGCGACACAAATATGTCGCCGATTTACCACGGCTCACACTGTCGATCGCGCACTCGCAACTCGAGCCGGCGAAGGGATGAATTAACCGTGAATAGGCACGCTCGGGTTGCCACTTTGATGGGGTGCAATGCAATCCGCTGCGATGAAATTACATCCGGTAGGGGAGCTGGCAGAATTTGGTGTCAAACCACACTGCCTTGGGATGTCAGTGAGCTGACAACCATCGGGAGTGTTTGTCGTCCAACTCCAGTGTGAGGAGCTAGCAGCGTGCTTGCAACACCCTGGTTTCCACAAAGGAGGTTACAAACACAATTGACAGCTGTTTGAGATGTTAGAACTTGGAATGTCAGGGTGTCGAGTTGTTCCTCAGTGGATCGCGGCAAACAGCCCAAAGGTAGCACTTATTAAGTATTAGAGACTACTACTGCCATATATATATATATATATATATATATATATATATATATATATATATATACATATATACATGTATGCATATATGCCGACATATAACATATATATATATATATATATATATATATATATATATATATATATATATATATATATATATATATATATATATATACTATATATTGTATAGTATATTACAGACTACTTACTATTAAGATGTGGGTAACACTAAAACACTAACAGATCTCTAAGTCGCCATATGAAAGCAGGCGGTAGTAGGGTAGCACACCTCGAGATCCGTGTCGGGCGGTGGAAGTCCCGAGGTCGGTGCACGCCAGCTGGCGGCAGTGGCAGAACGTTGCCCCCAACTGAAGATCGGTGGTGACCAGCACGCGGAGCGGCCGGGCACGTGACCACATCTGGTAGGCAGTGCATGCCGCGTCACTGTCGTGGTCAGCATGGCGAACTCGCCCGAACCGCTGAGAAGTGTTCCGCCACAGCCGGTCCGATACGGCAGCGGCTCGCAGAGAGAGAAGCGGGCGTCCACCGCCCGGGCTCTGCCTGGAATCGGTGGCGTCCGACTGGATCCGGTGGTGGCTTACACTGAGCAGCTGGAACCGTCAGCCTAGCTCTGCACAGAATCGGCGGCATCCGATTAGGTCCAGTGGTGGCCTGTCCAGAGCGGCTGTGGTCGCACCCTGGCTCTGCCAGCCCTACTGGCCTACTGACGAGTGGCAATTGTGGTTGGCAATCAGGCTAGAGCTGGAAGAAACTTGCGAACATTTTGACGGGGTTGCCGGTGAAAGCAATAATAGGAAATGTGACCCACTGCACTTTGGGAAACAGTCTCTTTACAAGCGACATGCGTGTTTCAGATACTAAGAAACACTTCAGACGCTTAGTACGCAGACTCGAAGAGAGAAAAAACGGATACCATAGCTCTCGCCATCCCAGACGTGAATGCTCTTCCATGTAGGTTTCTCAATAGCAGGGAAATGGCGCTCGATAGCACAACACCGTTTCGTGTGACATGCCATTCATCATTTGCAGATCTTTGGTAAAGAAATGTTCGGGTGAAATGAGACCACCAAGCTATGACACCAATAATGGATAAATGCCTCGCACATTTTGGCAACAATCTCATTATTTTACTATACTTGATGTGTCCAATGACTAACATTAGTGTCGAAAGTCTTCTCCCCCTCCTGAACCAATAGGCTCAGTTCACTAGTATAGGGATTAGTGCGAGGTTTCGGTGTCAATGTGTGTTGTCAGCAGTGACGTAGTTGAGATTTTGTCCAGGGGGCGAACTCTGGAGAGGGCCTCCTACCTACTTAGTCTGCACACTTTTTTGAAACTCCTCGGACTTCGATCACCAGATTTTAGAATGACCTCCATCTTGATATAATGCACCAGATATTATAGTCTGAAAGTCTGAAAAATCCTGCATCAGGTGTTGGCTGACATTAGCCGATCCATGCAACATGTGGATGACGGCAGCGTCCACCAGCTGGCTGGAACGAGGGCCTACATCAGCTAAATTACTTTGCCGAATCTGCAGCAGTGCAACTCGCTATTATTTAAACTGATATTCTCACTGATGCAAAAAGCAATCCAGGGCCTCCTCTGTCAGGTCGGAGGACCTCTTTCAACAGCTTGGGCCCTCTCCATCAGGTCACGGACCCTTGCACTGTTTGAGCACCATCCGTAGGCCCAAGGGCCCTGCCTGGCAGCCCGAGGAACCAGGGCCCCTTCGGTCATATCAGGGCCACTCTTTGACGACCCAGGGCGTTTTCCGGCTAACAAGAGGCCCTTTTTCAAACGCTTGGGTCATGTCAGTCATGTCAGGGGCCCTTTCTTCAGCTTGAGCTTCGCCGACAGCTGAGGGTCCTTTCATATCGGCGTGTGATCTCCGTCGGGGGGGGAGTGATTTTTAGAGGCGTGCCTGACCATAAAGGTCATTTTCCTCGCCTTGCTCTCCGCCGTCCCGGGGGAACTTCCAACTATCCGGGGCCCCATCCGTCGAGCTAGAAGTCCTTCACGTTAACCCAGCCAAGGGCTTTCAAAATCTTCCTGGGAGCACTTTCCATTGACATAGGTCCCCCTTCATTGGCCCGGGACCCTTTCCGTCAGCCCGGGCTCCTTTCGTCGGCACAGAGGCCTTACACATCGGCCCAGGATAGGGTGCACGTGCATCGGCCCTTACGGCCCCATGCACGTGCGCATCGCGGGGCTCTTGCGGGTCCTCTTCGACCCTCTAGGGGGAGGGCGCTTCCCCCTTCAACCACCCCACCCACCCCCCACCCCCACCTCATTCACACTTGGCTGCGCCACTGTTTCTCAGTGTCAGAATGCAGTTCCAGGAAAGCTTCGTTCTCCTTATACATACATAGACACGAACCCAAAATACCGAAATCGGAACACGCACCAGATGACTCCTGAATCCGAGCGCGCCAAAATTACGGGAAGTACTCGGATGTAGTTGGTGTAGTTGCCGTGCGGCGGCGGTAGTGTGGTTTGGCCGGCATCGGTGGTCGAGCTGGCAGCCGGGCAGTGCTCTGGCTGAGCCGCGGCAGGAGCCACTGGAGCCGGCGCGACTGTCTCCAGGTGAGCAACTGCACGGCACGGCGGCACGCTTTGCCATCTCCCCGTTGTGGACCACAGCTACACTTCAATCCTTGCGTCGAAATGCTCTGCATGAACAATGTAAGGCACACGAATCATGTGTATTGCGGGGCACTACAAGTCATGCAACAAACGCACGTGATCAGAAACAATGATTCCCGACAAGATTTAAGCAGAAGTGGAATCGTAGAATTGTGATAGAACATTACTGAGTATTGTGGCCAGGATACCTTGCACACAATTATGCATCATGGGACCTCTATCAGAGGGATGACCTGCACTTCTCCGAGAAGGGGGCCCATGTGTTAGGCAAAGTGTATGAGTATATCCTTCAGTGAAACTAGGAAATGGGGTTGGAAGGGATGAAATTGCATTGCCAACTCAGGAATATTCCAATAGTGTCAGCCAAGGCAATAGAACCTCAAAGTCAGCAAATAGGGACAGAATGATAGTTCATCTAGTGATAAAAGAACTCCTCAGCATGAAAAAAACCAAAGGTGGTTATGGAGAATTTGTTAAGTGTATAATGTTTAATGCTCAGAGTATCCGATCCAAGTTTGATGAGTTCAAGTGTTATGTTGCTGAGGAGGAACCAGATTTTCTTTGCATTACGGAGGCGTGGGTCAGTGAAGGGTATTTTGGAGATAACTTGCAGGACAATGAGATCCAAAGACACAATATGTTTTCGTGCAATAGGGATCAAACAGTGAAAGGGGGTGTAATGCTCTATGTGAATAGCTTATTCAGTTCTCAAAGAGTAGCAGGTGGGTATAAAAATGTGTCTGTGGAGTCCATTTGGCTTGATGTCACTGTGGGAAAAGGCAACAGCAATACACTGAGGATAGGAGCTTTCTACCGATCAGGAACCCTGCCACATTCTCAGCAACTGGAGCTTGATAAGGTGATTTGTGAGGAAATCAGTAGAAACTTTCAGAGGAAGTGCCTTATTGTTGGTGATTTTAATCTAAAAGGATATGAATATGTTGGTGTTGGCTCCCCATCGTGCAAAATGTTTAGGAAATGCCTTGAAGAGGACCTGTTCTTACACCAGTTTGTATCGGAACCCACCAGGCATGGCTCATTCTTGGACCTTGTATTCTCGGATTTAAGTGACTTGGATCAAGACTTGACTGTAGGAGAAACTCTGGGAACAAGTGACCATAACATAATTATATTCGACGCACATGTAGGGGAAATTATTAAGGATAATTTGATAAAGGTTCCAAATTTCAACAGAGCAGACTTCGTCTGCATGAGAGCGGCTTTAAGTGCCATCAGATGGGAAGAAGAATTCTCCAATTTGATAGCCTGTGAAATGTGGGAAAAGTTCAAATCTTACTTGAAGGAAACTCAGATTAGACATGTCCCCCAAAATCAAAGACGCAGAAGAAGGGTAGGAAAGCCAGCATGGTTTACACCAGACTTGATAAAAGCAATTAAGACTAAGAAAGCTGCATTTAGAGTGTTTAAAGAAGCTTCAAATATCGTTAATCTAAAGGCGTATCGAAAAGCTAGAGACACTGTGAAGCAAAAAAACCAGAGTAGCAAAGCGAGCAAAAGAACTGGATTTAGCTAGGAACTGTAATGGGGACAGTAAAAAGTTCTTTAGTTTCTACAAGCTGAGTAAAGTTTCTAGCACAATTGGTCTATTGGAAGTAAATTGGATTACATTGGGTGAGGATAGTGAGGAAGTGGAGGATGGTGAGGCGAGGATGGTGAGGAAGTGAGATAGAGGTTGAGGAGCTGAGCAAGTAGTTTAAATCAGTGTTTACATTGGAAGATATGACCAATCTGCCGACCATACACCATAGTTAAACGACATGTGATCTGATAAATAATGTTGGTTTCATTGATAGTGATGTTGTTTGCAACCATATGGGAAAAAAGCTAAACAAGGCAGCAGGCCCTGATGAAATTTATGCTAGGGTATTGCAGGAAGCTGAAAAGGAACTGGCATTTCCACTTAGTATAATATTTTGTAGATCAGTTTCACAAAATGAAATTCCAACAGATTGGAAAAGGGCAAATGTAGTTCCTATTTTCAAGAAAGGAGAAAGAGGGAAAGTCGAAAACTATAGGCCAGTAAGTCTCACATCCCTAGTCTGCAAGGTACTCGAATCAATTATCAAGGATATAATAGTTAGTTATCTGGAAGGAAACACATTGACTCAAGATATTCAACATGGGTTTAGAAAAGGACGATCGTGTCTCACAAATCTCTTGAACTTTTTGAACTTCGCCACAGAACAATTTGATCAGGGAAATCAGGTTGATGTAGCATATCTTGACTTTAGTAAGGCCTTTGACAAGGTACCCCATCAACGGTTAATGATACAGCTTCAGACTCATGGTATTGCAGGTAGCATTTTAAAATGGATAGAGTTGTGGCTTTCAGATAGACAGCAAAGAGTGATGCTAAATGGTACAAAGTCATGACAAAATGTTCTTAGTGGAGTCCCCCAGGGGTCAGTACTGGGGCCACTACTGTTCATTATATTTGTAAATAACATTGAAAGTGGCCTAAGAAGTAAAGTTTTGAAATTGGTGGATGATTTGAAGGTCTTTTGGGCAATAACAGGTCAAAATGAGCATATCTCGCTGCAAAAGGACTTAGACGAACTTGTGAAGTGGTCCGAAGAATGACAAATTAAATTTAATTTTGATAAGTGCAAAAT
Organism: Imbricaverruca yamaguchii; assembly: GCA_034440575.1. Lineage (NCBI taxonomy): Eukaryota > Metazoa > Arthropoda > Thecostraca > Neoverrucidae > Imbricaverruca > Imbricaverruca yamaguchii. The sequence continues at coordinate 2,508,749 of JAOTOL010001608.1, read as the reverse complement.
CATGCATGTAGGTAAGCAGCATATGAAGGCTCCATACTTGATGGGTGATCAAGTGCTATCAGTGACTCAGCAGAAGGATTTAGGTGTTATGTTAAGATTTAAGCCAAATGTCAGGCCACATTTGGAATACTGCATCCAAGCTTGGTCTCCTAGCTATGAAAAAGATTGTTGGCTTTTAGAGAGAGTACAAAAGAGGGCTACAAAAATGGTTAACAGCATAAGCAACCTGGCATATGAGGAAAGATTGAAGAAATTGAATATGTTCTCACTTAGATATAGAAGGCTGAGAGGAGATCTCATCGAAGTCTTCAAATTTGCCCATGGTCTGGAGAGGGGATATCTTGGGGAAATGTTTGAATTGAATAAAAATGATGCAATTGGAGGTCATGAATTCAAAATTAAAGTTAACCACAGGAGAACAAGATGAAGACAGACTTTTCTCACCAACAGGTTAGTAGAACACTGGAACCAGCTGCCAGAAAACATTGTCGGTAGCAGAACATTGAACATCTTTAAAAACAGCATGGACAATCACTATAAGAATAGAGGGCTTGCTTTACAGTATTACAGGGAGGGCTGATTGACAGATTTGGTGGGCATCTGGTTCAGTGTACAGAGTGCAACCAAGAAGGGCCCTTGTGGCTCATAGTTGCACTAATCTTTTATGTCTTTATGTCTTTATAAATGAAACAACTGACTAGTTATTAGTTGTGTATTTAGTTTCACTACCGGCAGGAATGAGGACAATTGAGTGAATGATTGAGCAATCAGAATACTAAGGTAGGGAGCAGCATAGGCGTAGGAACAGGGGGGGGTCAGGAGGGCCATGGCCCACTCACTTTTCTAAGTGGGAGCACCAACAATGGTAGCTGGCCCTCCCACTTTTGAGACATATAAATTTCCTAGAAAGCAGCATGCACACATTTTAATATTTGAGAAAAACTCCTGCAATCCAAAACTAAGTAAAAGCTGCACATATCACAGCGTAGCACTTCCACTCGCACCACTCGGGACATTTTCCAATAACCGCGGCCCACTGGTGAAACAGTGTGTGCGGCGCCATCAGCTGTGATCGTGCATAAACTGCGTCGAGAACCACACAATATGCAAACAAACATCATAGCGCTCTTCATTTTTAAGTCATGATCCTACAACAACGTAACTAATACAGGGGTTGATGTAATGAAACATATGTATGGATATTCACATCATATGTTATGCTACGAAAAGACTATAAAGCGGATACTGTGCCAGCCAGTAAGAAAATTCATTCATACTAGAGTTTCACTGACGTTCTTTGACTGTTAACACATTTAACGTTGATTGCACTAATATTGCATACAGTGGAAAATCATGAAGGCTGGAGGCAGTAACGTAACACCATCAATGTAAGATATACAATTTCCAAGTGCAAGTTCCTTGCCTGGATATTGTATAGCCATGTATTATATGTGGCCTTGGTTCTAGCTGTCATACACTTCAACATTTACATGTATTTTGAGTACTAAACCATAAAAATTGTTGCCACGATACGTACATTGTGTGACTGTAGTATAGAATATAACGTATAAATTTCCACATTTGAATGGATTTGCACAGTTTGGCAAAGCACACAGATATCCAACCTTCTGACTGAGATGCCTGGGTATTATCAGTGCTGGCATCCAACATAGCAAAATACTTATTGCCGCAACTTATTATGGATACAATGATGAAGTTTGCACCCTACTACATCAACTTCAAGTGCGAGAACGCCTCTCAGAATCTCAGAATCCCTGAGACGATTAGGCGCTCGTGATGTGACCTAAAAAGGTCACATGAGGAGTGATATGAAGAGTGATGATGTGACGAGTGACGAGTGATGATTGTCAGGTGACCTGACAAGGTCCATCACGAGTATGGCAACTGACCCGAGTGGATCTTTAGCTGGGTAGCTGCCTGGTGGCATTGACAGCACGTTAAGCATTTAATTCAAATTATGTCGTTCAACGGACATGGTTCGGTCACATGGTGGACTTATGGTAAATGCAGCAATCCCTACTAAGCAAAGACTGATACCAGAGTCTATTCAATGAAGGCATTTGGACTGAAAGTGCTAGAACACCAATTTACAACGTGGACTACTATCAAGGCTCTTCATCGTATAGTGGTGTGTACGTCCAGACTGAGATTTAAGAACCCCAAAGTTGATGGGATGAACTTAGGCCGATTGCAGGGTGTACATTTCTGAACACAACTTATGGTGCAAGCAGTTGAATGGCCATAGTAAAGTCGATTTTGTGCGATGCACTCCATGGACGTCATTGTTAAGCTATATATAAAATAACTGGGGCATGCGCAGTGGCGTGCAGAAGGGAGGAGACATTGTAGCAATCCCCCACCCCGGAGAGCTTGTGGGCCCCCAATATTCGCGCCGTGGTTCCGGAAAATAATGGCGAGCTCCCTAAAAATCCTGCTGGTGTCCATAATAGTCGCGCTGATGCCCATAAAAATGACATTTTGAGCCACAAAATGTCGCGCAGAGACCCCTGAAAATGATGCACCCAAAATCCCACCAAGATCACTGAAAATCACATTAATGGCCTAAAAATGGTTCCGATACCCTAAAAATGACTCTGAGGACTTCAAAATATAGGACCGCACTCCTGAAAATACCGCTGGGGCTCCCAAGAAGTTGCGCTGGAATCCCAAAAAGTCTCGCCCAGGCCCACAAAAATCACGCTGGGCGCCAAAAAGACTGGCCGGGCTGTCCAAATCATGTTGGGTCTCAAAAGGTCGGGTCGGGATCCTCGATAATCGCACTGTGGTCCACAAAAGGTCGGACCGGGCCCCTGAAAATCACGCTGTGATCACAACAAAAGTCGTGCCGTGGTCCTTGAAAATCACCATGGGAGCTGCAAGAAGACGGACTGTGCCCCTGAAAATCACATTGGGGGCCTCAAAAGTTCCCGCCTTGGCCCCGAAAATCACACTGAGAGTCGAACAAGTCGTGTCTAGATTCAAAATCATAACGGGGACCCCAAAGGGTTGGACCTGCTCCCCGACAATCACGCTGAACCTGGAGGTGCCAAAAAGTCGCACCCCGGCCCACTGAAAATCACTATAAGGGATTCGACAGGTCGCACCGGCATCCCAACAGTCTCATGGGGAACACTTAGTAAATGAAATCGGGGCAACAAAAAAGAAACAGTTCGGATATGGATAAATAAAAACAATTCTGCTTCCTCAGCAAATGCCCCCCCCCCCCCAAAAAAAAAAAACGTGTTGGGTGGGTCCCCAAACACGTGTCGAGGCCATAAAACTCGCGATGGACATCCTAACTAATGACGACAGGGTCTAAGAATCGCACGTTGACCCGAAAACGTCGCACCGCTGCCCTTGGAAATCACACTAGTGGCTAAAAAATTCGCGCCGGAGCCCCACAATTTGCACCTGGCTTCCAAAAAATCAATTCCTACCCAAAATGTCACTTTGCGGGCACAACAATTGTGCCAAAGACCCAACAACTCCGGCCCCAGAAAATAAGTGCTTTGGAGCACCGAAAAAGTGCACCGGAGCTTGAGTAATTGTAACGGGGCCCAAAAATAACGCGCAAGAGGCCTACAAAAATAGAAGTCGACACCAAAAATCACAAAGGGGCTCCATCGAAAAGACCCGAACACCGGAAAATTCAGAACAGGTCCCGAAAGAAAGCTCTCGTATGGGCCTTTCTACTCTGAAGGGTGCCATTGGCTGAAAAGAAACTCGTTGAGGAGCCACCGTGGCATGGGCGCTAAATGACCAACCATGGTCGATGCGCCCTAAAACCACAATCACACACACACAGCCACCGTGGCATACCAAGTAGGTGAATCCCCTCCATCCTTAAGACAAGGACTCACAAAAACTCGAGAATTGCGCCGGGCTCCCAAAAATGGTCCTGAGGGCCCATAAATTTGCATCGGACCCCAGAAATAAGGATTAAAAGTAAACACAGCGGGCACAAAAACTTGCACCGGGCCCGAAAGTTTACGCCGAGAACGCCAAAAACGCGCTGGGGCACAAATAAGTACATGTCCAGCGACCTGGCGCGAATTAGCCCCTCAAATATTGCGATTTGTACCCAAAATTCCTGTCGGTAGTCTCATAAGTTCCGGTCAGGGCATCAAACATTTCCCTCGGGTCTCCATAAAATTAGCGTCCATGGCCACAAATAAGCACAGCATGGCCCCAAAGTCACATCGCAACCCGATAAGAATCAAGCCGGAGATCTCCGAAATAAAGAGAGGTTTAGAAAACTAAATGTACGAGCCAGGAAAATTACTCCTTTGCCCAAACATACCACCAGATGCCTTAACCCGCACCGTCTTTCCGGTCAAATCCTCACACCCCGTCTCGTGGGGGGGGAGGGGAGGGGGCGGTTGAAGACCCCATCTAAAATCAAAACTAAGGATCGCACGAAAACGAAAGAGGTGTCATCGGAAAGCACTCGACGAGTAGGGTCCGGATCCACCCTCCAAAACAATTTCCCCAAAAGTGACGTCACCAGGGAGCTAGATTTTCACGACTTTTCACGACTTACATTATGTTTTTGACTCTGGGGAGTTCGTTTTGGGGGATATATGGAAAACAATTTATTTGGGATGAAAAAGGACAGCGAAAGCGACCAGAGCTATAATTGTTTTGGCCCCCAAAAGTAATTTTGTTTTGCAATTTCAAACTTTTGTGATTCCAAGTTTTCTTTAATTTTCCTTTTCCAATGGGTAGAGCAGACCGAGAAACGTTGTTCGAAGTCAACTTGCCCTAATACAAATTGCTTATTTTAGCCAAAATCCTGTATTTGATTTGCACTTTGGCAAATACGCAAAATTTATATGTAGTCAAATACTTTAAAAAATGAAAATTTCCACTCGTACGTTTTGTTGCATCCGTAAAGATAAACAAACGCTGAAAGTTTCATTAAAATATCTGTATCCGTTAAAGCGTGACGACTGGTTGAACTTTTTTGGAGGTGACCTCACTTGACCTTGACTAACTCGTTTACCCTGGATGACCTGACCTAAAAGTTTTGAATCAGCATGTCAAATTGATATGGAAAAGGTATGCCAAATTTGGGCGTGCTGCCGCGCCCCGTTCGTCCGCTAGCCGCGAAAAACCTGAGGGGGGCGGTTGAAGACCCCCCGAGACGGGACGGGTTAACAAATTGTATACCGGTCACCGAAAAACGTATCGGAGCTACAAAAATCGCGGGAGGACATGACAAATCACCGGGAGCCGGACAAATCTGGTGGTGGCTCGGACTTTACATGCTTCAGAAGTAACCAAAAAATTACGTCGAGCACAGAAAACTGGCGTCGGATCTACCCGAAATCGTGCGCCGGGGCCGGAAAGGTCGCGACGGGACCACGATAAATTATATCGGAGCCATCAACATCATGCTGGGATCCTACAAATGTGAGCGAGGAACCCAAAGTAAACACAGCGGGACCCTACGAGAGCACCTGAGGGACGAAAATGCACTGGATCCTCCAAAGCGTACCGAGTTTGGCAAAATGTGGCCAGCCATGAAACACGAGTTGCAGCTCAAAGTAGCTTCACCGGCAGCTAAAAGACGCAAACACAACCGGTCCCCTAAAGCACGCCGGGGCTTTGAGACCGCATGGGAGCCTCAAGAACAGGCTAAGGCACTTAAAAATGGACATGGTCCTAGAAAAGGAACAAAAAGACCGGGCGCCAAACAAACACTTGGAGGTTTGCGAATACGCGCTGACACATAACAAAATATCGTCGGTGAAAAAACAAACAACAATACAACTTTTAAAAATGAGTTAGGGTTAGATAAATGTACAGGGCCCCTAACAATAATTGGCTGGAGCTACAAATCGCATCCATAGGCAAAAAAAAACGGAAAGGTCCAGAAAAGAACACCTAATCTCCGTTTGGTAGCCAATCTGAGAGCATATTATAACCAAAGTGGTGTGGTGCATCAAAGCTCAGCGGTTATCCGGATTTCTTAGTCAACAGAAAACATGGGAAGAAGATAATTAATCATCACATTGCATTCAGGATGGGACCTCGTGGCTGTTAAGTCTGAACACGTTATGGCTTTAAAAGGTACCGTGTGTTGTCACATGTCAGCTATTTTGCACTGAATTGTTGATCCCCAAAATAAGCGCTTACATTCTGTTTTGGCCGGGTGTCAGATGATGCAGTTTTAGCATTTCGTTTGAAGTGGCGGATATTCTAAGGTGCACGATATGCACTACCGAGGTGATTAAGGGGGCTGATCACCTATATGCTGGGATTAGGCCCTGAGTACGAACACCATACCATGTATTTATATGTATTACATTTTTATTTGCCCCAGTCTGTCAGCCTGCCAATATTGGTCTGCTACGCGGGATCAAGGACTTTTCAACCAGAATTCACCCGTCCTTCCTGTTTTTGAACCTTTCCAGTACCAATCATGAGGTTGCTTTTGCCATGGGCCAGCAAGTAAGCTACGTTCTTGCTTGTTCTTTCTCCCCACCAACATCGGTGAACATTTACAACGGTATAAAGGGGACATCGTAAAAGCATACAGTATTATATCATATGAACTATGAAACAACACATACCCATTAGTGAGGCTGTAATGAGCTTGCCCCCACCTCCCTCCACACGCACCTATGCATATAGCAGAAGTTGAAGGAATTTTGCCTGAGCAGTAATACCAAATAGTTTCACTCGCACCAGGAAAATAAGCCTATTATTACACAAGAATCAATCGGTCGTGAAAAGAGTTCCAAGTACAGCGAGAAGTGTGAATCTGAAAGTAGCCATAGGCGCGCCTAGGGGATCTGCCCCCTCACTTAGCGGTGGAAGTTGTGTTCAACATTAAAATTATCTGATTCTCTATCCAAAAGTGCTCAACCACGGTACTTTGCAAAATTCCTGGATGCGCCCCTGCTATTGACCCTGGCGCAACCACTTTTTGAGAAGTTTCTAAGCCTATGGGGATCAGTAACAATGAAACATGTACACGAGCGTAGCGAACATGCGAAACGTACAAGCGTATCTGTATGGAATGATTATTGAATTGTGATGGAATTCCAAAATATATGTTACAGCCTTGATGTATGAGCAGACGTACAGATGCGAACAAAACGTAGACTAGAAAAAAGTGTTTGTAAGTATTGGTTCTGAAGTTCATGGGTGTAATCACTGGGTATACTGGTGGACATGTTCATCCAATTTTAAGAGAGAAGTGGCGATTTGTCCCCCTTAATTTCGTCGTGTCCCCCAAGCATAGCTATTAAAATACCTGTGTATGGTTGCCACAAAATTCGACACAATCATTTGCATAGTGAAGACAAAATATATACAAGAGAATCACCAAAAATATTGCAAGTCGAATGGGCGCTGCATGACCAATGCAGTCGATGCGCCCTAAAGCCCTATTAACTAACTACAAGCCGATCTGGCCAAGGTTGGTTGGTTAGTTATTGATTTTACGACACAGCGACCTTTAAGTCATGTAGCGTCGCCAATCTCTCACGCCGATTGGTCGCGGGCGAAGAGTAGCGACAGGTGAGACTCGAACCCACAACCTTTCGACTGTGAGACGAGCAAATTACCCCTAGACTACTCGTCCCCGACCTAGCCAAGGAACGGGCTTCATAGACTATTTGTACCACACAATTTCCCAGCGATAAATCTTCAAGCGTTATACATTTTTGACTCCACACCATTATTGAACAGCACGAACCTTGGTCCTACTGTATGCCGGTGGATGGCTTCGGCGGAGAATTGTGCTATGGAAGGCACCAAGTTTGCATCATAGCAAGTCCTTAAACGTCTTAGGCTGCCTTCCATGTGTATATATCGATATATTTTGAATGAACGTGATTATGCGGGTCCTTCGGTATCTTGATGGTCATGCAGGGACGTCTTAGGCAGCCTTAAGCACGTACTTGTAACATGCAAGTGGAGTCCGGAAGCACGTAATTGGGCGTCGTATTCGTATTCGGCGGTGAGTTAGCCAGAGACGTATTTGTATTGGCGTTCGGCGACGGGTTTATATTCGTTCAAATCAATCACCACAAACGCCTTTGCCTGTGCTGAACACGCTAGAAACAACTACACAGCCGTCTCGCATGACCATCTTATCGGTCCAATCCAACTCGAACCGGTTTATTCTGTCGCCTCGCATTTTCATTTTCGTCCAATCATGCCCAAATCTGGTATCAAGCGATAGCTCGTGGTGAACCCTCGAGAAGCATTTCAGACCAGGAAATGTCAAGGTCAAACAGGACCTCAAGGTTAGGTTTGCTTGAAATATTCGATGGTCTCGCGTTCGATTGGCATCGCTTCAATTTCCACCAAATGGGCGCTATTCTACCTGGGTTGTTGTGCGGCGTCAGACAGTTTAGCATCCAATTCAATTTCAAAGATGAAGTTTCAAACGATTTCCTCGGTCGCCTCGCATTTTGCCGTTCCCACCAAAACCTACCAATATCTGGTACAAAGCGGTAGCCCGTGGTGAACTCTTGAGTAGCAGTTCAAACCTTGAGGAATTGTCATTGTGGGTGGGGTCTGGAGGAGTGCATTTTTTAGGAGGGGCGCTACTGCAAAAGTACCAGAAGTGGCAAATCTGGCTTAAACAAATCGAGGGTGGTGTACTCGGCTTTCACGGGTAGGTGCCATTCCTTGAAATCTGATTAGGTTTGGCTGGGTCGAATGTGGTGGCCTCGGTGAAGTCAAGTTGAGTCGGATTTCGGGTCAAGTCATGATTGGTCGACAGCTCCGATCGAGAAGTCGGGTAACGTCAGGCTTGTTCGTGTGTTCAGAGCAATTCTGAACATACGCGGCCAGATCAGGTCTCGTCTGGTCGAGGCAGTTTCGGACTGTGCCGGGTCGGGTGAAGTCTGACGGGATCTGGTCGAGTCTGATGAGGTCGGGCTGGGCTAGACCGAATCAGTTCCGGTCGGCTGATAAATTGTGGGGAGGTGGAAATGTGTGTGAGGATGTGGAGATGTGTGTGAGGATGTGGAGATCTGTGTGTGTGTGTGTGTGTGTGTGTGTGTGAAGTTGTGGTGAGGTGTCCAATGTGGTTTTATCGCGTGGCAATTCCCTCATTCCACCCTCGTACGAACACCTGCTCGATGTTTGAATTAAACGGTCGAATGCGTGATTCAACTGGCCACGTGCGTGCTGAGAGAACTTTCAAGTATTCAGTACTCGCTGGAGTCTCATTTGGCCTTGTTACATAGCAGGCAAATATATGCTTTTAAACAGCGAAAGCACAATTCAACACACAAAACGTGGGTTGACGCGCCAGTGTGCCAACAGTGGGTAGCTGCGCTTCTGGAATGTCTGGCGATTATGTAAATGTTTTCCGGGACGTTGAAGAGTACATGGTCATTCAAGGTCACTGACATAAGTTGACATCGGATACACTTTTTTATCTTGACGGAATGTTTATAGTTATTTTAAGTCCTAAATCCGATTTCACTGCCCTTTGTTCCTCTGGGGTGGGTAGATTGAGTGGTGTTAACCAACATTCTATAAAGATTTCAAATGTTGGGTCAGCCCTTGACCTGACTTGACCCTGATCTGTGCCTTTGGCGGTACTTAAGATACAACACACTATGTCGGTAAAGCACCGACGAACGCCCTAATAATACGTAAAAATGTACGTATGTTGTGCAGCTTGGGAAGCGTTTGCGATGAAATGGTTGCAAGTCTCGATTTCCGCAAAGATATGACCCTTGACCTGATCTGGAGTGTCACCTATCACACCCAATTACGAACCAGGTCGTCAATCGCGAGATCCTGTCCAACCCCACACGCCCGTTTTTGTTTCGTCTCTCTAACACGTTGCGTTTGGAAACGCAAGGGGAGGACGCACAACCCCCCCCCCCTCCACTAGGGAAAGTGCCACAATGTCACACTCGGGCGAAGGTTACGCTGATCTAAGGTATTTGTGTGACTCGCTGCGAGTAGCCCGTATTGGATAATGGCATCTATCCGAACAGACGAGTGAACAAAGAGGACACTTTCCATATATTCTTCCCTTTATATGAAACCATTAGATCGTCTCGGTGGATGTCTCATGTAAGCTGTTGACGTTGATCCCAGTTTTGCTGTTCCAGGCCACTCGGCGGCGCCAACATTCTTGTCATGTACGCGACGGCCATAGCCGTGGTTCTATTGATCAGTCACGGTAAGTGTTGCGGCGTGATTTGTCAGACGTGTGTTGTGCTACGTATGTGTCACCGCGCGCTTACGGGCACACTCAAGTACGAATATTTGTCATGCCAACTGATGAATGGATGCCCTAATAAGTGCCCGACCCGTCGATTTCCCGGACTTTTGTCTTCTTCTGATATCCTGGTATCAACTGCATCGGTGATAACATTACAATGAACACATTCAGTGCTAATGTCTGCTAGGGTGGCATTTGAGAGTGCCGTGTGAATCCTGGCCCCACTATCCAACCTGGGAATTCCAGTTCAACCGCACAATGTTGACCCAGAAATTAACGTGACGCCAACACACCTCCACGACCGCCTCGCTGCTACATCTCCAGCCTTACCGGGCCTATCGCCAGCTGACACCTCCAGCAAGGCGCAACGCGAGAGTATGAAGCGACCCGAACCCTGCCGTCTCAGAACAGGGGAGAACAATGCAGGTCGGCGCTCTAACATTTGGTATTTCAACGCATATAAAACAATTTTGTCTATCTTCATCTTGAGCACGTGAGTTATTGGGTCTGAAATAACACAAACCAAAAAAAAAACAGCCTGATATTCGAAATATATCGGTCCACGCACTTGGAAAAATAATTGCGCAATGCACGAGCCTGAACGTGGCCTGTACTATTTTGCGATGAAATACAGAACATTTCGCTACGGGAACAGTATTGCAGGATGTCGCTTCCCGCGTGGGGGAATACATGGAGGAAATGGCATGGCCGAAGCAACTGAGGAGAAGGAATGGGCGGAGGGGAGGGGATAGCACCCATTGGGTCGAATGCAGAAAAGTGAAATTAGTGAGGCACAACGCCAAGGCTGGAGAGAATGCCTAAACAATGTGCAAAATTGACACCCATGCAGCAGCATGTGATGTCATATAAGCGTACCCTTACACTCTAGATGACCACTCTACTAATACGCGGTCCAGTCAAGTTTCTGTTTATTGACCAAACTAATGCCTACAACATTTCGCCCATCGATAGCACGGGAGCACACATCATGACTCCACACTAGTTCTAATATGGGTAAATACAACAGGTTCCAATCGTCAGAGTATCACTGGCTCACAATTCCAAACGCACGGTTTATTACTAACGAGATTGGAAGCTGAGTCTTACTTCATCTACAGGGAAAAAATCGACTTGAGATTCCTGGTCCGTCCATCTTGGACATCGCGTTGTTGAGCGATTTTTAACTTGGCAATGACGTACCCCAGAATCACATAATGTGCAGTAGCTTCATTTTCCGTAAGAGTTGCATCTTTGAAGTTGTTCCGGCCCGTCAGATTTTCCCTCATGCATCATTTCAAATTGAGTCATCTTTCCGAACATTGGCGCTTCACCCATCGTGGTTGTTGGACAACATGCGATTTACCACCAGGAATCGAATGGAGTCCTGTTCGTGACGTTTCACTGTCAATTCATCTCACCAGATACGATGCAATATAATGGGACGTATCCAGGCTGTTCAAAGTGCGGCTTACACCATATCACATATTACTCTATCTCACTGTCTAGCATTAAGGTTAATACTTCGCGTTGCGAAATGTCGAAATTACATTAAGCGAAAGCACTTCCAAATCTGAAGATATTAAGCGACTGTTTGCCACCAAACCAACACTCTTAGTGGTATTCTGTGTCTCAAACCATTCACCGCACCTAATTGTATGCGCACAACTATTATACGCAGAGTAGAATAAAGCTCCGCCATCGCTGGGTAAGGCAGGCATTATCCGTCCCGGTCCACGGCTGTTACGAGCAGGACCGAAGGTCAAGCGAGTTTTCCGTCAATTAGCACAACAGCGGCTTGTGCAGCTCGGCCAACTCAGCCACGGCATTCGGGAAACCAATGTATTGTAGCTTTGCAGCAACCTGCTCCAGAAGAAGAATACACACCCGGACATGTATCATCATCATCTAACTGTTCCATATTTCCATGAAAGTGGTTCTGACCGTCCACGTTTCCCCCACGCTGCACCGCTTGTGTCCTATTTGCGGCGGGGGAATATCAGCAATGCACTTGGCAATGCAGCAATGCCCGCACTGACAATAATTCCCATGAGATGAGATTCTGATCAGATCAGATGATCCGCCCCACAACGTGTCTTGGTGCCCCTACAATGGCAGATTGCACAAAGCAGATTGGTGAGAAGAAAACGTTCTTGAAAATCGATCAACATTCGCCATAATTGCCACATGCTTCATATTTCTGAATTGTTCTGCGTTCTTTTTCGCAATACAATTACGACCAATGACTGATATCTCTTGACTGATTCGATTGACGGACTGACTGACATGATATCTCATTCCAATATACAATAAGTGCACGCAGACTCTTCAATAGAAAGGCGTGACTACTTTCCAACACTCGGCTTTCAGAACTCGAGTGCTTCACATTCAAACGTAGCTTACTGTGCTCCCTCCCCTCCCCCAGGGTGGTATGCTCACACAGATGACCCACGACCAAGTGTCGTGTATGTATGTATGTGTATGTTTCACCTGTGTATGTATGTATGTACCTGTGTATGTGTATGTATGTACCGCCACGTTCCTTGCTTGCCGGCGTCTCATCTTTTCTCTCTTTCTTCTTTGATATAACCGGATGCCACATAAGCCGGATTAAAGCAACTTTTTCCTCAACGTAGCCTATCTCTAGCGTATGGCACTTTACCTCTGCTAAGGATAAAAAACAAGTCCGAGAGAGATCAAGTACAGTTTGCATGGCACGTTATGCACAGAATCGGACGACGCGTCAGAGTGCGGTTCGGCAACCGCGGCCCGTGCGCATGCGCAATGACCTGAGCAAGGTCACGGGCGATACTGACGAGCGGTCAGCCCGTCTCTGCGCAGGCGCATGACAATGTTCAGCGCGTCATCTCTACCTCACGTGCCGTCAGAGCACGAGTTACAACAAAAGAACATGGATGCAATTAAGAAACGTACGCCTAAAAATATGCACGTGGTATTAAATGATAATTGAATGATAAGAAAATATAGTGGCGTCATATTTCCCTTCAGCATACTTCCTCTAAATCCATATTCAAATTGTGTGATATTCATCGCCAAGAAATATCTACTTTTCAACGGCACCCATCTTTCCATACTATATGTTGTCTAAGGTAAACAGTTCCGGATCAGAATTGCTTGAAAAGTCACAATTCCATTAGTAATGTTTAATTTTGACTATTAACTGATTATGACTAGTAGCGTCAAACTATGCTGTTTTGTGTCTCAGGTACATGAGGAGAATTTTCAACAATGTAGTTTTATTCAAATTTGGTTTTATATAAATGACTGCACACAAAAATAACAATTCGTATGAAACATCTTCAGAATTCCCTAAGATATGACCACGTTTGTCAATTCTAACGAAACATAGCACAACACAGGGATACATTTATGGGAAACCCAATTAATTTTCCTGGTCGTCGAAGAAAAACCATACATTCCTTCGTCCTAGTAATGTATTGGTTGATGCACCACCTAACGAATTATACAGCAATACACAAATTTATATCTTGTATGGATTCAGACAGTGGCGTGCCCAGGGGGACGAAAGAGGCAGCTCTCCTAGAGGGCCTGCGGGGGCCCGCAAGGGGTCCTCAAGGCTTCAGTGCAGGGGCTCTTACGGACCACCTGAGCCGACGTATAGGGTCCCTTGATCAACACGAAAGTGGCTCTGGGCTGACGGAATGTGTCCCGGGCCGATGAAAAGAGCCAAGTCAAGCGAGAGTGCCCCTGAGAAGACCTTGAGAGTCATCGGCTCTGCTATCGTGAAGGGCTTCTAAATCGATGGAGCCTGGGCTGCTAGCGGAGTCCAAGCCGAGAAAGGGCCCCTGACCTGATGGACATGGTCTAAGCGTTTGAAAGTGGGCCTCCGGCTTGCCGGAAAAGGCCGTGGGTCGCCTCAACCACCTGGCTGCCATGCTGCCAGGCGAATCATCGGCGCTGACGTATCGAGACCTCGGCGATGTTCGGCGGTACGACGGTGGCGCCACAGCGCAACACTTCGGCGGCCGTCGCCGCTGTCGCTGCCGGTCGCGCAACTGGGTCATAGCGGCGACCGGCGCGCGGCAGATGGTAGCGCCGTCGCCCGGTGCCGTCACTGGCCGCTGGCCGGCGTCCGGCGCACCGCTGCGGACAGCGTGGCCGCTCGCTGCACACTTTCCGGGCCAGTGCTGTGAGAAGCGACGCCGCGGGTGGCTGCACGTCGCCCGCGACCGCCGCCACCGAGGTAGCCGACCGGCGCCAGCGGACGCGTGTTCGTCCGGCGGCCCACGTGCAGACTCGCACCCACCGGCCTGAGCGTGTGCCACGCTTGCGAATGCTCGCACACAGTCCGGTCACGGACGGTGTTGCCCGCACCATTGCTTGGTTCGGATGCATTTAGGACGGTGGTTTTAAAACATTAGGCGAAGACAAGGGACAACAATTTTTCATCATAGTTATGCGTCACCTACATTTGACTATTCTATATCCACATCGAACTACATTACTCTACGCTTCAAGCTAATCGGCTTTCGTGGGAATCCTGTACGGTTGTGAGCTTACGAGAACAAAAATGACAGATATTACGCTTACATCAGTATCAGGAGCTTAATCATCAGAGTGTAACATTAGTGAAATGTTTTTTGCGGCGAGGAAAAATGCGCCATAGACCATGTCACAGTCGGCAGTCTAAACATCAACATGGATAATCCCACCAAAAAAAAAAAAACGCGGAAAATACAAAGAAGGGATGTCAGACAGCTCTGGCTCTGTCCCGGCTGCAACTCTCATCCTACTCTGCTAAGTGTTCAGCGGTAATTTGCAGAGATGCTGCTATGACGCTATGATTAAGGGCAGAGATGTTCAACAGAACCTACGCATGAGCATACGGTGAGAGATCCAGTTAGTCGTGTTGACATTTAGCATTATGGTTATGGGCGTTGCTTGTTTGGAATGATTGAAATTAGAACCATTACATCCTCCCAGCCCCGGTGCATGTAGTCGCGCATTATTGATGCTTATACTTACTTCTATAAACGCCTTGTGGAAGGAATCCACCTATGTTCCTCTGGAACATTATACTTCTATACTCCAAACGGGCACCGACGATTCGAATGGACACCGAAACATACAATGTTGTTATCGATCTCTCACATCTACCAATCGCATGCGTAGCTCACAATTCATGCTACCAGCCAGCTAAAACTCAAAATAAACTTCGACATTACTCATATCACCTTTTTCGGGTTTTGCACGTCTCCACGACGGCCGATATCTGGACTTGCGCCTCTTACCGAAACACGTGAGATTGCCTACGGAAGAGGACGGTGAGGAGTGAAGAAGGAGAGACGACGCCAGCTCTGCGGCCACAGTGCGGACGGGTCCCGGAACAAGACGCCACCTGCCATCAGCCAACTGCCACCAGCCACCTGCCACCTGCCACCTACCACCCAACACCTACACCGCCTATACCAACACACATACATATATCTATAACAAACGCACAAACACCGCTCGAGACCCAACCTCACCTACAAACACTACCTCCTCACCCCGCTAACCCAATTTCAGCTACTTTCAACTCCAAGCTTCTGGACCTACTCCCCAGTGTCTTCTCTACCACATCGCCTCTTCATCAACCTCTATGAGCTTCTACCTACATCTACGTGTTCTACAGCATCCTCTACATCTATATCTTCAAGACTATCTACAGTGATACAGTGCAGTGCCCTTCGTCTTTTCTTCAACTCCATCTACCTACTACAAGCCACCACTACTACAAGATCAGTCCGGCGGTGCTGCCACTCCACCCACCCAGGAACCCCCAACCCCCACCCGATCTTCCCTCTAGTGCCCTCTGCACGATCTTTTTCTGATCTATCTATTCGTGCTCTCTTCAAGCACAATTCTGATTCCTTTGTGTACTCTACGTCTTTATCTGCCCCCTATATTACACATGTCGGGCTCTCTTCACGGCCTTCTTTACCCTCCGCCAAATTTGTCAAGTGTATCGTGTGCCACTCACCTGCCATCTACACCCTTTTTCCAATATCACAATATTACACAACCCGACCATCATAGACACTAACATGACCACCACCGAACAACCACCGACGGGAGATTTCTTCATCTGCCGCCGGGAGGACGGGGAGCCAATGGGCACCCTGGACTCCTGGCTGGTGGATGGAGAAGTCTCCCACTACATAGGGGCGCCCCTACACGCCAAACCCCTAAGATCCGGGCGCTCCTAATCCAGGCAAATAACAAAACTGACGCATACCTACTCACCAACATTAAAAACATAAAGGACACCCCAATCACCATCACACCGGCTACAAACCTCGACACCAGTCAGGGGACGATCATGGCCCGAGAGCTGGTCGGTATACCGGCGGAGGTATACCGACCCTCAAGCTTGGGGACCAGACTGTCTCCGCCGTGTACCGGCGGCCCCCGAGGCCAGGATACAGCACAAACCATCTTCTTATACTGACATTCAACTCACGCAAGCCACCACCCCACATCAAAGCCGGATACCTCAGGTATCCGGTCACACCACGCGCACCCCTCCCGCGGCGCTGTAAGAGATGTCAGCGGTACGGCCACTCCACGGGGGGGGCGCCAACACCCACACATGTGGCCGCTGCGCCCAACACCACAGCACAGAGACATGTGACAGCGGCGAGGCCTGCTGCGCCGCCTGCGGGGGGGGGGGGGAGAACGAGGCTGGGGACAGGACCTGCCCCCGGTGGATGGCGGAGAAGGAAATTCTCCGCCTGGTCCACCTGGAGGGCATGGACCTGTCCCTGGGCAGGAGGACGGTGACCGGCCCGCTGGCGGCGTGGCCGACCCGCCGGGCAGAGCCGGGAACATACACAGCACTACCACCACGACGCGAGTACACCGGATACCCGGCTCTGCCAACACCCACAACCACGCGACACCAACACAACACGGCCACCTACCCAACAACTCCCACTAACAACACACGTAGGACACGCACACCAACATCAGCAAACATAGGCCAGCGACCGGTACACAAACCACCACCTCCACCACCACGAACCTGCCAACGTACTCCAATCCTATAGCACTATGCATTCAAGAAACACACTTCAAACCCAACGACCAATATCACTTTCACATCCCTCACTACACACTACACAGACACGACACACACAACCCACACAGATGAGGCGGTATATGCACATACATTAGGAACACGACCCCCACCGCCTGATACACTTCGACACCACGGCAGACATACTATTAACTGAAATTCATGTACACAACATAGCTTACACACTCATCAACTTTTACGATCCACCCGCGCGAAACACAGAAACACTCTCGGAATTAACTAAAGCACTTGACCAAATTCGCACACCTATCATTCTCACCGGAGACTTCAACTCGCACTACCCCCTATGGAACACCCGCACAACACAACCTGATCACAGAGCACACACACTCATCGCAATAGCCACACAGCATAATCTCACAATACTCAACACCGATTCACCAACCTACCTAGTACCAATCAGCTCCCTCCTCCCTACGACCACAGATGTCACACTTGCTTCCTCGCGTATAGCCCTCACCCTGCCCTCCGACTCCGACCTACATTTCAGCGACCACGCACCCATCACCATTACCTTTCACAACCCCCAACCAGGCCGGTGGAACCTCAAAAAAGCAACCTGAACCCAATTTTCAGATTCCTTAGCCTCACAAACAGCACACACTCCACAACACACACCAGAACAGTTTGCAGACATACTCCTCACCACAGCACACGAACACATAGGTACCACGAACAAAACCAAGACAACAAACACAAACCTCGCGTGGCTCCCTGGTGGGACGAAGAGTGCCACCGGGCGATCCGCGCGAGGAACCACGCACGCCACAGACATGAAAGACACCACACACCAGAAACACTATCAGCTTACAAACGACAAGGAGCACTATGCAGACGCACGATTAAACAAGCAAAAAAGATCTCCTGGAATAAATTGTTCACCCAATCTAGCAGATTCACACCTCTCAGCGAAATTTGGACACTACTCAGAACATTTCAACACAGGCAAAGACCGCCATGCAAAGCAATCACATTTAGACACAACAACAACACGCTCACAGACGCACAAACAATAGCAAACATTTTCGCACACCACTACCATCTCATATCGGCAACACTTCCACGAACACCCCCACCTCCAATCAAACACACACGCCCACACCTATACAACACCAGATTTACACTTACAGAACTACAATTAACAATCACACAGACAGGAAACACAAGTGTAGGACTAGACAACATTCACTATGCCTTTTTCAAACACTTACCAATCTCAGCACTCCAAACACTGCTCGACACTTACAACAACGCATGGACCACACATACATACCCACAATCATGGTTACACGCTTCTCTCATATCTATACCCAAACAAAACACGGACTCAAGTCTCTGCACTTCCTATCGCCCTATCGCCCTCACCAGCTGCTTTCACAAACTATTCGAACGTCTTGTCAAAAACGCTTTCTTTATATCATCCAAACACAAAAACTAATCTCTCCTATTCGATCGAGTTTTCTTCCTAATCACTCATGGTTAGATAACCTCACTTACCTTGTCACACACATCCCGGAAACGGCGGCAGGGAAGCGCTCCACTGTCGCCGTCTTCCTGGACCTCAAACAAGCTTACGACACCATCAACATAACAGCACTACTACAACACCTACACAACATAGATACACATGGCAGACTACAACACTATCTTCACTTCTATCTTCTAAATCGCTCATTTCAAGTCAAAATTGGAGCCCACATGTCAGACACAATATTCCCCACAACCGGACTGATGCAAGGATCCGTACTTAGCCCACTACTCTTTATTTTAAGTCTAAATTCAGTTATCCCAGACAACCTTCCGGCCAAAATTTCAATATATGCCGACGATATAGTTATATGGACACCACACGAAACACCACAAAACGCACTAGGAACACTACAAACCACATTAGTACAACTACATAGCAAATTCGCCACCCTAAACCTACACATTGCACCACACAAATAAAAATGCATGATTTTCGGCTACCACAAATACACAGATTTACCACCACTAAAAATAGACCACACTCCCATCCCATTCGTCACCAGAACAAAATTTATAGGCATCACTTTAGACCCAAAACTCACTTTCCGTCCACATATCTTAGACATCCAAAAACGCGCATCAAAAATAATAAACATCCTTCGAGCACTATCCGGAACAAACTGGGAATCTGACAGAAACACACTCTTAGCTCTTTACAAATCAATCATTCGGCCCATTTTGGAATACGGATCCGACTCTTCGAAAATGCGACTAAATGAAGCCTACAAATTATAGATTCTCTACAACGCCAATCTTTACAAATAGCCACAGGAGCATACACCACTTCGCCTTCTTTCGCTCTTCACATATATAAACACATACCAGAACGGAAGCACAGACGCACAGAAACACTATTAAGATACCATTACAAAACACAACTCATCGCGCAACACCCATGCACCCATTAAAACTCCGCACCCAACGCAAACACCAAATCATGAACGCAACACGACTCAAAACTACAATAGGCTGCCGCATCCACCAACACGCAAATAGATTACACATCACACTCCCCACAGCAAAAGCACTCCCACCACCCACTGCATGGTGGAAACACCAATCACCCACAACACACCTCCTCATCGACAAGCCAAAACACACCTACACAGACGCAGAAATACACCAACTATTCCTCCACTTTAAACCTCAACATCCAAACCACAACATCATCTACACGGACGGGTCAAAATCACACACAGCAGACGGGCACAGCGGCGGTGCTGTACCCCAACGCAACACCGCCGCGGGACATCCTTCGACCGCGGGACATGACACAGCATCCACATACACAGCATAATTATTCGCAATCTTCTCAGCATACTGCACCATCTACAACACCAAAATTGAACACAACATCATAGCCACAGACGCAAAATCAGCATTACAGAGCATAACACCACACACCAAATACAAACACCCCCTCATACCCAAAATACTACACATCCACAAACAACTCACTCTACCACAACGACCAACACTACTCTGGATCCCAAGTCACACAAACATACACGGCAACGAACACGCAGACACTGAAGCCAACATAGCCACAACACTACAACAAATCACACCCTGCCCACTTTCACAATCAGACTACTACCCCACAATACGCCAGGCAATTAACAAAGACATTCAAGAAACATGGGACACAACAATCACGCAACTACACGAAATACACCCAAAACACGAACTCTGGCACACCATTAACCAAAACAATAGACAAAAAGAACGCACACTAACACGCTTACGTCTCGGACACACTGCACTCACGCACTCATACCTATACGACAACTCCTACGACCACAATGCACAACATGTCAACGAACACTCACAATTAAACACATACTCATACACTGCACCAAATACAGCACAGAAAGACAACCCATCACAAATTACTGTAACATGAAGAACATCCCACTAAACATCACGACACTTCTCAACGATGACCATCCAACATTAAACGGGCATCTCTTCCACTTTCTCTCTATCACACGCCTGATCCACGAACTATGAGAGAAAAAAGAAAAATATGTAAAGATATGTTAAAAAAGAAAACAGAAAATCAACAAAAAGGTGGAAAAATGAAAAGATGCGTTGGAAAAAGAAAAACAGAAAATCAATAAAAAAAGAAAAAGAAACAAAAAACTAACCCCACATGATATGTACTAACTACTAACGTTCTTGCATTGTAAAATCAATACTGGCGATGACCCGCCCCCAACCCTCCAACTACACCCCGCCCCATGGCACCGACCGGACTGGCAAACTCTATTCTCCTGCACCAACTCAGCTTCGACTACTACCTCATCTGCCTGCAAGACGTCTCAACTTCTCCTCCGTCTACGCGCCATTCTTCAAGTCGTCTCAACTCTCTCACAACTCGCCTCTATAAGACAGCTATAATATTCTTCGCTTCCTCTCATCCCCACCACATTACTCCTCATACCCTTTCACCCCCAACAAACAACAACACAAAATACTGGCACCACAAACGCCCCCCCCCGGAAACAGCCGACATCACCACGCGGTGGCAGGCTGGACAAGCACACATACACACACACACTCGACATTACTGAACAGCCCACATCGCCACACGGTGGCAGGCTGACAAACACAATTACACACACACACACGTCATTACTGCTTCACGCCTGACAGATACGACAAGAGTCGATTTGCACACAAACTTCCACCATATAGCATTCAAATTGCCACGGCTCTCTCAGATGTTAACCTCGCAATGCCATCCACTGCAGCTCGACCGCCCACTAGGCCATTCTGGACTTTCAGTCAACCAAAGGTCGAGTACTCAATCTCGGAGAAGAAATCCACTATCACATCGGCGGAGATTCTTGGCATCTTCCACAAGTTCTCCGATGTCAACAACACAAATAACTTGTATTCACGGATGGGTCGAACCACGAGGCTAAGGTAGTCATCGGCATCACTGGTCCAGGTCTCAGATTTTCCAAACGTCTACCGGATAACTTCTCCGTCTACTCCGCTGAAACAGTGGCCATTCTGGCAGTTATCTCCATTCTGATGAGGCGAAAATCTAGGAACGTAGTGATTTGCTCAGACTCAAAATTCGTCCTACAGCCAGTTAGCAACATCTACGACTGTTCGCATCACTTCATTGATCAAATCCAACAAATCGTGGCCCATAACATAAACATGAACTTTTCCTACCTCTGGATTCCGAGCCACGCCAACATTCCAAGTAACTAAGAAGCAGACCGACTCGCAAAGCAAGCCTTAGCATTAAACACCTGTCCTAGCATGAAATATTATGTAGACGATTGCAAAGCAATCCTACAACGCCACATTCGCCAACACCAACAGTATACATGGACACAATACAACTCAACGCAACGCAAATCCGACCACGCCCACGCAATCAAACCAACGATAGGCATATGGAACACATCAAATCAATCTCACCGACAAAAAGAGGTCATCCTCACTATACTTAGAACCGGTTGCACAAAACCAACACAGCCTCTATTAGAGGATGACCAACACACAACACCTCACTGCGACACCTGCAACACCACGTTAAGCATAGGCCACATCCTGCCAGACTGCAGTAGCTTTAGCTCTCAAAGACAACCACTTAAGGCATTCTGCCAAAGAGAGGGTATCACCCTATCGCCTCCATCGCTTCTCGGTGACAAACACCCAGAACTCCTTCAATTGGTATTTGAATATCTGTATGCCACAAAACTAGCAGGACCACTATAGACACCACACCACCAACGCTTACATCAACTCGCAATGCATGACCGCGAGACACTCATAGGGAACACGTCAATAGCCATCCTCGCATGGGGTCGGACGTACATGAGCCGATTTGCTTCCCAGTTAGAAAGAATTGGCTACCTAGCGGTGCCGTCGGAAAGAGATGAGCCGACTTGCTTTCGGAAAACATAAAACTTTTCTTTTTATAGCGTGACGTAAAACGATTACCCAGAGGAGCCATCGGACGTTGATGAGCCGATATGCCTTCCGACTGATAACGTAAATGACTACCCAGAGGAACAGCGGACGTAGAAGAACCGATGTTCACTTGCCTGCACCTTGATCGCAAGCACTCGCTTTTGTAGACAGACATGTAACGTCTTCCTTTAAAGGCGGCGCAAATGACCTTTATGGTCCGGCACGGCAAAAAATCACACTCCTCCCTCGACATTATTCACCCACTCACTCAACACAGGCACCACCCCAGTACCACATCGTGAATCACGCAAACCATCACCAGTATGAGGCCCATCAAAACCATCACTAACACCCCACGGAGTACGCAAACATCTGCGCTTCCAATTCGAGACACACTCCCAAACTCAAACAACGACAACAGTTAACAGTTCAAACAACACCGCTTTCACCACTCACGAAAGTGGTGAACACGAGAACATATATATATATATATATATATATATATATATATATATATATATATATATATATATATTACACGAAAAAACAAACCAAGCATCACCTCTACCAAAAACAAACCACACACCCGCGCCAAAACCTCTTGACACTGAACAACATCCTAGCAACTCCCTTCACCCGGTCTCTCCTTACTCTGCCCATGACGTGTAAAAGATATTCTAAAAAGGGGAAAAACAAAACAAGACCAAACAAAACAAAACAAAATAAAAGACCAACAGCAGAGAAAAAAAGCAATACAAAAGGCCTAAACATGTGTATATGTCTGTTCATGCAATGTTCACAAACGGTCATTGCCCGACTATACCCATCCCCTCACTCTACACCCCCTACGGCACCATCCGGACCACTTCTAACAACTCATCTCTAACCATCTAAACAGCCGATATCACCTAACGGCAGCAGGCTGGTCAAACTCAGTACACACAGTTCACACTAATTGTTCATACACCAGGCAATTCAATGCCCTTCCTGCGCTGATTAACATCAAACAGCTTCCGCAAGACGCGCTTATAACTGGCAATACACCGTACTCGCAATGTTGCATAACATGTCGCAGCTTACACGAAGAAACATACGGATAAAATGTATACAGCCTGCATCAAGATAATCTGCTTGAATTAGCATCAGCCGGTTTCAATGTGTTATGGGGTGGCAATGAAATAAAAAAACACAGAATCGCTTATTCTTTTTAAGGTGTTTGCTATGTCCGTTTCAAGAAAATCTGATTCGATATTTCTATGGGCATTTCTTACCCGACGTATAAAACTGAACGGAGGAAAAGATGCAGCTACGGAATGAGCGTTTGTGAATTCCATTAATAGCATAAACCATGAGCGATTGCCAACCATGACTAAAATCAGTTGCATTAATGTGAGCGTGAAATATGGAGGTTTCCGGTGAAGAAAGCAAATGCCACCGATATCTAATATGTAATAATTTATTTAACATACGTTTTATCAACTTACACCATTGTCAGTAACAACATACCGTTATAGCGGGGCACGTTGATGAATCGCTAGTTGCATGATGCTTTGCTATTCGGTGGAAAGCCGATTCGGTGGAAAGATTTAGACTTTGCGTAGGCGTAGTCATTTCCTCGCTACCCTTCCGGAGTGATGAGTTCTTTCGGGTTTCGCCAAATTGTATCAACCTGACCCGGTCTCTCGTGTGCGTCTCACGTCTGCTTTCACCGAACTGCTTCCACAGTCAGCGTCCACGGCCATACCATATTAGGCGTGCGCCGGACGAGTGCGTAGAAACACGAACGCGGCGACAATTCAGCATTCGCATTCCATTATGCTGACAGGGATAGAAAGTGGGTGCGGATAGAGCCGACTGCACTGGCCGGCTGACCGGTGGCTACCGTCTGCAGAACAGGTCACACTGGCGAAACCGCCTAATATTCTGCTCAATGGATTCCACTAGTGCGTGTGCATGTGTACTCGTGCGTGCGTACGTGTGCATGTGCATGCGTATGCGCGTGTGTGCATGCGTGCGCGTGTGTACGTTTACCTGTATGTGTGGGGCGGAGGTGTGACTACATTTTAACGTATCCACTTTCCGAAACACAATTTTTTGTATAACTAATCGGTGTGTATGGGGCTCTGAGCTGGACATCAGCCATAAAACTGGTATGAATACGAGAAATGCTCGGCACCCACACAGGCTGTGGAATTGTGGGAACTTGTCCCACTCAGCAAACCATGTGCCCCAATTACTTCAGTACAGCAGCGTAGCCAAGGGGGACAATGGGCAGCTCCATGAAGGGTCGAAGGGGTCCTCAAGGCATCTGTGTAGGGTCATCCTGGGCCGACGTGGGTTGATGAAAGGGGCCTCGAGTGACGGGAAGGATCCCGATCCCATGAAAAGGGCCCATCGTCAACGAAAAGTGACTTCAGGAAGATGTTAGGATGTTGTGGGCCATTGACTGGGCCATTACTGGCAAACGGCTTCTAGATGGACGGAGGTGGCCCCCGAATAGTCGGAAGGGCCCCGGGCTGACGAAGAGGCCCGAGCCAATATGAATGGCCCGTGGCCGGTTGGTGGAGCCCAAGACAAAGAAAGAACCCCTGACCTGACAGGCAGGACCAAGGGTGTGAAAAGGAGACTCCGGCTTGTCGGAGAAGGCCCTGGGTCGTCGAAGGGGGCACCTTAGACGACGGAGTGGGTCCTCGTTGCCGGAGAGGGCATCGGACCATCAGAAAGGACCCATGGGCCGACGGATGTGGTCCATTCCGTACAAGGACTCATATCTGATGGAGGGGATGAAATATGTTGAAATAGGAGTTCCAGGATCGCTAAGGAGGGGCCCTGCGCCGACAGGGAGGACCCCTAGCCGCGGGGAGAACCTCCGGTCATCGGAAAGGGCGCAGAGCCGGAATGAAGGGCCCCTGGGCCGATGTGGACCAAAACCGCATCAGGGGCCATGCGTAATAGAGAAGACCCAAGCTTTTGAAGAGGGGACTCCAGCCGGACTGAGTGTCCTGAGCCTCGGGAGAAGGTCACTGAGCCGAAGGACGGAGGCCCCGGGCCGGACGAGCAGAGCCACTAGGTCGGCTTTGGCTCACGCTGATGGAGAGGAGCCAAGAGCTGACAGCGGGTCTCAGGCCGATAACGAGCCGCACGAGCTACGGAGACAATCCGGGCCGAAGCGGAGGGTTCCAGGTGTTACGCAAGGGACCTCTCAGCGCATGGGAGGACCCGGACTGTCTAAAAGCAATGACGTTTCCAAGGGATAAGGAGGCACCCGCTCCACTAGCAAATCCGATGGGGCTCTCCAGTCCACCGCTCTGAGGAGCAGATATGTAACTGATGACAAATTATAACGCATATAGTGTGGAAAAGGCCCTTGAGACCTGAAGACATATACTCTGAGGACTCGCAATGGCTGTGAAGGCAGGAGAGGATCCGCCCGGGAACTGGAATGCCCATGCCAGCTGGAAAGAACAGTCTCAGATGAAATGGACCCCTGACAGCTGAGGAATAAACAGGGCGCCTGAGGACCAGAGAGGGCTGGGATGCTGTTGGGATTTGAAAGCGCCCCTGCAGGATAAGAGGGCCACTAAGAGCTGAAGAGGACTTGTGACGTCTCATTTCGGAGCTGAAATTCCCCGAGATGAAAGCTAGACAGGGCTCTTAAGGACTCAGAACAGGACCCTAAAAGGATGAGAGGGTCCTGAGGTATGAATAGGATCTCTGGGAGTCAGAGGTCTGGACTGAAATTCCGTGAGGTTGAGAGCGGCTCCTAAAGGACGAACAAGGTCTTCTAAAATATTTATAAAAAAAGTCCCTCTTGGCTGGCGATTGCTGTGGGGAATATTGAGGGCCAGCCCCAGATATTTTTTTCCTTGAAACCACAAGAGCTGTTGATGGTTGGGAAGGGCCCCTAACATTGTTTAAAAGGCCCTTCAGTGCTAAAAGAGCTCGTGAAAGCCAAGAAGAGTCCCTAAGGCTAACGAAGGTTGTGAGGAATACTGAGGGCCTGTGGCAAAGCTTTAAAGCCTTTGAAGCTAGAAAGACTGAAACACTTGAGATGACCCCCTTATAGATGGAGAGGGCCTCTGGGCGATTACAAATGGTCATTGAGCACTAGAGAGGACGTGACTGGACTTTGGTGCCCAAAAGATTGGGAAGAAGTCCCATTGAGAGGAGAGTCCCCAAGGGCTAGTGGCGATATTTGTGAGGAATCATGAGATAGAATGTCAGAGCTAGAATGTCGGAGCTTTCAGAGCTATAATGTCCCTGATAGCCCGAAGGGCTGCAGGGGGCTAGGAATGTCCCTGGTAGCTGGACTGGACTGGACTGACTGACTAGACCGGACTGACTGGACTGGACTGGACTGTGGTGCTGCTGGGACTTGAGAGGAACCCTGAACATTGAACAGAGCCACTTAAGAGTTAAGGAAAGTTCCGAGAGCTGTAGATGCTTGTTGGAAATTATGAGGACTGTCTCTGAGCTGCGGAATGCCCCCGAAAGCTGGACAGATCTGCCCACTCCACTGAGCGCATTGGAATGGGCACCCGAGGGATCGGGCCTCCTAAGAGATACGGGAGCCCCTTATAAGTACTGGCGCGAGGAGTACTGAGTACTGAGTACTGAGTATAAGTGCTGGAGGCGATGGGCGTGAGGAGTACTGAAGGCCAGCCTCAGAGCTCGAGAGCTAAGATACATGCTGTCTCAGCCCTGAAGAGCCATGCATGCTGCCAAGGACCGGGAAGGTCCCCTAAAAAGCCAGAGAGGACCATGCGGGTGAAGAGAGCCAGAGTGCCGGGGAGGTCTGCCCTTAGGTGGGGAACACGTCCATTAGGAGGAGCAGGAGCAAAATAGGCGAGGTTCGTCTGAACACTGTCGCCATGATGCACATTCATCCTGACAAAGTGCCGTCACCTGCTGAGGACAAAGAAACGCCGTTACTAGGCGACTTGCCGAACGCCGAAGGCGGCAACCCCGACGGCGACGGCTGTCTCATTAGCTACCGTCGCTAGAACGGCCAATGCCACTTCAGTGGCCTGAAATAGAAATGCATATAAGTCACCGTCAAAGACAAGTCGCTTCAAAGAATATTGTATCGTGAGTGGTGTACTTCATTTATCTTGCTTCATTATTAAATACGAAATTGGAATAATAAGCCTAGCGACTCGGTTGAACGTTGACCCTGGGTGACCATGTGGAAATGTTAATCCAAGTTTCTTTTTGTTAATCCGCGGAACTGAAAGGGACGTCTTGAGTACGCTTGTGAAAATGGATGTCTGCTTTTCGGTGGGGACGAAAATTAATGAATTCCACGTCAGAGAGGCGATTACACTTTGGCCGCATAATTTTGCAAAACAGCATATTTTAACAGTATAACAGTTTCACGATATATGTTAGCAGCACGGTTTTTGTGCTAACCGTACCTTTATATTATGCGATGTCTGAATGCAACGACCTTTACAGCCAATCCATTTGCTATTCATTTCACACTATGCACAGGCAGATGAACCGGAATCAAATAAAATTTGCCTGGAAGATGACATGGGATATAATTATTAAACCACACGTGAGTTACCATATCGTTTTAAGCCACTCTCGCACGACTGGTGGTGTAATAAAAAATTAATGCATTCGTGGTTTGATATTTATTATTCAACGCCAGTATCGTTCATATTCGGTCGCATTCCTTTACTTAGCTTAGCGGTATGTGTTTAATCGCACGGTGGGTGCTAATCGGACGGTCCAATGACCGTGTGCAATGCTATGCAGTGTCCGAGTGTATTGACCTTTAGCGACAGTCCATTTGCTGTTAATTTTTTACAGCTGCACTGGTGGTTGGGCTTGAATACACATACAATTCACGTGAAAGCCGGCATGGGATGAAATTATGCAAGCAATCGTGAGTGGAGCATTGCATTTTAACTACCAGCCATAGGCGAATGGTCTAAGTATAATAATCGAATCGCTCGTGCGCTATGAGTGCGCCCGGCCTGCCTGGCGGTACAGCCTGCCTGGCGGTGCGGCCTGCCGGGCGGTACAGCCTGCCTGGCGGTACAGCCTGCCTGGCGGTACAGCCTGCCTGGCGGTACAGTCTGCCTGGCGGTGCAGCCTGCCTGGCGGTACAGCCTGCCTGCCGGTGCAGCCTGCCTGGCGGTGCAGCCTGCCTGGCGGTGCAGCCTGCCTGGCGGTACAGCCTGCCTGCCGGTGCAGCCTGCCTGGCGGTGCAGCCTGCCTGGCGGTACAGCCTGCCTGGCGGTGCAGCCTGCCTGGCGGTGCAGCCTGCCTGGCGGTACAGCCTGCCTGGCGGTACAGCCCGCCTGGCGGTACAGCCTGCCTGGCGGTGCAGCCTGCCTGGCGGTACAGCCTGCCTGGCGGTGCAGCCTGCCTGGCGGTGCGGCGCCGGCGGTGCAGCCTGCCTGCGGTGCAGCCTGCCTGGCGGTACAGCCGCCTGCGTAAGCCGTACAGCCTGCCTGCCGGTACAGCCTGCCTGGCGGTGCAGCCTGCCTGGCGGTACAGCCTGCCTGGCGGTGCAGCCTGCCTGGCGGTGCAGCCTGCCTGGCGGTGCAGCCTGCCTGGCGGTGCAGTCTGCCGGGCGGTACAGTCTGCCTGGCGGTACAGCCTGCCTGCCGGTACAGCCTGCCGGGCGGTGCAGTCCTGCCCACCGACCGGTGACCGGAGAGTGGCTCACCGTCGCGGGCGCCAACTGCCGCCCTGTGGCCAGTCCCGACCCTGGCACATGATTTGCCACAGGGTTGCTACTACGTCTGCCACTAATTGCGACTGGCCGCTGCACTCTCTTGTGAGTGACTGCATGCTTGACCCTGAGAAGCGGTCTGTCTGCTCGGGGATGTCGCCAGCAATACACCTCCGCATGAGACGCGCGCCCCTCGGTGTACCAGCTGGGCGGCGACACATCATGGGCTTATATATATATATATATATAGTAAGCCATATACGGTTTTACTGATGTTTGTGTATTACGGGTGGTGTGATTATTTTACCGCACGCCGCGACTAATTATTATGATGAAAAGCCAACGCGCTACAATCGCCATCAGCAGTGATCGTGCATAAAGTGCGTCGAGAACCACCGAACGCTCTACGACTTCCAATCCTTTCGCCCAGCATGTCGGTCCGAGGCCCTGGAATTGCGGCCACCTAAACAGACGGTATTTCCAACAACTGGCATGCATCGGGTGTACCATTATCTTTGGGGTACATCGGCCGGGTTATTCAGTTGAAATGTGCAAAATTGCATCGATCATCCAGTCAAAACACCAGTGCGTGCTAAATAGCCCATTCTGTGATGCAGAATAGGAGTGTAGAAAATGTTATTCTGCACAAGTACATTACGAATATTACGTAATCTTTGTGAAATATTAC
The DNA here is from genome assembly GCA_034440575.1 of Imbricaverruca yamaguchii. Lineage (NCBI taxonomy): Eukaryota > Metazoa > Arthropoda > Thecostraca > Neoverrucidae > Imbricaverruca > Imbricaverruca yamaguchii. Next base: position 2,478,571 of record JAOTOL010001608.1, on the reverse strand, counting down.
GTAACTTTGTGAAATCTTATTCCTCCCTGCATGCTATTCGTATATTTCCCGACCATTCTAGCCTGAAGCAGTGCAGCGATGAAACGCTTCTGTATTCAATGCCTTGAAGCTAAACAAACAACGACATGAAAGCTACCTTACTAAGCTTGTTCCAGAGACGACGTTGTGCCGCCCCGCTCTAAAGCACTGCTCTGCACTCGACCTACTTTCTCGGGCAGTGTTTTTAGAGCTTCACATACAAGTTATTTTCCCAGCACCGCTTTGTACTATATACAGCTGGCGTGTATTGCCCAAGTTTCTATTCGATGGGAATAACCGCTTCATGAAAACTGTCGGATACTCCTGTACTATTATACGAATGTTCCTAAGAATGCTAAGGGTTGGTGATTGAAAACTACTCATTATGAAACAGCTTGACGTTTATTGGGTCGGTATAGCTTTGTTGCAACATCTCCTTACGTTTCAGTATAATCCCCTCATAGTCTAGTTGCTCTCACTATACTCGGGCGATTGAGAACGATGATGGACATTTTCAGCTATGTCCGTTTTCATATTTGAAACACTGCATCTTGCTACAGTGATTGTACATGGATCCATCGTCATGCTGTTGTAATATTGTTGAGGAATAAAACAACTTGGATGGATTTAAGATGGATGCTATATTTAGCATTGCATATAACAGCGACAATACCTCATCCCTTCAAATGATAATTTATGAGCATCCAACGTTTTGATGTGCCACCTTTCGGAAGAACAAATTGCAAAACAAAGTACGCAGCCAGATCGTAATTATTGCAGCCCGCTCATTCAGGATTACAAACTGAATATCCACTTTGTTTGCCAACTCCCCTTGAAAAGGGTGCATTATCGAAGCGTTACACATCACGTAACGAGTCTTTCACGTACGACATATGACGGGCATCCTACGCTTATTGCTACGTTATTGCGTGCAAAAATTCCTTTCGTTATTGCCTGGTATGTGAATACCTACTACTTTTTCTACTCGTGTGATTTCCGAGCTAATTCGATGCTTCCCTCCATAGATGCGCGAGTTCTCACATACAATGTTAA